>CM060954.1:71531121-71591121 GCA_030765055.1 Mantis religiosa
CTTTCCTGCTGGGAGAGCCGAGATACGGACCACATCTACTCCCCGTAACGTTCGTTGATCGCATACCTGCAGTCGGATGACAGCTCAAGCCCACTTTGGGCTATTACGTTATGGGTTATCTTACGTACCTAGTAGATAGAGGAGCTATTGCACTCTACCCAAAAAAGCGATATCGACGTTCTGAATCCATAGAAAGCATGTTTAAACAAAGGTCCGTGTGTGTGTGTGTGTGTGTGTGTGTGTGTGTGTGTGTGTGTGTGTGTGTGTGTGTGTGTGTGTGTGTGTGTGTGTGTGTGTGTGTGTGTGTGTGTGTGTGTGTGTGTGAACAACATAAATAAAAAATCTTATTATGTACTCACAGGATATTTTCTACTCAGTGGAGTACCAACTGTTTTTAACAAATTTTATTCTTCTGTCTTATGACGTAACCATTTGCAGCAATAATTGTCTTGTGACTTTAGGCGGTCATATCATGCGCATATTGTATTCGCATATTGTATTCCATCTCAAACAAGAGACTAAAGATCTGTGTATAAGTCTCCATATATCTAGCATATTAAGTATGCAATATTTGATTCCTTTATCTGAAATATGCATATGCTATAAAAGGTATTTGAATATTAAGATATGGTAAGTACTGATAGCACGCAATCAAGTTTTTGCATTGTAGTATACAAGATGCGTTCAAGTTAAAACACCTTTTTTCAAGCCTTTGGACCAGATAGGAACTTCTGTTTTTTTTTCTTTTAATACACGTGGACTCTTTGTGAATACGTGACAGAGATGGTAGCACTGTACGGTGCATAGAACTCTAGTGGCAGGGACGAGAGTTAGGACTGTTTTTGTAACTTAAAATGGCGACGTTTTCATTGCAATAACGGCGTGTAATCATTCGTTTACTCCATTTTCGTGGTGTGACACCTATTGAAATTCATCGCCAGTTGAGTGAGGCATGTGGTGATGGCCCCATGGATATGTCTAATGTGCGTTCCTGGGTGCGACAGTTCAATGAAGGCAGAACACTTTTCATATTTTCAGAGATTCGTGCATGATTGTGTGTACAGATCCCACGGAAATGCCAATTTTGGAGGCGATGTCTGCAAAGCTCAATCGGCAATCCTCAAAACAACGTCCTCCACTCGCTGGACCATGTCGTCAGATCAGCTGGTGCTAGGCCGTGACTGTCTTGATTTATTACAAGATATTCTTCTTTCATTGAACTGCCGCATCCAGGAACGCACATTAGATACATCCATGGTACCCGCCTAGGTAGCGTAGATGGTAGCATGTCTGCCTCACGTTCAAGAGGTCCCGAGTTCGAATCTGGGTCAGGGTGAGTTACCTGGATAAGGTTTTTCAGGGGTTTTCCTTATCCTGAAAGACGACTGTCGGGTAACTCTAAGCTCCATGGACCCCGGACACATTGAGCATCATTTCACCCATTTCATTCATCGTCCGATATGACTAAATGATGGAGGACGTCAATTACCAAAAAAATTACATCCATGGTACCATCACCACATGCCTCACTCAACTGGCGATGAATTCCAATAGGTGTCACACCACGAAAATGGAGAACAATGAATGATTATACACTGTTCTTGCAATGAAAACGTCGCCATTTTGTTACAACAACGGCCCTAATTCTCGTCGCTGCCACTAGAGTTCTATGCACTGTACAGTGCTGCCATATCTGTCACGCATTCACAAAGAGTCCACCTATATTAAAAACAAAGTTCTTATCTGGTCCCAGTCCTCAAAAAGTAGGAACGCACCTCGTATTGACGTGGCAAGGATCGGTTTTCATAAGTTGCGCATTGAGTGGGTTTTATTGCTCTGTAGACTGCATCATAGTATGAACATGTGATTGGCACTTTCAACATGACGACATTTAAGGTCACAAACAGAAATAAATTGGTTATTTTTCAGACGAATGGACTAAAGTATATTGTTATATATCCGCTACAGAATGAAATGACAGCCAGTCCCCCTCCCTAGCAAAGTCATGATGAAATTAAGGCCCCAATTGTGCCAGATGCATGCTGAATTTGATGTCTTGATATCTAATATCCTGCAATAAGAATTCTAGTGCTACAGCCTCTCGTATTCCTGAACTGCTATTTTCTGTAGCTCTCAGTGATATTTTACTGTGTATTTAAAGCTGTACATCTTTACACGTCTTTTTATTATAATGTTAATTAATACAGTTTTCTTTACAATTACTAATTAATTTCTAGAAAAGCTTACTTTCCAAATATGCTTTACAGATGTATGAAATTGTTATTTGAGTGTAAAACAAAAACGTTTCATTTGTAAATATTTAAGCTTGATTGAAAACTTAAAATTTACTAGATAATGGCAGCTGATTCTCTGACTAAAAATCGTCCCATTTATAGATTCAGTGCAATTTGTGTAATAAGCCTTAAATCAACAATAGCCACAATCAGGAATTGGATTTTGGGAGTAATCCTTAAAGATGGTTCTAAGTCTCTACGAATAAAACTTAAAAGATCTTAATCACAGAACATAAAATTTGAATTAAATTAAATCATTACAGTCAGTGGAATTCTTAGAGAATGTCATTAGCAATCTAACCGAATATGTTGTGCTCATGAAAAGATAGGGGTACTATAAAAAGAAACAATATGTTTGTCGTCTTTGTAAAAAGACCTGAAGAAACATTGTAAAGTTCTTGAAAGAACAAGAAATCTCGTCTTCGAATTGACCAAGCATCTCGGAGAAGGAGCCCAACTTGTAAAGTAAGTTAACTTGGCTTACTGAATGGTTGAACTAAGCCTATAACAAGCTAAGGATGCATGCAAACATAAATCCCCTTAGACTGAGGTGCATAAAGTTTAACCAGCTTCCAAACTCATTATCATCAAAGTTAAAGCTTATAAACTTACACTGTGAAGAGTTTTACAAATTAAAAGCAAAGTTTACAATTTACTGGGATTGTAAACAGTGTGAAATAGACCCCTATGTGAACGCAGTAATATACGAGGTCAGTTCAAGAAGTAGTGCAACACTTTTTTTTTTCTAAAACAAGGATTGTCTTATTCAGCATTCAAATACACCATGTTATTCCCCAATCTTTTAGTTACACAACATTATTTTTCAACGTAACCTCTGCCCAATGCTATGGCCTTACGCCACCTTGAAATGAGGGTTTGTATGCCTGCACAATACCATTCCACTGGTCGATGTTGGAGCCAACGTCGTACTGTATCATCAACTTCATCATCCGCGTAGTGCATCCATATGGAAATCAGACGGTGCAAAATCGGAGCTGTAGGGAGGATGCGGAAAAATAGTCCAATGAAGTTTTGAGAACTCCTCTCGGATGCGAAGGCTTATGTGAGGTCTTGTGTTGTCATGGAGAAGAAGTTCGTTCGGATTTTGTGCCTGCGATCACGCTTAAGCACAATACACTTCAGAGTTGATTGTTTGATCATGGAGAAGGACATCGAACAGAATAACCCCTTCAGCGTCCCAGAAGACTGTAGCTATGACTTTACCAGCTGAGGTATGGCTTTAAACTTTTTCTTGGTAGGGGAATGGGTGTGGCACCACTCCATTAATTTCCGTTTTGTTTCGGGTTCGAAATGGTTTCATCACCGGTAACAATGTTTGACAAAAAACTGTCAGCATCATCCTCATGACAAGCGAACAATTCCGCACAGATGGTTCTTATTTGCTCTTTATGGTCTTCGGTTAGACCCCGCGGGACCCCGCGGGAACAAACCTTTGAATATCCCAACTGGTGAACAACTGTGGCAGCACTACCAACAGAGACGTCAAGTTGAGCACTGAGGTGTTTGAGATACGGCGATCATCTCGAATGAGTGTTCTCGCATGCTTCAACGTTGCAGGAGTCACAGCTGTGGCCGCCCAGCACGCGGGAGCTCAGACAGTATTGCTTGACCTCGTACGATGATGTCCAACGACTCACGTTGCTTTCTTACACTGCCAGCTCACCGTAGAAATTCTGCAGGCGCCTATGAATCACTCAATCACTGCTCGTTGTTTGGAACGCACCTCCGTTACAGACGCCATTTTAAAAGCTTCGTATATCGCAGTCACCTATCGTAAGTCAATGAAACTTTAAGAGACGAAGCGAGAATGTTTTAAAATGTTCCACAAGAAATGTCAGGTTTTTCCAACCAAAATTGGCCGAGAAAAAACATGTGTTGCATTACTTATTGAACTCCCCCTCGTACTTTATTTTCGAACCTTATATAAGACCTAGTAGGTTGTGTTTCCTGATTTTCATCGCACTTAAAAGGCTTCCAGCCATAGTTGATGAGCTTATCTATAACGCATTAACAATGAAAGCAGTCATTTGCCCATTTACTTTTCCTGTAGAAGCAATCAGGAAACATTTTATAGCAGCTTTTGAAGCCACTGTGAGGTGGCTTGGTAATGGTAGAGAATTCTTAACATTTAGTATTTTATGCTCATGTCCCCACACATCAATTTTAATTTGAAATATATGGGGAAAGTAGCACAATCCTTTTAATTAAAGAATGGAGTTTCACAGCAGCAATGGAAATGGAATAAAATAATGTGTAAGTATTGAAAATAACACTCTAAACTCTAATGAAAATCAATTCAGAAATGCTAGAGATACCACCAATTTAAGCTGAGTTAATTATACTTTGGTAATGTAATGTTTCCTATAAAATTAATGACGTCCATTTAGAATATTCATTTGCAGCCTCTATTGTTTGTGTTGTTTCTAACTCATGAATAGCAGAAATCACTGTTGTGAAACAATCTGTAATGAACATTGTTTACTCCACACTATGTGCGCATAGTATTGAATTTCATCTGTATTCACTTTGTACCAAGAATACTCTGTTTAAATTGGAAAATATCATAATATAGATACTTTGTAAAGTAGTCTTAATATTGTAAGCTTTCAGGACCTCTCTATATAAAAGCATCTAGTTCTGTGCACATGTCAATCAACACAGTTATCATCATCATCATCATCATCATCATCATCATCATCATCATCATCATCATCATCATCATCATCATCTACTAATGAGAATGCATGTCAACACAGTACAAAATATTTTGGTAGCTTTGCAAGGGGAAAGTGTTCATAAAATGTAAAGTATTGGTAAATTACAGCAAATATAACTATTCGTTCCTGTTTATTATCACTTCCTTTCGTTCTAGTAAGACCGCAGATCATGGACTAAAGAATGATTACTGATTTTATATGCAAACAATAAAGACAAAAAACTTAGTTAAAATACAAGTTCATTACAAATACAGAACACCTTAAAATTCAACCCTCTTATACTAAACATGCATGTTGCATAAAAATACAAGAAACGTCAATATTTATAAATAAATACAGTAAATGGCACTACATATGAAACATACAAAAATAAAACTAAGAGATTAATCACGATCTTTTGAAGAGAACAAAATTTATAAGTTTCAAATTCTATAAAACAACATAGCTATCAGTTTTTGGATATTATTAAACATTTTATTACATTTAATTAAATGAGGATTAAGAAAGTTTTGTTTATAGCCATGAAATGCACAGACTAGCACAAGTACTCGATAGTCTGTTCTCTATGTCCACATTAATAGTATACCAGTTCAGAGAAGGAAAATAAAACTGTTTAAGGAACGCTAAAATTTTCCATATTGAGTGATAAATGATGCTAATACAAAGGATGTTGGTGTTTCGTTTATAGCCTATAATTCACTATAAGCAAAATGAATCTGTCTTCTTTTTATCATCCATCGATCAGCAAGTATGCCTTACGGATTTTTGTTATTGAAAAAGTTTGTAAAAGTACACATAACAATTGAGGTAGCCGTGAACGACTCCTCTAGCTTAATATGGCAGGATCACTATAACACAAATTGAGCACTTTTAAGTTTGATAGGCATCACTCGTCTGGGTCATCTATACTGGAGACGTCACTCAGGAGAAGATCTTGTGGCGGTCTGCGCTTGAGGCGAGTTGATTGGCGAGTGCAAGCGCCGAAATTGTAGGTAACAGCTCCAGTGACCTGGAGATGGTAAAAGAAGGGTCGTGCCAGCCGTCGGATGTACTGGTGAACGGCTGGAAGACCAAACTCGTGGTTTCTGACGAACCATGGAGCATTTGTAGCTATACGAAGCACCCTGTTTTGTAATACCTGCAGTCGGCGGAGATTAGTCTTGCTGGTACCACCCCAGACTGGAGCTGCATAGGTAAAAATGGGACGGACTAGAGATTTGTACAGAAGAAGGGAGGTTCCATAACCAAGTGAGGTGCGCCTGTTGAGTAAAGGGTACAGTTTTGAGAGTCGGGCAGACGCAAGTATAACAGACCGACAGATGTGGGCGTTCCACGTAAGTCGAGTGTCTACTAGCACCCCAAGATATTTCACTGGCACACTGGTTGGTAGCCATGAAAGCTGTTGCCCAAGCAGCTGTAGTGAAGGAGGATCCATATAAGGACGTAAAGAGAAGATCTTAACCTCTGTCTTGTTAGTATTAAGGGAAATGCGCCAGTTAGAGAACCAGTGAGCTAGTCGATCCAGGGCGGTTTGTAGTTCATGAATGGCATGACCGATGTCGTAGTGAGAATAAAAGAGAGAAGTGTCATCAGCATATAAAGTTGTATCTTTCTTGTTACTACTACATTGACTCTGGCTATCCAAAGTTAATATCATTTCCCTTACGTTCCTCAGTTACATTTTATGTAAGAAATAGGGCAACTCTTATTTTCAAATTCAATTTAAGAAGACCCAGCTATTTTATCAACGTATTTCGCCTCTCATTTCCTATATGACTATGAACATACATCAGGCTTATATTTGTAATAGATGCATTTTCCTAAATTCTGGTGATATTAGGTTTGCATTAAATTATCATTCATTGCTGCAAGCACAATCGCAGTGAGTCGCAAAGAATACACACCTACGCCTATTGCTATCAACACTACTTTGAACGGCCTTTTTCAGTGCCTAGAGCTCTATTTGGAAAGATAGACGTAGCTGGTTAGTTATTTGAGCATTAAAAGGCTGCCAACTGGAGCACTACTAACAGCCATGAAGTTCTAATCTATGACTTATGTTTGTGCGCCATCCAGAACAATTTGGTTGTAACAATACATAATGAATAGCAAAATGTCCTACTGCCAAGAGAATGCACCGTGTTCAATTTGTTTCTGAGTAACAAACTCTGGAAACCCCTTTTAAATGTTGATTATTTTAACCCAAAGGTAACCCAAGAGGTCTAGCCAAAATAAAAGTTGTATCTGTAAGGAGGGTGTAAAATGTTCTGGTAATTCTGAAAGAAAATCCACGTTAAAGTCAGGGAACTTAATTTTAGCCCACTTTTTATTGAGGTCAATATAGGTTCCCTATTGTAAATAATTGTTAAAACTGTAGAATACGAACTCCAAGTGATTTACAAGGTGTTGTTGCTTTATCTTAAAGTGTGGTCGGACGATGGCTTTTTACTCAATGTGACATTAACAGTTAAGTTATATATTAACAGTAATAATTTAGATTTTTTTAGATATGTATCAAGTTAGGATATTATTAAAGCACCTCCATTTCTCACGTCTGCTTAATGTTTCAATATATGTTCACAAGCATTGAAACCAAGATATTTCGTTCAAAAATGGATGTGATGAGGAGGATAAGGATGATGATAGCTTCATTCTACGTGCATTATGATCGTTTTCCAACTGGAAAAAATATCATTATTAAAATCTTGAATTTATTTGCGATATTCTAGGTGGACCGAAAAAAATTGTTGCATATCCGTGAATCCTTTCTCCTTTATTTTTGCGTATTAAATGCTTGAAGGACAGACTACCTGGTAAGGGAGTAGCTTCTGTTGGCTCTACGATAAGAGAAAACCCCAGAATTAGGCTTTTCCAGACAACCCTTCCCAACTGCAATTCTAAATCAGCCTTATATGTTAGAAGGAATGAAGGTAGACCACAATGAACTCCTTTCTGTTAACCAGACTGTCTGCTTGCCCTCTCAGAGACCCTGCTATTCACAAGTTCTCCCACTCCATTACCCCCAAAAGCTGTGGCCCTAACAATTCTACACTGTGTATAATCTCCCCTGGCGGCAGGCATGTAGACCGTTGCGTTTCCATTCTGCAATGAAATTATTAATCATATTTCCTTAATGGAGCTGAATACTCAAACGGCAAGTGGATCAAGCAAATGTCAACTTCAGCATACCAGATGAAATCGGCAAAGTTTCCAGGTCGCTGGAGCGGCAAATAGTTCCGATAATCTATCCTTTTATGTCGCCTGTGATCGATGCGGTCTTATTCAGATTCTTCTTATTGAATGTGTACAGATATCTGAGTGAGGAATTGCTTTTGTGGTATCCTACGTAAACTGGAACAGAAATGTGGAATATCCCTTACTATGGCTATGTTTCTTGCGAAATAGACATTTTAATGAGATTACTAATATTTGTTCAAAATCAGATTTTAATATACTAATTTACTTTTGCTTACATTCTGAATTTTTTATACTTCTGGGACTAATACATCATTGCACGTACATAAGCATAACAGATGAATGAGCTGTACCTAGACCCTGTTCTATACAGGGTGTTTCAAAACGACACCGAACTAACATATAGAAGTAGTTGCTCAGCTGCTATGTGACACATATAGATAGGTTTTACCGCCAATGCAGCCACATAAAAATACTCCAGAGAGAGAGAGAGAGAGAGAGAGAGAGAGAGAGAGAGAGAGAGAGAGAGAGAGAGAGAGAGAGAGAGAGTGCTGATTAGGCAGTGACAGGAACAACGACGCGTGCCTCAAGCTGTTGGAGATCGCAGGTAGAGGTCACACGCCGTGCTGCGTGCTTTAATTGTTTTTAAACATACCGCCATACTCCGCAGTAGCTTGGTTGCTACTATTAAGAACTTTGGGGGGGGGGCGTATAAAACCGCAATAAAGAAACTAATGCTTAATTATTGCTTATGAGTGTCTAGCGTGTTCCAAAATTCCGTTATAGCAGTCCAGAATAGCAAATAAGCTGTTGGACATATGCAACTTATACGTTTTAGAGGGGAGCTAATGTTAGTGAGGTTGAGGATGGAAGCATTAAATGATAAACAGAACAGAAAACGTCATCAAAGAATTGTAACCAAAACTAAATAGCTTAGGCAATGAGACGAGCATTTTATTTCACGTGTTTGTTAATACTAAATAAAGCATTTTAATTGAAAAGGAAGCTGTTGATATTTACAGTAAGTGGTTGACAGTATTGTACAATTAAGATCATAACAAAATGACCTGAAGTTTAACAAATAAATATTATCATTGATGTAACTATTTTTACGTTATATATTTTTAATGAAACAAAATTTAACGTGCGTCAGTTGAACTCCTTTCAGCTCTTTCATCCATCAAAACCATATTCTTCATTTCGCGTTCGTATAGCGCTCTATATTTCTTGGATTTGCTATCTAAGTACGCGCAAAATCCTCCCTGTTAGGACGGAACGTGTAGTTTTACACTGAAAAGCAATCTTACAACTGACCGAGTTATTAGTCGACTTTTGTACAAGTAACTGTCCTTTGCCCCATTACCAGAAAGATAGGCTAGGGACACTGATAAAGAGAAAGGAGTCATGCTTTTGTTTTCGTGGCTGGTGCGTCCCAATAACAACTTTTGAGGTTCGCACACCAATGGTTCCTGCGCTGCCTAATCACAAAATCATGTAATATTTAATGCCGCATAAAATTATACGGCAGCGAAATTCGGACAAGTTATAAACTACGCAACGGTTATAAACAGTTCGGTGTCGTTTTGAAACAACCTGTATAACTTTGCTCCGTTTTTATTATCATTTGGATTGTTCACCCTGATTGGCTTCTGTCGTATATTAAGTTGTTGTGCGATACAAAGTAGCTGGTTATTTAACACAACATCTTCTCTTAATATATTCGTATGGAATTTTCAAACTTACATTTTCATAATGGTAGGAATAAAACACATTATGTAATTGAGATCAGTATCTGTAATGTATGAAAATTATCTCAAAATTATTAGCACAGTTCTACGGTTTAAAGCTCCTATCAGCATGACGAAAGCACGTGTCCATAATATCATGACAGTATTTTTATAGCAAACCTTGCACTGTTCATAACTTATTTGTACCACTCAAAGGTGTAGTCAATAAGGGCAAACTAGAAGGAAAGGGAGCGGGCAGGCTTAAGTCTGGGTTGCTGTACAAACCGTACATTACAGACTAATCTAAAAACATCTTCGTTCCCGACAAACCTCCTTCTGTAATATTATTCCTGTCAGGTATTTATTTGTTATTTTGCCTAACCCGTAATAATTTACCAATTTCTGCACCAATGTAAGGAAACTGCACAAAATTAAAAATTTAAACTGCGGACATCAAATCTAAAAATACCATAATCCAGAAGTGTTTCCTTATAGGATATTTCATGTTATTGAATAACGGCTCCACAACTACTGTGGTAGACTTTGATCTATGTTTCAAACTTCAACATTCTTCATGTCTAGTATAATCATCTACTTGCAGATTATCTAAATAATAATATATATTATCTAATAATTCTTTCTATCTCAAATGAAAAATCAACGCGAGTAAAGCTTTTCACATTGTTCATACAATAGTTAATGTGGAAATAATGAATTCCGAGCAGTGTAAAACTATTACATGTTTACATTTTAATCCCACTTTCTAAAATTACGAGGGCTGTACAATAAAGAATGATCATAATTTTTACGGTCATAATTTTTCGCTCTAAAATACAATATTATTATATTCTGTTAGCTTAATGTGAAACAAACACGCCGTATTAGTTTCATTGTTGGTACTCCTAGTTCCCCACCTGTGAGAACCAGGAAAATTCAGACATGTTCAGCATCGTCTACCGCTGCAATGGAGGTAACATGCAGTTAAAGTTAATGTTAGAGGAAGATCCGGAGTTTCTTTCAAACGTAGTCACTGCTGATGAAACTTGGCTACATCATTTTGATCCTGAGAGCAAATAGAAAAGCTCAGTGTGGAAATCTTCTTCATCACCAACCCCCCAAAAAGCAAAAGCGGTTGCTTCTTCTGGGAAAGTTGTGGTCATCTCATTCTTTGATATTGATGGAATGGTTTATCAGCACACACATCAGTAATGGACAATACTGCAGGGATCCTGTAAACATTGCAAGTCCACATCAGGCGCCATAGATCACATTTCCGTGAAGCAGGCTGGATGCTACACCAAGATAATGCGCGGCTGCAGATTGCCAATGTTGTTGCTGAATATCTTGCAAAAATCAACGTGAAGTGCATCCCTCACCCTCTCTATAGTCCGGATTTAGCCCCATGTGACTCTTGTATTCCCTAACTGTAAGAAACGCCTTCGTGGGAGGCATTATCCATTGTCAGAAGCATGATGAAGGCTGCGGAGGCAATTTTGAAGGATCTCTCAAAAATGGTTTCCAGCATGTCTTTGAAGACTGGCAGAAACGCTGGGACAATTGCATCGCATTCAAGGGAGACTATTTTGAGAAGGACTATCAAAATTATGAGGATGAGTAAAGGTACGCTGTCAAAACAAAATTGTGATTATTCTTTATTGAACAGCCCTCGTATTTTAATCGAAGTAAATTGTCCATATGTTTTACTGAAGGAATATCGGCTTACTTCAACATAAACAAAATGATAATGTGATAATGAAAATGAATAGTAATAACTAATAATGATGACTATGATGGTGAAAATAATTATGTTAGCGGTAAGAAATGTAATGATAATGAAAATTTTAGTGTTATATGTCTTTTAAGTAAATATATTTGACCAAGTACTTCCTCCCATCATCATGATAGGTATATGTAGCGGTCCCCTTACAGTGCTTACTCGTCTGTGGACAGATACGAGGGGAGGAAATGCTCCCAGTTTACCGAACTGTCCGGAACTCCAATTGGGACGTGGGAGAAAATATTCTAAAACCGCTCTCTCCTTTCTACCACTGAGGAACTTCGAAGGAATGCCACAAGGCTGATCTACATATGTTGTCTGATTTATGTCTGCTCTGTTATTTCTTCGGCGATTTCTTAGGTATCAGAGTAGCTGTTGTCTACGTGAAGAGAGAAACTGAATCTCAATTCGACGACTCATTAGCGAACAATCAAAAGAGGGAACAAATTAAGTTGCGCACATTTAATTCAAGGAGCAGAGCCAGACTGAAAATTTCAATCCCATAGCCGGGATTTGAACCACGGATCTCCCGCTCTCCGGACCGCGCCGTGGCTCAGTGGTTAGACCGCTTGGCTCTCACCAAGGCGGTCCGGGTTCGATCCCAGGTGACCAAAAGTGAGATTTGTGGTGGACAACATGGCGCTGAGGCGGGTTTTCTCCGAGATCTCTGGTTTCCCACGCCATCTCATTCCACCGGTGCTCCATCTTCATCTCATGCATCATCAGTGTCATCGCCTGCGGTGCCCTATGTAGTAAAAGCGGGCGTTAAACACTATACATTTCATTTCATTTCCGCTCTCCGAGCGGTTGCTCTAACCAACTAAGCTACTATGGCCAATGTGCCGACATGACATTAAATTCTCCAACTGTCTCGTATGTATAAGGAATTTTTCTGTCTGCTATACTCGTTCAAACCTTAGTCTATACACGGCTAGTGTGGAAGAAATTATATCTCCATTTCATTCAATGCCTGCAAAACTAAAATTAAACAATGGACTAAAGAGTGAAGAAGAGCATGTCACATTACTTTCAATGCATAATAATTGATTCATTAGTGCCCAGACATAATATTATGAGATAAAGTGTTCAGTACTAATGCACCTGTATAACCTCTGCTAATAAAAGAAATAATGTTTGGGTTGTTGTCCATGTCCTGATTATAAAATGATGCAATGCAATCAACTTTATCAAGCAAATGTTATAGTTATAGGACATAGGATTGTACACGTACCTTAGGAAATCGCAAATGTACTAACTGCATTCGTACATTAAGCAGCAGCGGCGTCCTCCAGACAATGAGATTATATTTGTCTGAAATCCTCTCCTCTAAATTCTCCCGTAGACTAATATTTTTTCTCAGAATAGTCATTTCTCATACAAAAAGCCAGTAAAAGACAACTTCATCAAGGGGATCGTTTGGATAACAATGTTTTCGTCAGTGTTAGATAAGAAACACATCACAACAAACCAGGGCATCGGCAAGTCTTAGACATTAGAGAAGTCTAATTAGCGTCTTCTATTACAATATTTATTTATATATAATGACCATTAATGTTAATTGGTAGATCATCCGACTAACATGCACAGAGGTTCTTTAGATTCCAAGTTTGATGACTCGGTTACACCCGCGAATTCCCTCTGACGTAACCATGGAGAACTACCTGAAGCGGCTCAGAAGAAGCTGTCTTCTGGCAGGACCGAAAAGAATTATTCTATGAATCGGTATCTGCATCATCTGTCGACATTCACCAATATTGTTCCTAAGCCTACCTTAAAGCTGGGGAAAAGTGAAATGACAGAAAACTGAAATTTTTGTGGTATAAGGGTAACCACCTCAGCTTTCTCCTTGTCTACCAGATAAAACATATCAGAGTGGTTTCTCCCAGAAACCGAACCCTGTACCTCCCGAATGCGACCCTCATAATCACGCATTCGGGAGGTCACAAATGAAAAGAAACAAAATAGACAGTGAGTAAAGCTTCTCGTACTTCAATTATGCTCTAATCTCTAATCACAACAGGTAGTTTCGTTTGATCAGGGGGTTGGAAGATACAAATTCGCTCTACCATGCAAGTTCTCTTCCCCAGCAGCGGATCACGTTGTAGATCAATCAAATTAAACCAAGACATAATTTGTAATCAAATTCATAATGAAGGAAAACTATATCAATAAGTTTAGGACTGGCTGGTATCATTTGAGGGACTTCTATCTGCCAATAATGTTTGGGCGCTGTTGGAGAAACTAAAGTACAGCACTGTTGGAAGCGAAGAGACGTTTACGAAGGTAATTACATCACGTTTGATTTCTATAACCCAATGCCTTTCACGAGATAGCACGTCCGTTTTCTCCTCGAAAGCGGAAGGGTTCAACGATAAAGACCAAAACGTACTACAGCCAAAAGGAAGCTAACTTTATAATCCAGCATGAAACAATAAGGTATTGTCTTTCATAAGTCGCCCGCAATCAAATTTAAAGATTCTGGAAATGGAATTTATGTCCATCGTAACTCAAGCAGTAGAAGCAGACTCTTGTCAACCAATTTCTTCAGCGGAAAAGTAATGGAACATTACATGCCCATTGAAGAAGAGTTCTCCTTCGTTGTTCTTTTTTTTCTGCTCTACTACATGCTCGAGGTGACGTCAGAAGTACCTGCTTTTTAAATTACCCGAATCCAGACAGCTCCATTTGTATGAATGTTTGAAAAGCATTAATCAAACGAAAATTGGATAAAATAACAAATTTGGTATTCATGTTTACGATTTTTTGAAGTTTCCACACAAAGATTCCAGAAAATTACATTCCCGAACTATTCTTTGCAATAAAAATGTACTTATTTTAGGTGTTCTCAAAAATGAGTAAAATGTTTTATTAAAATAACATAATAAAATCCGTTATAAATACCGAAATAAGACTGTAAAGATCTCTTCATTCTGAATGAAATGTGCTTCTCAGATATTCGTTTATACTATTGGGATTGGTTTATGTCAATACTAAAGCCACCATTTGTTGGTTTTTCGTAATATCAATGCAAACGGAAAACCAAAGTTATCAGAAATTAACGATTTTGCCCACTTTTAAAAGATTTCACTATAGTTTCAGCCTTTGTATCCATTTATGTACAACTACATGTGTAAGGAAACAGTTTCTCAAAACGTCAATCACAAATAACAAAGTGAATGGACAAATATGCCTTTGTAAGAACAGTTTGTAGAAGAAATATAAAAATAGACAATGATTGGTAGACAAAACCTATGTCATAAAAATGTAACATTTTTCCCAACATACTTTTATCTCTTGTTTGGATGAGATTCTGTAGCACATTTTCCTTTTTCTAGAAATATCCTTTTTTTAATATTTTTCCTCCTAGTTCCGTACCTCACTTGCTATACAAACAATTTAATAAATATTCTAGTAGATATTTATTGTACACGATGAGTAATAACATCCCAAAAATGTCTATGCATCTCTAGAGTTCTATTTCTGTTTGAAATGTTTTCTGTATCAAACTATGTAACGCTAGGTTTCCTTCCACATACAATTTAGCATAAAATAAGTTTAATTTTGAACTCTTTTTCATAAAATGGAGATATGGTAACTGAAGGGTAATTTAATGTAACAATTATCCACACAATAAAGTATACTAAATCATTTAAAATACAATATATCCTGAACATAAATCGTAATAAAGATAAACATTTATTGGAAGAGACTTATAACGCTTAATAACAAATGTATAATGACGTAAGATGAATTTTCGTAGCACATATGTATCATATGGATAGCTACGGTCTACTACATGCAATGTTCGGAAAGGGAAACTCGTGGTTGGAATATATGATGTAGGTGTCGCATCAGAGGATTGACGTAACCGGAAATGTTACGATAATAGCAAGGATAACCAAAGCTATTCTCTTTGGCCTGGTCTTTCGCACAACGTAAGAGGTTCTGGAAATGAGTTTATTCTGACACTACATAGCATTCCTAGGACAGTCTCTATGACCTGGTTTTTGAATCCAGATGTCTCGGCTTCGATTCGGCTGGAGAACTGAAGTTCTTTCGTCAGGATTATTTCCCAACTTCTCTGGAGTCTGTAATTATGATTATAAGTGTAATTGTGTACGTGAATTTGACTTTCATAAAGAAAATCCAAAGATCAACACAAGAGTAAAACGAGTGAACCTCACGAGGTAATTTTTGCAATATAACTAAGTAAATATAACTAAGTATTAAAAACGGAACATAACAAAATAAACATTAAAAATATTACTTTTACCACTAAATTTCATTGTATACTCTTCCACAAATAACAAAATCTGTACCTCATTAAAATTCCTGATTTTTTTAAATGAGTAAATGATAAAAGCAAAGACGCCTTTTCGGAACAAAGAAAAAAAGCTTTTCCGGAACAGTGATATAGACTGTTTACTTGTTTCAAACTTCATTCAAACTTACTTGTTTAGATATGAAAAACAAACGATAGGGAAAATAATTAGCGTTTGCGGTAGCTAGTTTTTACATAGAAAAGAACATACTCTTAAACAGAAGTATTTCAGATCACTGCTTCTTAAAAATACAAATTAAAGACTCTTTTGAAATACACAGTAAGTTTTAATATAACTTAAAAATAAATGATGATAATCTGCTTCGTTCCTTGCTTCCTTTATGTATGAAGCAGGAATTAATAAAAATTTGATGCAAGCACTCGCACTCCGTCTCTACCCACAACAAATTTACATATATGTACCGAAGTATTTAGATAAAGTGTTTATCTTCTCACTTTTCGCGACATTCTTTTCACACAGGAATGATTTCGAATTAAGTAATAGTGCTTAGTTACACACAATATTCAGAAAGCATATTCGAAGATGTTATAAGATAAAAAAGAGCAAGAAATAAAGAGTCAAAATATTCTAGCATGTGCTTCAAATGATATATTGTAAAAGCTTAAAATCGGCAAACCTATGAAAACAAGTCTTATTCTACAATCATTAATCCTTGAAACTAATTGAGATAAAAATAAAATCTAGAATACAAGCTTGTTTTGGTCATACAAACGGGCCACGCCTTGGCTCAGTGGTTAGACCGCTTGGCTCTCACCAAGGCGGCCCGGGTTCGATCCCAGGCGACCGCAAAATGAGATTTGTGGTGGACAACATGGCGTTGGGGCGGGTTTTCTCCGGGACCTCCGGTTTCCCCCGCCATCTCATTCCACCGGTGCTCCATCTTCATCTCATGCATCATCAGTGTCACCGCCTGCGGTGCCGTATGTAGTAAAAGCGGGCGTTAAACACTACACATCATCACATCACATCGTCATACAAATACTTGTAATGAGCCTCGCTCTGGACGCCCTGTGGAAGTCCCAACTCCAGAGATCATTGAAAAAAAGTCATTTTTATTACTGGAAGACCGCATATTAAAGTAGTTTGAGATATAGGTCTGTTCAAGATGGGTGCCGCGTTTGCTGTCAAAAGTTGCAAAGATAAACTGTTTCTGTCAAGAACTTGAAGCGCTACTGTAAAAAATCGCAGTGAAATTTTCAGATGGCGTTTTATTGTGGATGAAACTTTGGTATATCCCTACACTCCAGGAAAGTAAATCACAGTTATAAAAGTGGATTGCGCCAGGTTAACCAACTCCAAAAAAGGAAAAGTCAATTTTGTCAACTAACAAGGTTATGGTGAGTGTTTTCTGGGATGCACAGGGAATCATTCTTATTGATCACTTGGTAAAGGGTAAAAGTATCACTGGTGACTGCTACGCAAGCTTACTGCAACGTTTGAGTGATGAGTGAAAACGAAAAGACCTCATTTGGCAAAGGAAAAAGATATTGTTTCTTCACCACAATGCTCCGGCCCATCCCTCAATCATTGCAATGGGAAAAACGCGTGATTTAAAGTTCGGATTTCTTGAACATCCACCCAATTCGCCAAACTCTTCAAGAGAATAAGATGAAATGTGCCGGGATTTTAAATTTATTTCTAAAATTTATTTAAGCTTTCTATAGTACTTTCATTGCGCCGAGCTGTGGACCTCACTGTTGCCTAGAAGCCACCGACCACCCGGCAGTCCGGTTGAAAAGATGTACTCGCCCAGCTCTAACCAAAAGTTCTATAGAAAGATAACAGCTGCGTAGCACTGTAAAACTCTCAAAACTGCTGTGGCGAGTGTGCCTAAGAGTAAGTGAGTAGATAAGGAGTTCTTGATGCCACATAAAATGCTGGTTAATCAAAGTTTTTTGTGTAAGCTTTTGACTACAATTGCAATGTACAGTAGGTGCTCTTACTGCGGGAGATTAGAAATATATTGTGTACGACGCCACGTCCATTGAAGCGCTGCTTCGCCAGAAAAAGTGAAGAACTGTTGAGGACGAACGACAACGATAGCTAAAATGAATCACTTTAGCAAACTGACGTAACAGAGTCGTATTATAATGCACATATTTGGCATTATAACTTTCGGATGCCTAATACGCACATTTTGGAGTATAATAGTAACGGCATTTTTCCATTTATTCTTAGAACTTATAAAACAGAAACAAAATTTTAGTTACAGTAGAGCATTGCTTTAAAATGAAATAATAATTACATTTATAATTAACTTATAATATATAGCATGTTATTTTATTTATACCCTTATTGTTAAAACATGTTGCATAGTTCTGAAACCAAAAGTAAGAATTTCAGGCAATATCAAATAAAACCTTTGTAGATTTTAATAACTGAAAGACATTTTAAAAGTTATTATACTAGGGTATAGGTATAACATACGAAGTCTGGGTAAAACATCATATGTGTATTATTAGGTATGTTTCTATTATATTACTAAGCCCTAAATAATATTTTCTATGGAGAGACCCAGGTGATGTGTGTATTGAAGCCCCAGAATGACCCAGTCCATTCAACCTACTACCGCTTCTTTCGTTTCTCTCAAAATTTTTCAAGAGGGTGCTTCTCTTTCTCTTGTCTCCACTACTGGGGGACATTCAAGTCATTCTTTCACACTAGTTTCGTTTTCCTCCTAGGCACCAAATTTCCAGCAGTTGCTCCGCCTGGTGGTGTCCTAACATCCGGTAGTGTCTCTGGACGTCGACAAGGCATGCGGTCTCCTGCATAAACCGATCCGCCTGTAGCTACCCATCCAAGCTATTCATCTAATACACTCCTAAGACAACAGTCTTTCTCAGTGTAGAGGTAGGAAAGAGTTCCGCAAGAAGTTTCATCAGAGGTGGTGTCCCCGAAAACTCTGTGCTATCCCCCAAGCTAAAGCGTCTACGTGCCGACCTTCCATCTATGCAGCACCTCAATATAGCACAATACGCTGATGACATATTTTTATTGCCATAGACAAACACCCATATACAGTCTCTAATCTCATTCAGAGGCACCTCCGTTTCCTCCAAGAATGATGCAGACATTGGCGATTGTCCACCAAGTTGGAAAACCCTGTGCTATTTTGTTTACTAAGCACCGCTTTCCCACTAACTTTCCTTCATTCACATACTCTGGGCCAAGTAAAGAGTGGATAATCAGAGAGATAATTTCCTATTGGGTGTGAAGCTGGATAAGGGCTTAACTTCTGTTGCACTCGTTAGAGACCTGTCGCATAGGTCGTGCGGTGCTTCGGCTTCTCTCTACCCCATGCTGCGGTCCGTTGTCTGCTCACCCGAAGAGACGCCTTTTACCTCATGATCTCTTTGCTGCTTTATGCTTGCGAAATCTTGGGCATGGCCGCAAGCTCAAAATTGCTTAAATTTCAACGAGTGCAGAACAGGGACCCCTGGGAAATATATTTTGTTTAACGCCGTTTCCGCGTGAGATTGTTTCATCACTACTATTTCTGGAGAATCAAATTAGGCGCCCAGTAGAAAAACTTTACGACCGATTTCCATTCCATTAGAGCACCCTGATTCGGTCTCTTGGGATTTACAGATCAAAGGTACACCTCTTAAGGCTATACCGACTTCCCGCATGGCTTGTGGACATAACCGGTAACCAAGGAGTATGCCCACCTGCTCCTAAAGCAGATCTCCACAATATCCAATCAAGAGTTGGCTGGACAATTCCACCGCCCTCTTTTTACATAAACATCAACAGTAGTCAAATGCCGTTGCCCCAGATTCCTGACGTTCAAGAGTTAAAGGCTACCTCCTTTCTCTAACCCCGCTCCTTATTTAAACCCATCATCATGCAAACTTCTCATCCCGTCACTTCGTGGCTAAGCCCTTTTCAGGGCAGATACACTTTAGATACACCTCGGACTGTCTTTCAACGAGACAATATTCTCGGATCTGGAACATATTCTTTCTTATAGAATATGGTAAGGGGAGTGAATATTTTATGTTGAAAGTAGTGGTTTATTATAGCTTTTAATGATTAATGACCTTGCTAGGAAGCTACACTGTGGCGTAATGGAAAACACACACCTGAAAGTTTGACACGAGTGACGTGTATCACAGTTGACTAATTAATATAAGAGATTTCCTTATTAGGAATTATTTTTTGATATATAATGGCTATTAATTTATAAGGGCGGATTTTCCTGCAAAATAATAATAATGCATTCATTTTATCGCGAAGAGTTTTCTCTGATAGAAGCACTCCCACTCCGTTTATTTCTATACGTTCTCATGAGATAAGGATTAAGGCCGTACAACAGAGGAGAACATTTGGTACTCTTAAGTCTGCATATATCTACTTTGACAATCACCACCCAGAAGGAAAGGATGAAGTGAAGTAATCACGAGAGGTTACAGCCCGCACGCAAATAGGCCACAAAGACGCAAGTAAAGAATCTAGCAATTCCAGAATCGAACACAGCCTAGAGAAAGCTTAGAGAACGACCAAGCAGCACTACAATGTCCACGGGGATTAACCAAGTAATATCACAACTAAGCGATCTACGGGAAGCGGTCTACGGGAATCGAACCCCAGATCTCCAGAGTGCGAACTTCATAGTTTACCGGGGAGCTATATCGCTGGATTATAAGAAGTAATATTAACATCTCGAAAATGAAATAAAAACAGCTGTTGTTTATGTGCTGAAAGCTGTCACCATCAATATCACGATCGTATCTTATTGTGAACATGTCAATAACAGATAAGCTCTTTGTACTTTTTAAGCAAGTAGGAGATAACTTAACAAAGTTTTCTTTCTTTCTCTTCCTCAGACTTCGTAGCGAGTTTTTCTTCCGTTGTTTGCCTAGTGTATATTCACTTCTCAACTTTCCTATAGTAGCATAATATTGGTATTTCTTGAGAGCTTATTAGTAAACACATAACAGTCCAGAAATCAGAAGCCTGATCCAATACAAACAGTGAACGGTAACCAGAGTTAGTAATAAGCTGTATTGAGTCATTTCTCGTCAAATCACGCTCGCCACCAAGTTTTCAGCTATGATTTATCGAATTATTATTGTTAGTGAATTTAACCTTCTGGGCGATCTATGCTTTCAATTTAAGAAAGCACAAACCACAAGACCCAGAATAATACCTATTTTTATTTTTAATTTTCTGCCATATGTTCTCTAACACACACACACACACACACACACACACACACACACACACGCACACACACACACACATATATATACCTGTAAAAGTTTTTGCAAGGATCACTCCATAATTTATATTTGTATGATTTCGCCAGAGAAATAAACAAATAGGAGAAGTGAAAAGAAAAGCCAGTTATAATACACCTTTCAAGTAGCAGTTGGTGATCCGGTTTTTTATATTTCCTGGTATAATCAAATTATTTTTTCCTTTTAAACTGCTTCTCATTGTCCATACTTTCACATTATTAGAACATCCCTATCTATATATAAAAATGAATTGACGTTTGTTAGTCTCACAAAAATTCGAGAACGGCTGACTCGATTTGCCTAATTTTGGTTTTGAAATATTCGTAAAAGTCAAAGGAAGGTTTAAAAGGCCAGAAAAAGGTCTGAAGTGATAATGGACCGGGTTATTAACTAAATATAAAAGTGCACATGCAAACTTTCACGGAATACATATGTACACCTTCTTTTATTTTCGACAAACAAAAGCATTACAAAGCAGAAAGATATTCCATTCCTTGCCAAAGCCTTCAAATCTATTTCACTTACCATATTTTATTAAACAACGATTATCATTTGTTATCCAGAATGCATTTTTTTTATGTAGCATGTTGATACACGTTTCGAAGATTAGACACAAAATTAATTACTTAACGCGCTATAACACTATAAATATTTGACCACAGATGATTGTCAAATATTGGTGAATCCTTGGATAACTTCTTTATAAATAGTGTTTGTGAGTACGTGAATGTGAATTGAATTGACACAAAATTAATTCAATTTCTTTGTGACTTTGTGAAGTTCGTGGAAAATGAATAACCTCATCGAGGCAACAGTCAAGGGAAAGTACAAAGGAGAGGATATCTTTATCCCCCGTATTCCGATGATTCCAAAGGATTTACCATTTAATTTTAAGCGCCTGCAATTTCCCGTGCGTTTGGCCTTTGCAATGACCATAAATAGTTCGCAAGGGCAGTCGGAAGTTTACGGAATCAACTTTGAGTTTCCCAGTTTCTTTCATGGACAATTATCCGTCACGTGTTCGCGCGTCGGAAAACCATCATCTTTATATATTTAAGCACTACAAAAGACAAAATATTGTTTATCAGAAAGCTTTAAGTTGATTAACTTAATTGTAACTGTGTTGTATTTAAACTTCAATCCCGATTGCAGAATAAATAACTAATCCGAATTTGTCTTATTTATATAGATAAGTTGAGGCAACTATTACTGGTGGTACGACGTAGTCTTTCATATATGTGCATATATACGTTTACCATACTAGTTACTTCCCTCCTCCAAAAGTGTGTCCTATCTTAATGGCCGACATTATGATTAGATTAGATTTATTGTGCATATTCCAAAAGTTTACAATTTACAACTTTTGGCTATATTTATTTGTCTTTACCTTGTTGCTATCTTGGCTTACATGACACCCTGGTCTTCTGCTCTACCAGGTAGCTCTTAACCTCCATGCCTCCTTGTTACTTAATCAGTCCCTTTCTTTCCCCTCATCTTCCTTTCTTATATTCTTTACGTTTCTTATCCATTTTTCTTTTACTTTCTGCAAGAAGTCACCAATACT
The DNA here is from genome assembly GCA_030765055.1 of Mantis religiosa. Taxonomy (NCBI): domain Eukaryota; kingdom Metazoa; phylum Arthropoda; class Insecta; order Mantodea; family Mantidae; genus Mantis; species Mantis religiosa. The sequence goes on from CM060954.1 coordinate 71,554,000, forward strand.
TCTTACCTTCTTTTCCTCCCTGTCCGTTAAAATTTTATAGCTACTATCCTCTTCTCTACTTTCTCCCATTTTTCCTCCAAAACCTTTTTTCTCCATATTGCAAACTCCTCGCATTCTGTTACAGATATAGTGATCTGTGATTTCTTTCCCCCCACATAATTCACAAATTCCCTTTTCCCTACCTCTTATCCCTCTTAGAAATATTGTTCCTGTTCTCATCCAAGCTAACCCTTCTCTCTCTTGCCTATTGCAGTAATGTACATATGCTTCTTGTCCCCAATTTCTTTTTATTTGCTTATAAAATTGTAACGATTTCATATGGCCGAAATTATAGTGAAAGTTATAAAGCCCTCGCCAACCGCGGTAGGATATGACAATACCAATAGACTAATACTAATATATAAATACGCTGCCAACATTAATACATTAATTGATTTTAACATTATATTACTTTATTTTGACACAATAATGTTTACTTACTTGAAAATTAGTTTAACCCGAGCAAAAATAAACCCGTAGTACATACATTAATTGGATTAATATTTGTTAAACCAAATAACTTAATTAATTGATATTTTCTCTTCAATTTTTACAACCTTAACACTTTAAAAGTTTAATAGGTAATATTAATCGCTAACTGTTTCTCTTGTGAATGATTCTACCAAGCCAGCTCATGCCAAAAGAAGCTATACATGCGCGAAATATAAAACTTAAGATTTTCTATGAGTTCTGGCTTCAGCTATATAATTAGGATAAAATCATGAGTTACTAGGAGATTGAAGATATTAACTCTACCTTGCATTTATAGACATTCCATCTTAAATTCCATGAATGTAATTGAGCTATATTAATATCAAATATGGCAATAACAATATATAATATAGATTCTAGAAAAACTGAAAATAATGATTGGCCGAAAGTAAGACGTTCTTGCTTCCAAAATATATACATTTATAAAATTACTAAAATAGTTTGAGTTTTCTTTACTAAACCTAAGGAGGGGATAACAATTTAACTTCTGTTATAAGTTTCTGTTTCATTTCTATTCAGTATAAAATGACGTGAATGAGCTATCTTCATGATAACCTTCAACAGCCTTGTAAAACGTATTTTGTTATTTTTATATAACAAATCATAATTACAATGCCCTCTGTATAATATAATTTATCACATTACAAATATTAAAGATACTTAAACTGGCATGATTTTCAAATAAAATATAAAAATTATGATCACGTGGAAAGTCTATAAAAGCTATGAGAAAATGCAAAACGAAGCTAATTCTTATTTACATGCATTAAAATTGTTTTTGTGCACTCTTCTAAATTTTATAAATGCTGGAAAATAGTTTCACATTTAAACCCTTTTTATTATGGCCAACATGCCGACATGACATTAAATTCTTCAACTGACTCGTATGCTTCCCGGTAGTCCATTAGGGGTTCTCATATCTATGAGACACGCACCTTTCCCGGCTATTGCATAGTAGCTTCCCTTTTGGACTATCGAACACAGGACTTCGCTTCTCTCAACTGCTGAGCAAACTCGCAGTGGTCACAATAACCAACTGAATGATTAACCCACACTTTACGTCACATTAACAAATCACTAGTCCATTCAGTCGCAGGTGTGTCGAGAGATTTGTGGAAGGCTGGAGCAGAAAGATATAGTAGTATCTTGCTGCATCTCAAAAGCTTTGACACTCTTGGTATTTATGCCGGAGAGCGTCGCGCTGCTTTTCTTTTAAATTAACTAGTTGGTGGCGCTGAAGATCACTATCATCCCTGCGATATGCTTGGCCTACAACAGTTTCTTACAATGCTTTAGTATAACAGAACAGTTCTACTATAAATTCAGCTGAAAATTAGCTTACGAAAAACATTCTTAATATGCTGAATCACAGAGAAACAGTTTGAATTAAAATTAAGGATTTAAACATTCTAGTTGCAATACCAGCCCATGGAGAACAGCACATGTTTGGTTTTGGAATGAATATTCCAAACTTTATTTTTAAAAAAATGTGTTTATCTTGCCCGTTTGATCCCTGTTTACACTGCTATTCCAGTTCAATCAATTAACGAGGAAAATCGAATGTAAACCTAGCGCTAAAATATTCTCTTTCCAAAAGCGTGATTACGGTCAGTGAAAGTGACAAAAATGGGAAATTTCAAAGAGTTTCCTTTTGCATCAACATTTCCGTGTTGAATAAAAATAAAAAACTGCACTTTGGTTTAACTGAAGGCCACCACAAAATATCACTTTTCATCAGTCAGGAAATTTCGTTTTCAAATCTAGCAAACTCTGGAGGCACAACCAAAATAATAAGGTTGATGTTTTGTAAGCACTAACCCTCGCAAAGTTCTAGGTTATGGAAGGTCAGTATAGAGGGGCAAAATGCTTCAATATTTCTTTATTGCATTGTCACTGCAACTACTCATATTAAGGAAATGAGCACAGGGGAAGAGATTCAAATGCGGTCATCAGATTCGTAGAAAATAATTAACAATAAAGCAACTGAAAATATAGTACTTCTTCTAACATTTGGGGAAAATGTATTTCGCTATCTTAAAAAATATACTAGAAAATCTGCATGACTAAGATTACTTTTCCAAAAACATTTGATGTTACATAACTTTCTCTACTAAAGTAATCCCAAAATGTTGTTACAAACGCTAACACTTCGATCTACTTCTTTCTAATTGCGAAACATTTTGATAACATATTTACACAGTTCGTTTTAAGTACAAGAAATGTGTAGTAGGTGAAAACAATGCACAGATTTTGAAAACCGAGTTGGTATGTTATGGATTTGAAATTCAATGTTTTATATGAACACAAGAAAAAATGTATAGAGGCCTATCATTTGAAATAAATATTGTATCATTTGTAAATTCAGACCAATAACACGATGGGGCCATTTGTAGCTTTGTGGTACTAACCAGGTGTTCTGCGAACACATCGAGTTGGGCTTGAGGATTATAGGCCAGGCAAGATCTTGCGTGCCCTGCATAGGGGGATTGGAGACCCCCGCGGCTTAAAAGACTTTTAGCAAACCTCCGCATGTCGTCTTCTTCCAAGTTCATCAGATACATCGTTTGCTCTCATGAACTTGGTGCTCGCGTAGTCGCAGACCAACCTCGCGGGGCAAAGTCCAAAGGGCGCCAGATTGTGCGACTTATAATAGTGTTAATAGAGTTTAAAAATGCCGGCCCTCATAGCTATGGTCGCTAAAGCATATGTCTCTAGCGTTCCGCCACGTAGATGGTCGCGGATTCGAGTCCCGCCTTGGGCATGGGTGTTTATGTGTATAGTGAATATGTGTAAAACTAAGGAAACTATAGAAGAAAATAAATGGAAATAGTGAAAAAACGATTAAATAAGGAAAAAAAGGAAAATGAAAAATATATCTAAAAAAAAGCGCGTAGGATAAGCAGGAGGATAATATAAAATACCGGAAACGTTTTACCCGGGTAGCTCGCCCCAACTGAGTTTCAAACTATGATCCTTTTGAATTTGAGAAGACGCATTATGGAGGTAGTTCTAGTTCTTGTTGCTGTAAAATACTCTTATTTCTTATGCTTACATAGAGCAGATACGGGAAACACTGTATTCCACTCAAAAATCCAGTATCGAGATGGCACAGGAATTGCTTATGCATCAAGGCACTCAGAGAAGATCCCATGTGGATTCTGAACCATTTCAACATAATTTACTATGCGAATGTGAAGGGTTTGCTAGCCATACTTTTCACCAAACGCCGCTTTCCCGCCAACCTACCCTCTTTTAATTATTCTGGTCGAAGGATAGAGCGGACAAATTCTCTCACCTATTTGGGCGTAAATCTGCATAAGGGCCTAACTTTTGGGGGTCACATCCAGGAGTTATCATATCGGGCATGAGGGGCTTCCGTTTCGTTATACCCCATGATGCGGTCAGGGATGCCGACACCCCTAATGTTGCGTCTTTTTCAGGATTTGATTCTTCCTATAATGCTTTATGAGTGCGAGATCTGGGGCATGGACGTAGGATCCAAACTGCTACACCTTTCAATGTGTACAGAATAGATGTCTTAAGGCTATCTATTCTGTATACCGGTGCTTTCCCGTGAGATATCTTCATGAAACCTCATCTCTCCAGTATGTGGAAGATGTCATTAGATGCCGGGCCACAAAATTCTACGCGAGTTTGCCTCAGCATCAGAGCGCCCTGGTTAGGTCTCTTGGGAACTACCAACCAACAGAACGCCGCTTCAAGATCTACCGGCTTCCCCGCATGGCATGCGAGCACAACCGGTAACAATAAAGTTGATATAACAACTTCAAAATTATATCTACCTGAGAATCAGACTGGCAATTATTCTAAATTCAACTCTTCCTAAATATTCTCACACAGGCGTTGCACCCAAGTCGGCAACCGTTGAGGAGCTACGGCTACCTCTCTTCTTCCATTCCCTAAACTAAACCCACCACCCTACAAAACCCCACATATCCTGTCATTAAGTGGTTAAGTCTGTCTAGCCCGCCTCGATAGTGTAGATGGTAGCATGTCTGCCTCACGTTCATGAGGTCCCGAGTTCGAATATTGGTCAGGATGAGTTACCTGGATAGGGTTTTTTCCGGGGGTTTCCCTTATCCTCAGAGACGAATGTCGGGTAGCTCTAAGCTCCATGGACCCTGGACTCGTTTGAGCATCATTTCAACCATCTCATTTACCGTCCGATATGACTTAACGTTGGAGAACGTAAAAATAACTGTCCGTTTAGGACCGGTACAGTTATGACATACAACGTCCTAACCCTCAATCAGCCACCAACTGCCGAATGACAAAAAGTATTCGCTATCGATCCACCCTTTTGGTGTCTAAGGACCTATTTCATGGGAAAAGTCCGCTTTATTTGCACTGTCGGACTTGGGTTATTGCCCAGCTTACAAGACACAAAGGCCTCTATGAGACTACGTGTAGGCCTCGAGAAAGACTTCCCAGTTCTCATCATCGCAGGAATTGCTCGTGTTGGAGATTGCTGAACCATTAAAGCTGTACGCATTTTATAAGGTAAATTATCCGTATATGAGAAAGGGAGTGATAGACATAGAAATGTGACTCAGAAATGAAAAATCAGTAATATTCCTCATATGTAAATCACCCATTTTTAAAGACAGATTTCAAATATGTTCAAGATTTCTCCACCCCTAAATAGCCCATTACATGTTTGACTCTTTGTTAATGGTGCTAATAATTATTTTCAGTGTTTTATATATACTGGTATGACAAATAATATATTAAATGTGATGCAGTGGGCCTCCGAAGTTGAATTCTCTGAGAAAAGCAAAGCAAAATCTTCAGAGCGTAAGGCTGCAACTACAGAAAGTTTTCTGGCACTATTAACCATACTACAATTTCGCCATTTTTCTTTTGAAATTTTAATATTTTAATTAATATCATTTGACGTATGGCTTTATTTTCTTGTAAGGTATTTAATATAAAAGCTAGGATTGCACCAGATGCTGTTTTGAAATCTGTTTCCCAGTTCACTATGTGCCCTTGTATACCTGCAAAAATAATATATTAGATCACGCATAACTCAGACATGTGATAAAATTCATAATTATAAATAACGCAGATGGTCCATAAAAATAAAGAGAGCAGAACAGCGATATTTGTCTCAGCACACATATGAACAGCTTGGTTAAACCAGTTCATATTCAACCTCTTTTTGCGTACGAGATTTTACCTTCTATTCCTAATAAATTAGGAGGGATTATTGCTCTAGTATACGAAATAACTTAGCTAAAGTGTAAATGAATTCAGTTGGAGAACTTAATGGCATGTCGGTACGTTGGCCATAGTAGCTCAAGGGTTCGAGCGGCTGGACGGAGACCAGAAGATCCGTGGTTCAAATCCCGGCTGTGGCATTGAATTTTTTAGTCTGGCTCTACCGTTTCAGAGTGCGTCCTACACACGGCTAGTGTGAAAGAACAATTAATTTCCATTAGACACTAACATATCTATAAATGAGATTCTAGAATATCCTCTTTAAAGGATTAAAGCGAATCCTCATTTTCCATGCTCAACATTGTGACTTGCCAGTATCGTGAGCAGAAGCGCCAGGAGGAAAACTGTACTCTACTCCAAGGTTATAGCTGCATTAGGGAAGCATTGGCATATGAAGTTCCAAGGAATATGACAGTAACCCCTTACGTATTCTTGAGTTCATGATTCTTGTCTTCATTGGTTTTATTCGCACATATTGTTTGACAACATTGCTGTATTATTTAAAATACTCATTTTCAAAAATAAGTACATTTACAGAGATCATTAGTAGTCATAAACGTAACTACTAAAACTGCGAAAATAAATACTGATATAATGTTTTAATTTTGAGATTCAAAATTAAACTGAAACCGGTGTTGAAATACACCCTAAACATAAGTACACATAGTTGACGTAGCGTAAGTGGCTACACATTGTTTTTCCTCAGCTAAATTCCAGCATATATATTCCTAACCACCTGTTATAGAAAAGCTCTAGATGAGCATGCTGGAATAAGATTTGAATTTTAAAAGCAAGTATTATCTTCTACTTCAAAGAAATTAAATTCAATGAGTTTAGTTGGATTTAGGAACATTGGAACAACCACAAAGTGATTCCGACAGCCATTATCGTACAAGTCAAGTCCCGCTACAGACGATCATTAAATTAAACGTATTGTGCTGACGGGTGCTCATTATAAAGGAGATAGGGAACCTAGTGCGATTTGTAGGTGGTTTGGTCACTAGTGGCCATCGTTTTCTCCGAGGAAAGGGCCGGATTCCACGAACAGCTGAGTTGCAGTCGAATTGATGCATCAGCTAAACCACAATCTTGCTAGGGTCTAACAGAATTAATTTCCATTGCACCAGAACTTTTCATTAACTTCATTCCTCAATTAAGTTTAAGTTGTAATTTTGAAAATACTCCTCGGTTGCTTTAGGAGCTTTTTAGTCATCTGCAAAAAATACTCTTGTTTAAATGTCAAAAGGGCTTGCTTTTACCTAACGAAATACTCAACACTTTTACTAAGTTTTCAACTCCGGTTCTATAGAATAATAGAGGGCCATAGAGTATTCAAGCTGAACTAGCCTATGTTCATGTTACTCATTAGCCGGACAAAGTGAGCACTTGTCATTATTATGATAACAAACGAGTGTAGAAGGCAGAGAAAAGTACTAATATACTTTCGAGGACCATTACGTTTTATGGTCAAGCACAAATTTCCGAACATCAGTACCAGTTGCCATGCTGATCTGAAAGTTTGTTTCCATGACGAAAGCCCACAATTAACACTCGCAATACAAACGCAATCTTTAGCAGCCAATAGCAAAGTCTCTGTGTTTTCTCTCACTCCGAAGTGTGTGTACATTGGTTGATTGTTTATCCCGACATATACAACTGGTAAAGGTACGCAAAGAAGCGAAAAGTTGCGGGTCAACTGTTGGTTACAGAGGAAAAAATAACTACAACAATTAAATTCACAAAACTATATAATTGGATCACTGAAGTTCGAACAATCCAGGCCTCATACTTGTGCTTGCGAGTTAACCAACCGCAATTGTTTTATAGAATATTAATGAAGAATTATTAAATGGACCTAATACGTCGAAATAATGGGCAGTATCGAGATGCAGTTCTTCGATATATGAGAGTTCGGCTTCTGTTGCACTACTGCGTCGCTATTTGATATGGACAGGAGTTCATGTCTGCTTCAAAAGCAAAGTTTGACATTCATATTAAAGCAGTCATGTGTTAATGCTACAGAGCTATTATGACCCTTCCCTCCTCTGCAAGGTGGAGTCTTTGACTATAGGAAATACACAAGCTTGTTTCTAATCATTTATACCTTTTAGATCAAAATAAGGTTGTGGAAACGTAGTCAGATTGAAAAAGTCAATGTCATAGCCGGGATTTAAACCACGGATCTTCTGGTCTACGTCCAGCCGCTCTAACCATTGAGCTACTATGGCCAACGTGCCGATATGATATTAAGTTCTCCAACTGACTCGTTTTTTTCCCAGTAAACCACTTAGGAGTTCTCATAAACACATGAGACAACTACCTTAATGGCGACTTACTATGCTGCCCGGGGTTTATAGTTAACCACTATTAGGTCAATTAATGGAAATTAGTTGTTCCTTCACACTGACCGTGTGTAGGGCCATGTAAGAAAATATAGTACTACAATTAGTCGAATAGCTTAATTTTCTACAACCAAGTGTGTGTGTGTGTGTGTGTGTGTGTGTGTGTGTGTGTGTGTGTGTGTATATATATATATATATATATATATATATATATATATATATATATATATATATATAGAGAGAGAGAGAGAGAGAGAGAGAGAGAGAGAGAGAGAGAGAGAGAGAGAGAGAGCTGTGTCAAATTGTGGTAAAATCATTCACTATTATGTAGCATAGCGGTGAGGTATCGGGAGAGACATGATTTAAAGAAATGTTGACAGTCTCATAAAGTATGTTTGAAGCAAAATATATTCGTTTTAATAAGCCAACTAGTACCTACACCTGGACGATTCTGAATAATAAGCGAGGATGAGTAAAGTAATGGATGTGAGCGATGTAATGAATGAATTGGTTGAACCTGTTGCTTTAGTGAAGAACTTCAACTAGAACTTGACAAAATCTGGCATGAAAAGTATTGGGTTGAGCATAAAACGTATTTCAAACGTACAAACACTCCTTCATTTGCCTAACTGTGGCCATAAGGTAAAGGTCATATGGGCCTACAGTGCTATTCATTTGCAAGTTTTACTGTCCGCGTTGGCGTAATATGACTAAGGGCCATAATGCTTAGCACCACATCATGTCTCGCAGTCTCAGTTATATTGCGCGGAAAAGGATGAATGGCGTGATTCATTGTTATGTACCTACGTACATGGCCAAAAACACACCATCTCAACTAGTTCCTTGGTTGGGCGCGACAGTCAAGTTATGACTGTTCGTCTAGGCGAGGACAAAGCTGAGAACGTTAGGCGGATCATCCACCATGCAGACTGTAAGCGTGCTAAAATGTTTAATAATGACTCCCTGCAGTCGTTTGATATGCTGAATCTCTAGATACGAGACGTGTCTGTAAAATAAGGTCTCCAATTTTATTTAATATAGAAAACATGTTTATTGTCAATGAATGTTACACTGATGGAAAGGTAGAATTTACAACTATTTTTCAACGTGATCACCATTGCGATCGATGCACTTTTTCATACGCTGGGGCAGTTTTTGTATACCCTTGTTATAGCACTCTCCCACCAATTTACGCAGGAGGCGCTCAACCTCGATTTTCAAATCATCGTTGGCCTGGAAATGTGTTCCACCCAGGTGTGACTTCAACTCAGGAAACAGATGATATTCACTAAGTGCTTAGTCTGAACTGTAGGGGGTATGGGTGAGGATGTCCCATCCGAACTGGGCCAGGAGATCAGCTGTTGCATGTGCAGTATGGTGAGCATTGTCGTGATAAAAAATCACTCCCTTCGTCAGTATTCCCCTGCTTCGATTTTGAATGGCACGTCGCAATTTTTAACGTCTCACAGTAGCTAGCGGCGTTTATTGTTGTGCTGGTAGGCATAAACTCGCACAACAATACACCAGTCAGTATTCCCCTGCTTCGATTTTGAATGGCACGTCGCAATTTTTAACGTCTCACAGTAGCTAGCGGCGTTTATTGTTGTGCTGGTAGGCATAAACTCGCACAACAATACACCTTTTCTGTCCCAGAACACACTGGCCATCACTTTTCCGGCAGAAAATGCCTGTTTGACTTTTGCGGCTTCGGCAAATTCGAATGCCGCCACTGACGAGAACGTTCCTTAGTTTCTGGTGTTGTGTAGTGCACCCAGGTTTCATCGCCAGTGACAACTGAATCCAACAATTTCTCGCCCTGTTCTGCATAGCGCTCCAGGAATCAGTGGGCCGCTTCAACACGTGTCAGTTTATGGTCTTCGGTGAGCATTTTGGGGACACACCTCGCACACACCTTGCGATAATGCAAATGCTCGGTCAAAATCTTGTCAATCGTAGTCTTACTGACTTCCGGGTAAGTTCGCACAGTTCGCGAACTGTCACACGCCGATCTTTCAGCATTTCTTGCTCCACTTTTGCAATTGTTTCGGCTGAAACCGAAGGCCGACCAGAACGCTGTTCGTCATGGACGTCTGTACGTCCGTCTTTGAACTCTCTGACCAACTTTCGCACTTTTTTGACGCCCATACACTGTAGCCCATAGACTTCGCATAACTGGTGATGAATTTCACTGGGGGTACTGCCATTGGCACTCAAAAAATGGATCAATGCACGCAACTCGCACTTGGCGGCGGAAGTGATAGGAAGCTACGCCGCAAACGCCTGCCCAGCCAAGATTAATGGTTGTAACGGGTTCGTTGTCGTGGGGATTTGAAGAAGTGAAACCAAGCTACACGCCAGTGTTGTCGGATCTTGCGTAATAGCGTTACTGACGGCTCCAGCGCCTTGGAGACCTTACTTTACGGACACGCCTCATAGTTTCCTTTTCTATCTTCCTTTGAGGTACCTTCTACATAACAAAGTTAGACATAACAAATGGAGTGCAGAAAAGATTACTAATGTCATGAAAAAGGGTGTAAAAACTCCAACAAATGAAAGAAATATTCATAAAGATGCTTCAATATAAGATTGCTAGTTCCTTATGATTTATTCATTTGTCGGATATTATATTAAATCTACAAATACCAAATTTCACGATTGCATCAGATTTCATCATCTGGGCTATATTAGATTTCCATAAACTGATCAGTCAATAGAAGTTTTGGACCATCTTCTCTTAATCATTAAATTTTCCTGAACTCTATTCTCTTAAATTCTCTTCTATTCTCTTAAATTCTTGTTCTTCACTTTGTCATTTCTTCACTCTTCTTGTTTTCCAAGTTTGATATATTGGCTCCTCTTATAATGCTATTCATCTGCACGTCTTGATGAAATCTAATTTTCATTCTTCGAAAGAATAACCTAAAATTCTCTCCACAATGATCGGATAATTTTGTTCTTTGTCCGCGTGCTGAGATCTCTACTGCATAAAATTCCTTGCAGCATTATTATTGCGCTTCTTGCCTGTAGTATACCGTAATCTACATTATGAAGCAGCTAACAGTTTCACGAATACCGAACCCCCAAATAACATATTAGTTTAACGGATTTAATATCCCTTTTGTGTGATTCATTTTTATATTTCCCCCTCCCCCAGTCAGTAAGTCAAGCTGTAAATGCCTACACCCGTCGTAGAACTTTGATGTTCCAGATATGCTTAATCATTTGTCACTTGGTAAATTGTAATACAATTGAATCCTTTCTAATTAGGCTGCTGCAAAGATCAATACAATTATTTAAAATAATTTACAGCAATATTATTTCTCTACTTAATTATTATAGATTCTCCCATAACATCAAACGAAGATGTTTTCTTTGACTTTCTTTCCTCCCATCGCTCTTTATGGGCATATACCCTTGCGTGTGTTAGTATTCACAATTCTATACCATTACGGTTTATTTTTCTACTTAACATGCATACTTCCCATTGCGTTGTCCATGGAAGCCATTATATAATGAGTTTTTTTTTTAAAATATACTTCGTATTTTGGATTTTTGGTCACCTAAAATAGATATATATTTCCAGGCAAATCTCATTATCACATTTCTCGTGGAATACAATAGCTCCGCTGCCTTCCATAAACAAGGGGCAGAGGAAGTACATGCATAAAACAGAAAATAGCCAATAATGACACTTCGCTGCATCATGAATACCAACAGAAACCAAAGTAATGTAATATCGTGCTGGCTTGTGATCAAGATAGCTTAATGGTTAAGAGCAACTAAATGGAGACCGGGAGAACCATAGTTTGAATTTCAGCTGTGACACACGATTTTTCATTCTCACTCTATCTTTCCAAACCTTGCCATATACGCGGTTAGTGTGGAAGAAAACAATTAATTTTCATCAATTAACCTAATAGTGGTTAAACTAAGCCCGCACTAAAATACTTGCAACGTAATAAGTCGCCATAAAATGTACTATCTCATTGTATATAAGAATTCCTAGTGCTTCACGGAGAAAAATACGAGTCAATTGGAAGATCTAATGCCATGCTGTCATGTTGCCATGGCAGCTCAGTAGTTAAGAATAACCGGGTGGATACCGGGAGATCCATGTTCAAATTCCAGCTGCGGCATTGGATTTTTCAGTCTATCTACCCAACCCTTTTTTACAAGAAAACAATTTCCACCAAAGTAATGTACTTTAAAAAGTTGATACTTATCCCTTCGTTTGATACCTAAACGATTATCTCACACATCATGAATTACAACATAAAACAAGTACATTTGGAATCATTGAACATTTCAGCAATATTGCTGAAATATTCAGTATTTACTGAAAGAAGTATATTCTACCATAAATTCAAAGAGCTAAGAAGGAGTTTGTACATCTAAATTTATTAGTCATCTACGAGTAATTGGAAACTTATACATTCTTGCCGGAGAAAATGGCCGTATCACTGATCGATTTGTGTTTGAAAATTGCGTTGTTGAGGTTCGAAGGGCAATTTCGTGAGATCGTACTCTCCCCTGCCCCCTCAGTGTACTCCTGGCGAAAAGGAGCAATGACGAAACATAAGGGTACTTACATATTGGCACAGAGTTGTCTGGATGTACATAAATTGACATAAATTGACAGGACGTGGACCGCTCAGAGTGTTTGATTTCTTCGTGTGTGTTGTCGTCAAAGATATTGTATATATTGCAATTCTATCAATGCTGCTAAAATGAATAGGAACATTAAAACAGTCACCCAGGTCACAAGACGTGCCTATTTGCAGGGTTTACCTTGAATTTGACACGGCCAAAACTCCGTCTTATTTCACGCCTTAGCTTAGGAGTGAACATCCTTCTTTCCAATAATGTTCACGTATTAACCTAATTGTACGCTTGTGAAATTTCTAATAATTGGCATAGATCATGTACGTCTGTCAAAATAATATTTTCAAAACTTCCTGCATGTTTTTCTCTAAATTTTAGGAATGGCATTTTGATGACTAATGTACTTCCATGCGTTTAAAACGCTTGGATCCTAATGTTAGAGAATGAACGCTAATGAGGGCATCTTATGTAATCCTGCTACTAAAGAAAAGTTCCGCAGTTTCAGATTCTGCAGTTGAACCAATGGTCATGCTATTCTCTTTTTCTTCCGATTTCTAGCGCATAAATTTCGCGATATTTTGGCACTGCATAAGCGGGCTTGCCAATAGATCGACGCAAAAAAGGGGTCCTGTCCTGAGTCTATAAATACACACTGGAATCGAACCCTGAGGCTGCTAAAACCGCGAAATGGAGTGGAACAGCAGTAATAGAAATCCGATAGCAGTGGGAGCGGGAGAGGGGTGGTTAGTATCCCGCACGCGAGTTGGGCTTTCGACCTCTCTCTTCAGGAATCCGGCAACATCGAAGTTTATGGTGGGTTCAAACTGCATGTGAAGAGAGCTAGTACTTCCTAAATGTATGACATAGCGGCATGCCTACTTATAAAAAATATGATATATAGCTATTGCTGTAGTCATTAAAATCTATTTTCATAGCAGTTTAAATGTATAAAGCTTGCTTTTCTTCTCTTTCCTGTTAATGATGGCAAATCGATGAGTCCAAGTAGTAATATTGAATTTCAACAACTTGTTTATGACCTTGCTAAAGTTAGTGCAGCTAATGAATGCAGGAAATCATGAACAACAGGAAGTTTTAAATTAACTGTCTCGGGTCAAACGAAAGATAAACTCCTTCCATATACTGCACATATACTGCACAACCCAAAAGGCATTTAGTTGCGGAATTACTACTTTCCAGAAACTGTTTTAAGAGAACGTACACGTCCAACAGGCATTATTTGTCCACATTTGCAAGGCATTGCTTACAATATTTAACAGGAACTACACATGATATCAAAATGTGACTTTGCACGCATATTAAATACTGATCATTGAATTGTTTCTGTGAGCTTCACTATCGTATTTGAGTTTTCTATATTTTATAAATATACGAATGCAATAATATTTTGTTTTATTCAAACTTATCTTTTTTATATTTAGGAAAATGTTTTTCAAGAACAAGTAAATCCAGGGCATTGAAGTGTACAATGAAGTTTAAGCTCTTACTTATCTTTAACTTTAACAAATAGATGTAGGTAAAACTATTCCATTTCAAGTTCAATTGTTTTGAAAAGGAAAGAATATTTGACTTGGCCTTCTAAATTAAGTATGTAAATTAGCTGAAGCTTCATGATATATATTCAGTAATAAAACACTGCGTTTGCTTTTATCAGTACATTTATAAAATCTAAAGTAATTTAAATAGGATAAAGAATTTTACAAAAATCATTCAATGATTCACCATGTTTACAAAATTGCAGCTTTATATACGGTGTTCATTTTTATCTTTAATTTTACCGCGCAAAAGTTTACGTCATCAATAGCATCGCTGATGGAGCGAGTTTGTATACGATTCCCCTAGCGGCTTGCGATCGTATTAGATGTACTGACGGCAGCTTTGAGGCCTCCCTCTATCGGCAGCTAAATATACTATTTGAGAGTTGGGTCCTGCCCGCGTAATATTAAAGTGCGAAATTTCGCCTAGTGCGTAGATACGGTAACTATTTATAAAAAAAAATACACTGCAGTGCAATGTGGTGCAAAGCTAACTATACAGCCATAAAAGCAGACAATGAAAAATATACGAAATGATAAGTCAATGAACACTTATTTCACAACTAACACTGTGTGTAAATCTGTCAAATAAAATAGAAATATTTCAATTTGATCTCAATTATTTTCTATTTCCCACAGTTTCCTCACAATGTAACTTCATTACAAACAAAAACATTAGTAGAACTTGTTCTAGGAATGAAAAATTAGTGTTGCAATATGTACGAAGAGTTTATCCAAGTCTAAACAAGAATATATCTCTAGCACATAGTCTTATGTGTCCGTTTTCTTATATTTCCTTTCTCTTCCCCTTAAGCATTGTCTGTATTGCGAGAAGGTATGCTTGAGGCCTTTCTGTCATAACATTATTTGTTGCTTCTAGATTGGGAGCACTCACTAAATAGCGTCCAGTGTCTCTTTTTGCGGTTAACTGATCCAGTATCTTGGAAATGTTTGATGCACCTACTGGTTTTAAAAGACATAACGATACCAACATTAAAAGACAATTTATTTAAATGTAAGAATTAAAAACAATTTATATCGTATACCGATAAAACGTAAGACGTTTATGTTGCAAACAAAAGTATGTCAATTTGACTATACCTGGACACTTGACAACATTACGTTCCGAGGGACTTGTCTGAATGCCGGATAGCTTTGCATATACTCCTCTATGCAGCAGTTTAAACTATATTTCTATGTCGCAACAATTTTAGTACCGGTACTAAAGTAGCATTCAACCTTAAAGACGCGGTGCTGTGTGTTCACATCCAGAGGTAGCTGGTTGTATTATTCCCAGAGCAACAACACTGAGAGCGCTGTAATTTATTTAATGTTCCGCAAAAATTACCGCTTCTTCTCCGTACAGGGCACTATGATTTCAAGATAGACTCACCAGTCAACTATGACGTCATTCTTGCTCAATCGGAGAGTGCAAAATAGCGAATAAAATTGAACACCGTATATATTTTATAGTTTATTTAAATATGATTCCAGCAATACCATGCGAATGTGACTAAGAATGCGTTTAACATGCGTACTCTCTTAATACACAGTTTTTGTAGGTGTATAGGAGCATATAGAAGCAGAGAAGACAATAGACTCCTAAAATGCAGTTAATAATTTGCCTGTATATTACATATTCTTACATATTCTCACGAGTAGAGAAAGACTCCTCCTTTTGTAGAGTAGGTATAATTCCCGCTTTTATTACATGCGGCACCGCAGGCGTTGATACTGATGACCTATAAATGTAAATGGAGAACTGGTGGAATGAAATGGCGGGGGAAACCGTGCACTGGAGCAAACCCACCCCTACGCCGTTTTGTCCAAAATAAGTTTCACGTGCGGTAGCCTGGTGAGAGCCAAATGGTGTAACCACTCGGCCACGGCGCGGTCGTGAACAAAGACCGAATACCAAATTTCATATTCTAATGTTACTCGCTATCATTATAGGAACCAGTAGTTTTACAGTCTACAGTGTGTGAAATTCAATACGATAATTTATATTTTCGTAAGATATTCATATATGTATGTTCGAACTTTGTAAGATTTATAATTTTTTCCTTCTAAAAATAATTTCTGTATGTACATAACTGGGATCTCTATATTTTAATAATAGAGGAGAAGGTGGGAATATGAAATACCATTTTTATTCACAATTTTTTAGTTTTTGGAATAAATGCCTACACAGTTATTCATGAAGACTGATACTTTGTTTAGTTTTACATCTTCCGACAACATTGGAATTGTTTATAATGCTAATTTCACAGAAAAATGACATCTGATGAAAAGGTGCATTTTTTGGTCCACTGAAAATAGGGTGGTAATATGGAACACCTGTATCTCTAAGATAAAGTAGTTTCATTTGCAGAAATCACGCACATAATCTTCTTTTTCAGCACCTGCACATTCTGCATGTGCCCACATATTACATATAACACATTTAATCCAGGGTTCACCACTGCTATCTTCGGAAAATGTTGTTTCACAAAATAGGCACAACGCATCTCCATCATCAGGTTTGTGCCTTTTTGACGGTGAATGAATTGGTGAAATGATGCTCAAATGAGTCGAAGGGTCCATGGAGCTTAGAGTTACCCAACATTCGTCTTGAAGGATAGGGAAAATTCCCGGAAAAAGCCTTACCTAGGTAACTCACCCTGACCGAGATTCGAACTCGGGACCTCTTGAACGTGAGGCAGACACTACCATCTACGCTACCGAGGCGGGCGGGCGGTTTGTGTCCAGTTCCTCCAAGTCGATGTCATCATCTGGAATACGAACAACAACTTCCTCGCTATCAGATGAATATTTGTCACCTTCCATGTTTCTTTTGGGTTTTGGTAAGTTACCTTTCTTTCCTTTAATGGACTTATTCCTTTTTGGTTTTGGTTTAATTTCTGACTTCCCTTCTGATGTCGAAGGATGATTTCCAAGCAATGACTCCAAGTACTTTTTATAAGGAGATGATGCTATCACAGCTGTTGAACTGGATTTCCACCTTTTCCGGAAGCAGCCTTCGTGCTTACTGGCACAGGAGAGAGAGAAGGGTGAAACTACCTCATTTTGCACTGAAGTAGGTTCTTCGACCTCGTTGACTTCTCCTGAATGGTCTTGCTGAAAAGCAGAACTGTTGTTGACAAATTCGTTTTTCCATATTCGGTAATCCATATCATCACGATCGCCATATTCAAATGTAAGCTTTCATATAAAGTTTTGAGTTTGACGCAATATGTTGCAACTGCTCTATAAAGGTGCACTGGTATGCTATTCAGTCGAAGCACACTTACCTTGAACCTCTGGGGAAGATTAGAAAAAGCAATGTGACGAACTGCAAAATTTTTGTGACACGCTTAACACGAAAACCTCTCTCATCTATCAAAGACTCACAACAATTACTTCGTTCTCACACAAGCGTCTTCTAGCACTGTCAGCTGTAGTTTAACGGACATCCGAGTGGCGTCGCTAATTTACCACAAACGTGATTCCATATTACCGCCATATCCCATAATGCCACCTTCTCTACTTTTATTGCAACTAAATAGTCCTTCAGACCTTTGTGAACGCATTAGAAAATCCAAGGAACTCAGGAAATGCATCTGGAAAAGCCCACGTCCCCTTTTTCAAAGTCAAATATAGCTGGAAAAAATAGTATTTTACTGTCTTGAGAAACTAAACACCTATATAGTTTGCATAATATAATCAGTATTTATCAAAAACAAAGTAACCAACACCTAAGTTCACTGATTTAAGTATATAAACTTATTGTAGTTTTTCTATTTAATTTTATATTTATTATATATTGTGACTTTGTGAGTTCGTAAACTTAAGTCTAGTTTGCGGAAATTCAAAATGTTCTTTATTCCCTCAGAAAGATAGTTTGTAAACAATATGCAGTAGCAGAATTGCGCAACATACACAAACGCAACTTTCAAGGTCGTCTGCCACACGTCCACACAGCTGCACACTCGACACACAAGCCCATTAACAACTGACTGGCCTCTGAAGCCGCGCCTCTTATTTATAACCGAACCATCGTCTCTCGAAAGTTGTCGAAGCTTCACGGCCTTTCACGACGGCAGGCAAAGGAGAGAGAGCTATTCACACATCTCCCTGGCTCTTCCTCTCTCGGCAAGTAACAAGCACTCATCCGCTCCGTGGGCTTGGCTTGGGTGGCATCTCTCTCTTTCACTGCCCGCTTCTCTCCCCCTCTCCCCCCCTCTCCCTCTCCCCCCCTCTCCCCCTCCCCCTCCCTCTCCCTCTCCCTCTCCATCTCCCTCTCTCTCTCTCTCGGCGTTCGCATACGCGCGGGCCGCAGTTCACCATAAAACAATATTTCACGACAATACGTATAAAACTATAAAAGCCCCATTCTTTAAATAATGAAATCAATCTACTACAAACTTTTAAAGTACAACATTTTTCGTCTTTAAATCATGCATGTTATATGTTGCTATACCAGGGCTGTTCAGTAAAGAATAATCACATGTTTTTTAACAATGTACCTTTACTCATCCTCATAATTTTGATGGTCCTTCTCAAAATGGTGTCCCTAAATTGAATGCACTTGTCTCAGCGTTTCTGCCAGTCTTCAAAGACATGCTGGAAACCCCTTTTGAGATATCCTTCAAAATCGCCTCCGCAGCCTTCACCACTGCTTCTGATGATTTGGCTAAATCCGGACTATAGGGAGGGTGAGGGATGCACTTCACGTTGATTTTTGCAAGATATTCTTCAACAACATTGGCAATATGCGGCCACGCATTATCGTGGTGCAGCATCCAGCCTGTTTCGTGGAAATGTGGTCTTTTGCGCCTGATATGGACTTGCAATGTTTTCAGGAAATCCCTGTAGTATTGTCTAGTTACTGATGTGTGTGCAGGTACAACATGCTGATAAACCATTCCATGAACATTAAAAGAATGAGATGACCATAACTTTCCCAGCATAAGCAACCACTTTTGCTTTTTCGGAAGTTGATGATGAAGGAGATTTCCCCACTGAGCTTTGCTGTTTGCTCTCAGGATCAAAATGATGTATCTAAGTTTCATTAGCAGTGATTACGTTTGAAATAAGCTCCAGATCTTCCTCTAACATCAACTTTAACTGCATCTTACCTCCATTGCAGCCGTAGGCGATACTAAATATGTCTGAACTTGCCTAGTTCTTACATGCGGAAACCAGGAGTGCCAACAGTGAAACTACTACGGCGTGTTTGTTTCACATTAAGCTAACGGAATATAATACGATTGAATTTTAGTGCGAAAAATTATGACTGTAAAAAGATTATGATCATTCTTTATTGAACAGCCCTCGTATAATAATTCGTCATATTTTCATATTTTGTATATTCATATTTTGACAAATGCTCTTTATATTTCTCCTGAATCCACTCATGATAATCGACAGAACAGCAATTATATAAGTATTTCTAACTGCAGAAATTGAAATACTGGAAAAAGTTACATGCATAATTCTTTGAATTTCTCTACCAGCTGCATGTTGTTGAGCATATATTTATTGTAATCTACCTAAAAATTCATATCCATATGTCATAAAAAACGCACGCTTCGGGATTCTCTGAACCCAAAAACGCATGTTCAGAAAAGGCGGTGAATATGCCTGACGTGTGTGTGGGAAAGGGGACGGAACAACATAACCCAAAATCGAAAAGTCACTTGAATACCAAACTTGATGTTTGGTAATGAGTTTGCAAGCGAGTTAAACTCTGTGCACCTCAGGCTAAAAGGCTTTCTGTACACTTCCTTAACTTGTTATCGGCTTGTTCAATCCGTTCAGTAAGCCCAGCCATTTGCCTTACAGTTGAGCTCCTTCTCAGGGATGCTTGTCATTTCGAAGATGAGATTTCTTCTTCTTTCAACAACTTCACACTTCAGAAAACGAAAACCTGCTGTTTCATTATTTTTTTTTTACAGAGGCGACATATTGGTTCTTCGTACACTATTCGTATTGTCTTAAAATGTTTCCAAAATATATAGGCAATGACGCAAGTTATGAGAAACAAATTTTAATTCAGTAAGGCAGACCACTTAGATTTTATTAGGTTTTATTATTAAGATTCTATAACTTTTATTCCGAGGGATTCGAAGGTATATATGAAGGATTCTTTCTTCGTCCAATAGCTGCCTGATGTTAGGGATTTGATGCTTACTCTTCAAAATGGTTCTCCGTAAACCCATTTCTAGGCTGGAAAATTACCTTTCTCATTGGCTTCAATGTCTTTATATCAGGTATTAAGATAGATTAACTTTTTGGTTGTGTTTCCCTGACCAATTTTGATATAACCCGATACGAGTTAAAATACTATTTTTCTGTCATAGTTAACTAGAATCTTGGTCCCTACATTCTGTTGCACAGCACATGTCTGTACGTTCAAATATGATGACTATTTCCGCCTATGGCTGGTTAGACTAGATATTCAATGTTCATTCGTATAGAAAAATTAATGCAAATGCTATACAAACTTAATACTTTTTCTGAGCTCGTTAATAAATGATGAAACATTCATGACACTTTAATGAACTTATACTTGAACACTATCGCAAAAGTAACGCCAAGCGTTGCAATCTGAAGTTTTCGTGTTCACATGAACTGGATCCAAGAGGAAAAGATATTACTACGGCATTACACTGAAATGGAAACTCGTTTCCTTTATAACAAAAGGTCTTGAACTTACAGAGATTATTCTTAAAGCAAAATATTTGGAAATAGAGTGAACAGAACCGAAATATGAAGGTAAGCTTTAATTATTTTTTAGTTTAAGATATATTATCCTCTTACCGGTGCGGTCATATCGAACATGAATTAAATGTGTTAAATTATGCTCAAATGAACCCGGGGTCTACAGAGCTCAAAGATAGACAACATTCGTCTTCGAAATAATGGAAACCTTAAGGGAAAAACTAACTCCTTAACCTAGATTCAAACCGAGGGCATTTTGAATTGTGGCAGATAGCTATCCACACACTACAGAGATAAATCAGCTCTAATTATCATCATGATGGTATTATTCAACGTCTTGCGTAAACATTTAGTTTATATACTAGTATACTTTAATATTTGCTTATGTGTTATTTGTTTTAAAATGCAAATTATTTTAATACCATTGCACAATTAAGTATACCGATTTATATACCTAATTGTTTCTATAATATGTACTTATTGTTTGTTGTATCTGTTATGAGTCACTTTTGTGTTGGTATCATATTAGGGAAGTTATGTTTAATTTAAACTGTGATATATTCCAAATTAAATTACCATGGTCATGATTACTATATAAATTATATTACATGAAATGTAGGTATGAAATGGAAAATAACCTAAAATATCTCGGGAAAGGCAGGGAAAGCTCGTTATATTAACGTAGTGAGCTACTCCACGTTAGGTATGATACAGGCTTATTGACAGCTATGTTTGTTTGGCATCGTGATATACGATTAAAATCACTTTAATAATAATGTCATTCAATATTTACACTATTCACTATTTAGTACTACACACAGGTATCTCCAGTTCCAGTAGAAACATATGAAATTCGCTTATATTTTGTTATTAATCCATAGAGAATTAACACATAAAAGCATTATTTACTGTCTCTATGACAACGAGCCGAAAAATCAATAGTTTTAGAAAATATTCACTATTTCTATCTAGAATTTCGTTGGAGACAATCGTCATAAGGTTTCCGTCGGAGAGTACGGCTTATAAAAAAGCAGTAATAAACCAGCATTATTAAAATTGCTAATAAATGTCTTTCTTATAAATTAATACATTGAAATTGCATTATTTTAATCCCACGCTGATGTCAGGCCACTATTTTTAGTGTTTAACGCCCAGTTTTACTACATGCGCCACCGCAGGCGGTGACATTGGTGATACAGGAAATGAACATAGAGCACCGGTAGAATGAGAAGACGGGAGAAAGCGGAGCACCCGGAGAAAACCTGCCCCGACGCCATTTTGCCACCACAAACTCGCATGCGGTCGCCTAGGATCGAATCCGAAACGCTTTGGTGAGAGTTCAGTGGCCTGGCCACTCGTCCACGGTGCGAACGTAAGCCACTATGCTGTGAGGTATTGAACTATCGCCGGCCCTCGTAGCCATGGTCGCTAAAGCGTATGTCTCTAGTGTTCCGCCACGTAGAGAGTCACAGGTTCGAGTCCCGCCTTGGGAATGGGTGTTTATGTGTATAGTTAATATTTGTGAAACTAGGAAAA
The DNA here is from genome assembly GCA_030765055.1 of Mantis religiosa. Classification (NCBI taxonomy): domain Eukaryota; kingdom Metazoa; phylum Arthropoda; class Insecta; order Mantodea; family Mantidae; genus Mantis; species Mantis religiosa. The sequence continues at coordinate 71,576,507 of CM060954.1, forward strand.
CAGATAAGAAAATAAACGGAAATAATGAAAAATCGGTTAAATAAGTATATATATATATATATTTATTTATTTATTTATTTATTATTTTTAGAAACAAAAAAAACTCCACGCTCTCATGTTTCCGACAATTCATCCTAAGTGACACACTCTTATTTTTAAAAATAAAGTGCCACAGTACAAATACTATAATAAAAACATAAGATAATGGATAATAAGATAAACGTAAAACGCGCTATTGCATTGTTGACGCTGTCAGTCACCGCCTCCGTTTTAATAGAGCTTTCCAGTTCGATCGTAGGTATCGCAGTAACATTTTCTCGGCATCAAGAATAGCAGATGGGTCTTTTGTTCGTGTTATACGTTTTTCTCTCCTCTTAATGTTAATATTTCCATACGAATGACACTTGTGTTACAAATATGCGATACAAAGATTTTCAGTCAAATGCCCCTATTCTAAACCACCTTTAAGGAAAATGTTTCGGCTTTTCTTTTTCTCTCAATAACTCTGGAGAGTATGACCAATACTACATGATTAGTATACTGTAAACACAAACAAAATCTTAACTAAAGCTCGTTACTACGATTAAACCTTTTATTGTTGTTCCCAAACGTTACAAATAAGTAGTCTTAGTTTGAAACCATCCCTATACGTAAGATAGAACATAATACTGCAATATATTTACAACGTACAAAAGAGGAAATAATGTGGTATATCACACCACACTTTTGCTTTTCTACGAAGTCGTACATAATAAGTAAAGAGGATATATCAAGATTTATAAGGAAATAAGTTCTGAAGCCCTCTGAATTCAAAAACGCATTTTTAGTGAAAAGGCCTATTATCTATGCCAGTCTGTATGTGAACATCGAAAACAAAGACTGATAAATACTAGACATGGTACTTCAGTAGTTTCCAAAGATGTGGTAATAAGAAAAGAAATTCATCTCACGCCAAACTACTCTACATGGAAAGTTTATGAACCTTTTTTCTAAATAGCTATAAGGTGTTGATTAAAGTGCTATGTATTAAATAATTTACATCGTAACTAATATAAATATCAGAATTTTCTGGGAGTAGTTTGTGGAAAGGAGGGAAAGATATAGTCTTGCATAGCTGGGGTTAAAATTCACTTTTTTTATTTTACATTTTATTATGTCATCCCTCTAGATTACAAATATATAGTTAAAAAGTTCATTGGAGCAATATTTTATACCTAATTTCCTAATTATATTAGTGGGTGTTAAGTTTTGCCACGCCCCTTTTCGTAAGCTTTCAGAAAATCAATCATAACTTCTGTAATACTGAACAGATATTTCTGAACTAAGTCTTGTTTTGTAAGGGATCTTTCAAGCTTTCTGATGGTATCACTGTAACTCCAATGATGCTATTTTTTCTTTTGTCTTTGGCTGTGTTTGTGAACAGTTATTTGTTCTGAATAGTATTTTATACTAGTTATTGGTGAATATGTGATATGGGTAGGCCAGAAACATTTGGAAAGAGAAATTTTACAGCCAATGGTTGTACTGAAAACAGAACATTAAATGTAGAAAATATAAATAGAATAGACAATGAAACCACGTGCAATATTGAGGTTAATAAGCCCAGTTCACACAGTACATGTGCTAATCATAATAGTAGTCATATACAGAAATTAATGAGCTGCAAGTCCTGTAAGTAGATAAAATTGTTGAACAACTAGCCAAGAAGGCAAGAAAAATGAAGAGGAACTTGAAAAGAACAAGGGAGAACACACAGGGTCAAGACTATGCTGCAAGGATGTTCTAACTCATGTGAGAAGTCAGTAATCAATATATACACTTCAAAGCTGTTTTTCAAGTACCGGTACACTTTTTTAAAAGCTAATCAACCAAAACATATGAATTTTTGTGTGTATTAAGCAGACTCATAAGAATAATAATAAGCTATTTTTCTCTGAGATTCATAATACTTGTTTAAAAACTAAAATTATCTGAAATTTCAGTGCTTTTTTACAAAAACTAAAAAATTATAACAAATTATCAGAACAAAATTTTCAAATAATAATAATAATAATAATAATAATAATAATAATAATAATAATAATAATAATAATAATAATAATAATAATAATAATAATAATAATAATAATAATAATAATAATAATAATAATAATAATAATAATAATAATAATAATAATAATAATAATAATAATAATAATAATAACAATAATAATAACAATAATAATAGGTATTTTAAAGATAAAGGCTTTAAGAGCATGCCTGAAAAATTTCATGTACATATCAATAATAATTTATTAGTAATGTGCACCCAAAGATCAAGGAAATAGTATTGTGGGGATACGCAGTACCTTCTCACCTTAAGCACTGCGCTACACAAAAGATACAATTTTAAAATACAAACTGCTTTCAATAGCTGAAGTCCTACTGATTTTCACTTATTTCTCGCGATTTCATATAGTGTGCAATGTTATAGCCAGAACATAGTACCCAATTTCAAAACACATGACTATCGGTATATATATCACAATGCAACTATTGCCGGAGAGGGTAATCCCAATTAAAATGAAATAGATAAAACCATAAGAATAATTCTTATAACCATTAATACCTATTATGGATAAAGAAATCTATGTCAATGTAACACATCGGTTAGTTTTATCTCTTATTTACTTTGTTTTGGAAGGTTAAGATAGAAAATTGTTAATGATAAATAAATCCGTGGTACACTAATGAAATATTTTTCTGCAACGATCAGCCTCATCGCCATTATTATGAAAAAGCATGCACGATACCATTCATCCAAAACCTTGCTAAAGGTGAAACAAGTCTTGCAAAACAAGTTCTGTTATTTATGTGTTTAATTTTACACGAGCTTAACACTGTCCGGCAAAAACACCAAACATAAACTGTGGGGTGCAAGTAATAAACAAACGTTCATCACTTGCATACACTGAGCCGCTAGATTCATACATTTATTTTTCTAATGCAAAAAATGGGTTTGCTGCAAAGAACAGCACGGCTACTAATTTTGGAAGATCTAATTTTAGAAGGTATTCATCATTATCAAGGTGAAAATGGAAAGGAGGTGAGAGGAAGTGTTCAGTACGTATAGAAGCATCAGTACAACAAAGTAAAACCTGCAGTTGATAAAGGTAAAGGAAAAAATTTGCATAAAATGTAACATTTTAGTAAACTGTAGAGCATTAAGCTTTCCGTGAATCCATTAGTATTGGAAAGAAACTTACAGCCCTGAGGAAATAGTCGCCTGGAATATATTCTTTTAAATATTAATTTTAACGACATTTCGTATTAACCAACTTTAGTTTTATACAAAAATACTGTAAACATACGTAAACCGTAAAAAAAAAATACAGAGTTTTAATTCGAATATATAAAATTTTAACAATGGAAATAATCATTTCTTCCACACTAGCCGTGTGTAAGGCTAAGATTTAAATGAGTAGAGCCAAACCGAAAAATTCAATGCGATAGCCGGGATTTGAACCACGGATCTCTTGCTCTCCGTACGGTTGCTCTAACCGACTGAGCTACTATGGCCAACTTACCGACATGACATTAAAAACTCCAATTTCAACGATATCTCCAACATGTCGAAAACTGGTTTAACACAAAGCATGCTTCTAAAAATTACGAACGAGCCCCTCTCAGCTAATCTACGGTACTACTGATTCTTGATTCGCCAAATAAAAGCAAACAATCTATTACTTAAAAGAAGTAATTTCTATTCCTATAATCTCTCTTTCGACACGAGCAGGGATCCAGGAGATCTTCTATTACCTAAAATAAATTACAGAAAACTGTCCGCACCAGCAGTTTACTGAAGATGATTTTCAGTACGAGGGTGGGTCAAAAAGTAACGCCTACTATTTTTTTCTCTCTTTTAATTGACAAGAAAATTGAATCCAATTTACATAGCTAAAAACTACAACATTGACGATTAATTTGTCACTATTCAATATAATCTCCGTCCTTTTCCACAGTTTTGGGCCCCCTTTTAACTAGGGCATGTATTCCAGTGTGGTAAAACACACGGTCTCGCTTCCTAAGCCATTGACGCACGGACGTTTTCACAGCCTCCTCATCTTCAAAATGAATCCCACGATGAGCTTCATTTAGTAGCCCGAACAGATGGAAGTCTGATGGTGCCAGGTCAGGACTGTATGGAGGGTGAGGTAAGACTTGTCATCCCAATTTCTCAATTTCTGCAGTTGTGTAACGGCTGGTGTGTAGTCTTGCATTGTCATGCAAAAGAAGAACATCCACCATAGTGTTTGTTGCGCGAACTAGGTGAAGAAGTGCTTTCAGCTTTTTGAGAGTTCTGACGTATTGGACAAAATTTAAAGTGCATCCCTGCCCAAAATGTCAATCATAAGCACACCCTCTGCATCCCAAAACATTGTCGCTATAACTTTCCCTGCCGACCACTGAGTTTTGAATTTTTTTTTTCTTAGGTGACATTATATGATGCCTCTTTGATTCACGTTCAAAAAATGAACCCACGTATCGTCTCCAGTAACAATTTTTTTTCAGAAACCCCTCTCCCTCCAGATTGAAGCGCTGCGAGTGTTCGGAGGCTATTGTTTTCCTTGTTTCTTTGTTTTGGGCGGTTAACATTCTTGCTACCCAACGTGAACAAACTTTGAATAACCCAGTTTTTGAATAATCGTCAGCAGACTGTCTTTACTGAGGGAGGTAATGCGAACAATTCACCTCTTGTTACCCGGCGATCACCACGAATGATGTCATCGACTCGCTGAATGTTGCATGGAGTCACTGGAGTCACCGGCCTGCCGCTTCGCTTTTCATCTGCCAATGGTGTTTGTCCTTCAGCTTCGTTACAGCAACGAAGCCATCGTCTAACAGTGCTGACATCCACCGTTGCATCACCATACACATTTTTTAGCCTTTCGTGAATGCGAATTGGCGTTTCACCTTCCTCAGTCAAACAGTCAATCACAGAACGTTGTCTAATACGAATGTCGATGTCAGCTATTTTGCAACAGGATGCAGTGCTGCCACCTGTTGACTTAGGAAGTTACTACTGCAGGAGATTGGAGAAGAGGGTTTGAAGGATTGCGCCAAATTCAAAGTTTTCACATAACTTACTTATTTAAGGGAAAAAATAGGAGGCATTACTTTTTGACCCAGCCTCGTAGTTTGTATCCAAAATTCACTAAGTTCAATCAAAATGGATATTTTGTTGGAGGTGTCATTTGGGGGAGAACATGGACTACAGTTTTTCGTTTAATCGTTAACCGTTTATTTTTAAACCCGTTAGTTTCTAAATATGCATCAAATGCGGCTGAATATGCGTAAAGCTCATTAAATATGCTTAGTTTCCTTCATCATTTAAATAAACTATATAGTTACATGATTTATAAGAAACCGATTATATAAATGAACTATAGAAACATTTGGAATCAAGTTTGAGTTTATGTATTCTGTCTTATTATCGGTAGCGTAATTAAAATGTTTTACCGAAATTTACAGAAATACAGCAAGAAGTTAACTATTACTTAGATTCCAGCACCGTTAAAGGGTTACTAGTTTTTACTTAAATTCGTTACTATAAAAAGAGGTAAACGAATAATCTTGCAGAAAATATTAAAACTTCTGGAATAACATAGCAATTAAATACTGTGCCCCTACTTTTTATTTGTTCGCAATATATTTTTATCTTTGAGTAACATATAGTGCTATCTCTATAAGCCGTATTTCAATTTTTTAATTTTTCCGCGAATAAGAAAAATAGAAGAAAAATAGAAGAAACTTAAGTTGCATTAGGAAATCATCCAAAACAGTAAGTACAGCTTTCTATCATTTCCTATTTTAGCACTTACATTACAAATCATCTAAATAAAACTTTGTGCATATACACCCGGGGTGCTCAAAGCAGGAAAGAGGTGGTTGAAGTCACCTCCTTCATAGTTTACTCTTTGCTAACTAACTAATGTTACTTAGGATGATTTCTGTGGCAGTTATGTTTTACAAGGTCTGTAATATGTGGTGCAAAAGACGAAATGCACATTCTCAAAAGATAAGCAAGGTGGTTGTCTCTGAGCTTACTGCGATACAAGGGGTTGACCCAAAAGAAACTTGATTGTCGTCATAAACGCTTTATTGATGAACATTTTTACAAAATTACTTCAGTTACATTCAAAATACTCTCCATTACATGCGATGCACTTGTCAAGTCTCTTTTCCCACTGTTGGAAACATGTTTGGAACTCTTCAAGTTTGATATTGTCCAGTGTCCTTTGCGAAGCTGTTTTTACCACCTCCACATCGTCATAACGTTCTCCTTTTAGCGTTTTTTTTTTTCCATTCGTGGAAATAAGAAAAAGTCGCACGGGGCTAGGTCCGGCGAATACGGAGCGTGAGGACCGACAGACCACCTCTGAGATGCCAAATAGTGGGTCACTCGTAAGACCGTGTGTGCTAGAGCGTTGTCGTGATGCAGAAACCAGTCACCTGATCGCCAAAGTTCCAGGCGTTTCCTCCTCACATCCAAGTAAAAGTGCTGGTTAACAGTCTGGCCAGGGGGTACGAATTCCAGATGCGCAATTTCACGAACATCAAAAAAGATAATGATCTTCGTCTTCACATTTGACCTCACTTGCCTTGTTTTTTTAGTCTGGAAGAGTTAAGAGTCCTCCACTGATTTGACGCTTGCTTGGCTTCTGGGTCATACCCGTAACACCAACTCTCATCCCCTGTAATGACTTTATTCAAGAAGTTTGGATCACATGCAATCTCTGTTTTCAAGTCCTGACGCTCATTCATGCAGATGGTTTTGTGCTGCTGTGTGAGAAGGTGCGGAACAAATTTAGCAGCAACGCGTCTCATGTGCAAATCCATCAAAATCCGCTGGCACGAGCTCCAACTGATTCCTGTCGCTACTGAAATTTGGTCGATCGTGTGGTGACGATCCTCATTGATCTTTTGGCAGACCTTTTCAGTGTTCTCCTTATTTCGCCATGTTGAAGGGCGTCCAGAACGAGCTTGGTCTTCAACACATATCTCACCACGTTTAAAGCTCCCAAACCACTCGAAAACCTGTGTGCGGCTCATAGCGTGCTCCTGGAAAGATTACTGAAGTATTTGGTGTGTCTCCGTTGCAGCTTTTTTAGAAGGAAACAAAATCACACACACACGCACGCACGCACGCACACACACACTTTGTTCTTTTAAAGTTGTCATAACGACTTCGCAGAAATAACCCGCCAACAGTCAGAAAAATACAATACCACACTTGCACGTTCAGCTCTACACTGACGCCGTCTGCACAGCTTTTTCATGAAGGTTTCTACTAACACCATCTAGCGTGAGAACAGTGCACTACATCTACGAGTGGCAGTGCCCTTGTAGTCCAGTTTCTTTTGGGTACCCCCCTCGTACTCACTTTTAATATAGTGCATCTTTGGAACGGTTTCCTCGTTGGTATATGTAGAGCCAAAGACTACCACTAAATTAGATGCAAAGAAACGTAATCTCTGACAATATTACAGGGCAAAGATTTATATAATTTCCATCCTTCCTTCTCAGAACATTTTACTGTCGTGTAATTTTGAAGTAAAGGTAGTTCCATTTGTAACTCCTGTGGGGCCTCGCTACATGGAAACTTCAAAAGAAAGCAAAATAATTGGATATTTGTCCCGAAGTTTTATATCTTCAAATTGCGAAGGGAATGTGTCATGTAGCTGCTTTAGAAGTTCTGCATACTTTTGCAGAAGTATGACGTTTATTGTGAATACGGAACGCTAGCAAGAGAAATGATATAAATGTGCAACTACCAGTTGTCCTTCCCATAGTGGCAATTGTGCCATAAATTAATTCATTACCAAGTCCCCTCAGAATTATAATGAACCGCGCCTCGTCAGAACTGTCAACAGATTCGTGCAGGGCTAGAGAAAAACGTGTTAAGGACCTTATTTTGTCCCTTCAAAATCACAACACAATTCTTCTGTGCGTCTCATTACTGTGCCTCAAAAATGACTGATGCAAATCAATCGACTAAATCAGGACAAAATTTCTTCACACCATTAGCAAGCTTTGCTTGAAAACTTCGCCTTCTCTAAATGGTTTCACTTTTTTTCTAATAAGTTCCGCCAATTTATAAGAAACTGTACCAAACATTCAACATTAGGGTCATATTTAACAGGTGCTTTCACTTGTTCCAGTTTTGGTGATCTCTCTTCACCTAGAAAAGGGATACGCTAAACGTTAGTAGCGACGCCACTGACTGCTACCCTTGTATCTCGCTGCATTAGTCACTGGTGTGGGGAAAACAGCACATGTAGGCAAAGGAAGCGTGTGCTGCACAATTGAGCACGCCTAATATACACTGAGAATGCTTCAAATTCAAGGCCAACTCTGCTTCACGTGCCAATTACCTTTAGGAAAAAGCTTAGGAAAGGTGTCCATTATTATTTTCGATAGTATAGAACCTTTTTTTTTTTAATGCAATACTCTATTTTATTTTAAACTCACCATAGCCCAATCACACTGCTTCGCCAACCAGAACAGAAATGGTATACTACAAATGTCTTACAGCCGAAAAGAAAACATTACACAAGTCTGTAGCATTCGACCAATCTGAATAAAACTTTACGCTTACTGTTCAGCTACAACCAAAAATTGAAAGTAACTGCCGACATACAAAATCTATTTTATCTTCCTTTTCTTCTCTTATTCATGCACACGAGTAATGTTGAATGCGTCAGCCAGTGTGTAATAACAGCACTCCTTTTGTGTAAATTCCACAATTATCAATTACATTAGAGCCAATAACTCTACGTTTTGTGAACATTGAATTTTCATAGACATTCTGGATTTTTGTAGCTTAAATCATAAAACTTTGGCTGCATGCTAATGCAATAAACAAAATAATATTTGAAGTAAATCACTAAATGGAATACTTAACAAGAATATTGATTTTTGGTGAGTGTATCTGCTGTAATCTTCGTAAAGTATTTAGCAGTGCGCATTCACTATTTAATGAAAACAATTTCTATGCAGATGCCCACATAGTGAACAGAAGAATGTGTTTTGGTAGGAATTGTTTGCAGAGTACCAATGAAATGGTAATAAGATGGAAAATTATGTGATTGTTAAACATCAGATTTTGTCGTTCCCAATATGGAAAATCAAAATACACTACACGAATGGGAATCGGTTATTGATGTATGTTTATTGCTCTAATACATTGAGTTGCCGTTCTGTTTCACGTAAAAAATTATTTAACATTCAAGTTAAAAAAAAAAGAAACTGGTGACGAAAGGCAACTGTTAAGAAAGAAGAAATGCGGAAACTTCAGCAAGAAAATGCGTTACCATTTCTAAACCAATTACCTTGTCCAATGTTTCACAATTAGCTTCCTAACTCTCAATGAGTGTTAACTAATTTAATTTAATTTTCCTCTGTCTTTGCTTTTTGCAGTTATTGAAACTGAAGAGATAACTGCACAACTATGTTTTTGACTGGTTTCCCCGAGTTTCTATCAAATCTATCAATTATATTTTCTATGCCTAGTTAGCAAAACACTCTGCTCCGCTGATTTCACTTTGTCAGACATTCCTCACCCGTCTTGGTAGCGTAGATGGTAGCATGTCTGCCGCACGTTCAAGAGGTCCCGAGTTCGAATCTCAGGGTGAGTTACCTGGATAAGGTTTCTTCCGGGGTTTTCCCTTATCCTGAAAGACGAATGTCGGGTAGCTCTAAGCTCCATGGACGCCGGCTCATTTTATTCATCGTCCGATAAGACTTAAAAGTTGGAGGATGTAAATTACAAAAAAGACATTTCTCCATAGCTTCACTCTCACTCTCACACTCTCTCACATTCTCACTCACTCTCTCACACACTCACTCACTTTCTCTCTCACACTCTCACTCTCACTCACTCACACACACACTCACTCACGTCCTCACTCTCACTCACTCACACACACACTCACTCACACCCTCACTCTCACTCACTCACACACACACTCACTCACACCCTCACTCTCACTCACTCTCACTCTCTAACTCTCTCTCACTCTCACTCTCTAACTCTCTCTCACTCTCACTCTCTCATCACTCTCACTCTCTCATCACTCTCACTCTCTCATCACTCTCACTCTCTCATCACTCTCACTCTCACTCACTCTACCACTCTCTCCCTCCCCCTCTCCCTCTCCATCTCCCTCTCCCTCCCTCCCCCTCTCCCACGTGAATGCAACACTTAGTCTTTTATACCTGTTATATAATAAAAAATAAAAAATTGTTATAACTGCAAAAAAGGCGCAGACATATTTTGACTGTCTATTGTGCACATAATTTTAACAAAAATATGTTAAGTATATCGTCCTAAATATCTATCCTATCAAAACTGTGTAAATAACAGAAACGTGAAAAAATCGGCGAAGAAGCCTTTGATGCATATGTTTTCTTAAAACGTAATAGTAAGCATGATACTTAAATGACACCAATTTACACCAATTATAGCCCTCCCTTTGGAGTGAGTACTCAACTAACATGCAACATAATTTTTCTTAGAGATGTAACTTAAAAACCTTATATGTAGAGCTTCATTATTTTGTTTGGCCTTTATTTTCCCCCTCCTTCTTCGGTGGGAAGTTATTCATAAGGCTAAAGTTTAGGAAATATCTATAGTTTGCAGAAAAAAAGGAATTTAACTGAATTGACTGAAATAAAATCATTATATGTTTACTTTCTATTATGACAGTAAATGAACTCTGACTAAACGTTTAAAGAATGGAAAAGAGAGAAAGAAGAAACGTGAAAAAAGACGAACATACACGGTAGGATCTCACAACTGCAGTTCTTATAGTAAATGTTTAAAGCTACAATCACGTAATTGTCGATTTTTTGTCGTCTAATATATTATACATGTGTCCACAGAATTTATGGCGAACGCACCACAAGAGGGTCATCTCAGAACCTCCCTCGTGGTTCCCCAAAGTGTTTAATCTCCACATGCAACGTCCACGCCACATGTCTCCGTCCCATTTCCGAGAGATTGCTTGGAGCCATTCCCGGCAGAATATTCCCGAGTTGTAAACCTGTTAAACTCCAGGCTCTTGCCAGAGTTATAAAACCTGAGATAAGGTTATTAAAATGTATGTGGTCGTAAATCGAAGGAACCGTTGCTGTTGCTCGAAAATTCATCAGGAGCGATTCCCAAACTGTGTGCCGTAGTGGCCGAGTCTGCGATGTTAATGAACGTCTTCCTTCAGGAAGAGGGATGCCAAGAAGCTTTGCATATATGAATATGGACATAAAGTAATGGTAACATTGTTAACCTGTGTGTCAAACTGCTTATATTTATGGCGCGAGTTTCACGGCCGAAACTGCTTTGATTAATGGAACAGAGGTGTCAACTCGGAGCTGGTAAAAACTATCAAAATTAGCACTGAAATATAGACATAAATTTTATTTGAAAAGTTAAATAGACAGCAGAAAGATTCTGAATGCATTTCTCCCTGCAATCCAAATGTCAGCTCTCGGGGCATTGCATTGGAAAACTAACAACTTTGGAAAGCCGGTAAATATAAGCTACCCATAAGTTTGTACTTAGAACAGTATTGGAATTGTAAGAAAGTTTGTATGTATAAGCACAAATAAATTAACTGTAATAACTATTAATATGACATATCTCATCTATCAAAGTCAATTCATGCCATTTATCAATGTTCAAAATCCACAGTTCTTCTTTATGATCCCTTTGACTCATTTACTGTACACTAGAATATAGAAGAACACTTCCTATTTTACACACAATGTTAACGAGCAATCTCAAAATGTTTATTAAGCTTTTAACGATTTATTTATAATTATATTTAATACTTTTATTTTCATATGAAATCTGTTTGAACTCGGTTTATTGTATAGCTCACAAAATTTTAATTGAACTTTAATATTCAAATATGAAAGTTTAGAACAGCCATTTCTTAATTTTAATTGGTCTAAGGGAAACTTTGTGCATATCTGTATTTGACATACTTTAAATATAAATTATGTAAAACAATGAATTTCATCCGAAAAAGAATTTTGAATCGGTGCACAAACCATTTTAAATCTTTGTATCTGTTCCGAAAACTTTAAGCTATAAACTATAGTCATAAGAACATTTTGAATATTAACTTTATGATAAAGCTTCCTTTAATGAAATTATGCCTCTTAGACAAGACATAGCTACAAAATTGCCAAACAAAACACATATCACATATCACGTGTAGTTGAAAAGCGTGATAAAACAGTAGAACACTAAGTGCTTTACCTAAATGGCAAAGAACTGACTATTATGTGCTTCAAATGGGATTATGCTTGTCCTTGAGCGCTGCTAGGAGAGCAACCAATCGGAGTCTTGCGGTGTTGTCGTATTGCATTCCCCCTAAGTGGTGTGTGACGAGCAGCAACCTAATAAATCTCTAATAAATACTATCCGCGCTAAGACAAAAATTAAGTTTTGCAGAAACTGATCCACGAGGAAGGTATGGAGTAATGCATTCAACATAACCACAAAAACCGCATATTTTTAGCTCATATAATTTTCCTAATACAAATAAATTACTATTATAACAATGCATCGCGACGTAAGCAATGTAACGAATAGCATTATTGGTGAGCATGTATGCGTGTACGTCTATTTGTAATTACTCAGAACTGAAACGTAAACGTTTTACATCACGTGATAAAAGAATTACTTTGAATAAGCCATCGTGTTTGTTAAACTCAAACGAGAGAAAACAATATACTTCCTACTGGCCAAGCAGAAGTGTCTGGTCATATTGTATCTTCATTTATGAATGGTTTTGTAATCTCTATTTACTCTAGAGAGTTCAAAGCAGTATTATTCAGTTGTTCTTCCATTTAAAAACCAGGAAAGTGTATCAGCTGCATTAGCTTGCAATTGAAATGAGATATGAGATATTATAAACTACCTTCCTCCTTATTACTGCCAGAACAATCCAGTTGAGTTAATGTGGGCTCAAATTATGTTGCAAACAGAAATAATACTTTTAAACTGACTGAAGTTAAACGACTTATTCCCGAAGAAATTGACAGGGAACACAACAAGGCTGGAAAAACTGCGTGAGACATCAGATAAACTACAAGAAGACGACTTTTGGAAAGAAATAGCACGTGACGGTATTTTGGAACCTATCATAAATTTGCAATACTCAGACGTTGAAGACAATGACAGTTACGAATTATCTCTTAACATAAGTAACATTCACAGCCATGTGGATGCACCGCTGGCATTTTCGTTGGATTAGAAAAATTACTAATTCATTAACTATAATTAAAACGTGTACGTAATATAACAATATTCATGTTACAATTGTGACTTCAACAACTGCATTATTATAAAGCTTTGGAAAATTCAGTTTGCGTTCCCCTACGTTTAGCTCCAAGAAGACTCGGAAGCGTGCAAGAAAGAGAGGGAAATATAAAAAGAGTGGGAGTAACGAGGCGGCATCGCTGAAGGCTCTAACGAATCTTATTTGCCACAGGCAAGAACTCTTCCAATTTGAAACACATAATAGATACTTATTTGTGGTTTCCAAATGGTTGGTGTTAAACACAAAGTTATAGCATAAAAATACAAGTTAAAAGTTTAATAATTTTCAAAGAGTCAAAAATATTCACTTTTTCCCTCCCAATATCCACATACCTAGGTATATTTCCTTAAAGATACGCACAATAGGTGTAGCAGTTAACACAGTGGTGATTTTTCTTCTGCAGAGTTATTACAAGTGCCAATTTTTACTTAACAACAGCCAAGCGTCATACCTCTCTACTGAATGTCTGAAGTAAATATCAAGAATTTGCAAATTTCAGGGGAATTAAAAGGCAAGTGACAGGCTTTGTACATAAACAACGTGAGGTGAATGTTGACACAAATTGCGGAATGGTAGCGTCGTTCTGCTGCTTAAAAGATGATTTACACATGTAAATCATATGCAAAAGCTTAAGTACCTGTAGCACACCAGTCGGTTGTATGTAATAGTATTTAGCTTCCTCCTCACTTCTTCCTTTAAGCCCATGTAGGTTATCTCTCAAGATAAATGAAGTAATATGTATCTATTTGGCGCATCAGTCTAGTGTTGGATCTGCAAGTTCTTTTTTCTCCTCTGTTCAGAAAAGATTTACATACAAATGTTTAAGAAATAGAATAACAGCGTTCTGTTTCGTTTATCTCTTTCTTTCTCACGTGCGTGCGCGTGCTTTTAACTGCGTGCGAGTAAGAAACGCATTCAAGGAATTCAAAAAGTTAACGTTTTGAACATCATTAACAATAATTATTGTTCCTGCCACTGCAACCTAAGATATTTTCGAAATGTAAACTGTGTACTTTGTTGATCTCTTGGACTTACTCTATTTTTAAACGAGTTCTATCGTATTTCTCCTTAATATGAACATTTGGCAAATGCTACGAAGGCTGGTGAACAAAGACTGAGACTGTTTTTTTCACAGGTGTTTATTACAGCAATTCAAAGTTTACGTAATATTTTTAAAGTCCTACTTCAATGCACTTTTTATAGCGTCTCTGCCAGTACTTGAACACGTGCTGCAGACCATTCTTTGTC
>CM060954.1:71596121-71657145 GCA_030765055.1 Mantis religiosa
TGTTTGTTCTTGTGCAACACATGGTGCGGAAATAGCTATCTATAAAGCAGCTTCATGTTACACAAGTTGCTCCCGGGAGTGCTTTACACAGTTGGCAGGACTGGTGGATAGCTAACTGTTGTGCCTGTGGCGGTAGACCAGACATCGTCCATTAACATCAGCTCAGGAATATGCGAGTAGAAGACACCTCGGTCCTTCATTCGCTTACGGCATTGTCCTAGCCAGCACAGTTGTTAAAATACCGTGTAATACCAAAATCATGCTGCAGCAATAATTCTAGTATAATTACACGCAACCTCCACTACCGCAACGATTGCAGTTGTGTATAAACACCAGGCGACCTTTTAGGGAATGACTCACACACTAGCGGCTAACTTAGCTTAATTTTCAGCTAGTAATTTTATCTCAATTTACGTTTACCAACGTTAAATCATATCGGACGGAAAGCTAGTGATGGAAAATATTACGAGACACATTATGGGTGCTGATGAACATGTTTCATCTTAAGCTATGGGAATTCATCAAGGACCATATCTTACCAAAATTAACCGGTGAGCACTATGATGGGGGAAATGTCAGCTGAACTTTAAATACAAACTTTGGTATTTAGGTAACTATTTTTGCGTTATGCTGTTCAAATGGGATAAAAAAGCTCTCCCTCTCCTCTAATCTCTCTCATACACATATATACAGGCTTCTTTTTCCTATAAAAGTTTTAATTCATATAGACTCCAACCTGTATTCCTGATGAAATCTGGCATCAAATATGTGGGTGGAGTTTTGATACAGATATTAATATGTCAAGAGCCAAAATGATTTATTTATGACTAATATTGATATGTTTAAAATGATGAGTTTTGTTTTGAACTGGTATGAGTTATAGGTGGCCATGACTGTATAGGGTAGTTCACAAACAGTGAAGATGAATGTTAATATCCAATCTAGATAAATGGTAAATACGATAAATTAAACAGAAAAAAATAAGATTATTTTTAGGATTTGTTACTCTCTTGTATTTATATTTATTAATTATATATAACATATGTAACACCAAATTATAATAAAATATGTTTACAAGATATTTCTTAATCTACTTTTAATTGTTCATTTTTTACTATCTGCATTTTACAATGCCTCCTGAAATCCTAATCCGTCCAAAGAGTTTCTATATCACAACAATGCCCTCTACAGCTTGTACCCTGCCAGTGACAAAGTTACGATAATAACTCTGGGGGACACTGTCAAATCTGACACTCCAAATAAACAATAATTGTAATATGCACACTTCTCACACTATCTTGCATAGTTCAGATACTGCGTAGGAAAACGCACCACTCGGCCCCTCCTTGTTTTCGTCTCTTGGATAGAACTAGGAGGCAGGTCATTCTCTGTAACTGTTGGAAGCTGATGGAAAGAGTCATTGTCTGGGTACAAAATAAATGCAGGTTTCAACCTATCGATGCAGCTGTTAACTTCTCTGCCCTTGACTCTTACAGTGAAAAGCTTCTCTTGACGTTTAACAACGGCGAATGGTCCATCGTAAGGAAGTTCGACTGATTTCTTCACTCTTAGCAATCCTTATGAACACATGAGAGCAGCTGAAGAGATCTTTATGAATGAACACATTTCTTTTATTGTTGCTGCGGGGTATATTAGGTCTCAGTTGGTCCATATGTCGTCTTAGATCAACAGATTTTGTATTTGGAAAATCAGAAAATTATGTATATAATTCAAAATTAATGTATTGGCCACAGGAAAAAGTGATCTAGACTATAGTAATTAGTTACCATGGTAATAAGGAAAAAGACAGTAAGTGAAGAGGACAAGATAGCGTCTTTTGTGTCCTGATCGAAGAGGAAGCAGACGCGTGTGCTAACCATTGGATGAACTGCACTAATTATTCATCTCGATATAATGAATTTTCGATATATAGTGCAGCCTTACTTTCAGAAAACTAATGTACGAAAAGCGAAGAAATCGCGTGTGTGTAAAGACAACAAAAATCCAAGATAATGATTGTAACAGGATTGTAATAATCAGAATTGTATGAGAATATGTTTGATCATCGTAGACTTTGTGAATTTCAGTGAGTTTAAATTAAAGAAAAACTTGCAACCATCTTTTGTTTCCTTAATATTGAGTTCCATAATCCAAGTACCCGAGACCACGATCAAGAGAAGATCTCATGCAAACCGGAGCTACAAAGGACGCCACAACGAGAAAATCATCACTACATCTTAATCCCCCATCATCAACACATTTGTAGTAATACTGCTACAAATAGATCTTCGAGAACACCATCCCACCATCTTCCCATCGTGAGCCATAATTACGGTTGCAATATAATACTTTTTCTGCTCACTTAAGTACATAAACAACATATATAAATGCATAGGGAAAGAAATTCCACAAAACTCAGATAAGTGATGCTACAGCGTTAAGTTTGCTTTAAAGATGTCCTGTCCTTTGCATTTACAAGTTTCTGTGATGTAATTAATACAAAATAAAAGTAAGGTGTAGCATTTTTAGAAGATTTTAATATATTTAACAAAATAATTCTTTACAAAAACACTTCATTAAGTTATCATCTATATATGAACACTAAATGCTTAGCAATTCTAGTACTTAAATTCACAGCAAAACTTACAATGAAAATAATCATTCCTTCATACTATCTAAAACTCACAATATTTACAAAAATGAGAACTATGTATAGAGGTTAAAATAAAAAAATGTGTTTGATAAAAGTAATACTTGGTATGCGTAAGTTATAATTTCTTAATTACAATCCATCTATTAAAATTACAAGAGAATTTCACAAGCTATCATAGAATATAAAATAGTATTTATTTTTAAACACAGAATATTTAATCAAAATCTTTATCCAAATTCAGGAAAATGAGAAAAGCATTTCCGTGTAAGAGGTTGTTTTAGATAGAGTTTAGCAATAAGCTTCACTGGTTATGGTTATTATACTTATTCGATATTTATGCCCGATTTCACTAACAAATACTAAAATCGACGTTATAAATGTAACGTAACAGTACACTAATGTAAAATTTCTTGCATTTCACCAACCTGTTTTCTGAAAATGTTAACAAACACGTGTTAACTCCAAGAAACTTGTAAATATTACAGCTATAGAAGGCTATGGATGAGTCGTATTATTTTCTGAACGTATTGCTGCGCTTTTGTTTTCATTTTCGTCTGCACACAGCTGAAAAAATGGCGGGTGAACAAAATCGTAAACAAGAGCCGTGAGACAAATTTCTCATCAGTGGAGAAGGAATTGTTAATTGAATTGGTGACAAACTGTAAGCGTACCGTGGAAAATAAGAGGACGGTTGCGGTGAATGTAGATAAAAGAGAAAGATGTCTCGTAGGAACATATTGGAAACGTATTTAATTCAAATGCATGTGCCACTACTACAAGCACCAAACAACTTCGTCAGTACTACGCAAATTTAAAACGAGGTGCAGAGGACAATGTGACTTTAACGTTTCACGACGGGTGGTGGACAGTTTATTATCCACATAATTCAGTGAATTATAAATTCTGCAAAGTTATTAATACTTGAAACAAAGGCGAGATCGTTATATTCCTTTAGATGCATGTTCTAACTCAGTATTACGTAAATTTAAAATGAGGAGCGAAGCAGGACAAATGACGAGTGACTAACGTTTCAAGACGGAAGGTGGACATGTATTATCCACATAATTTAGTGAATTATGAAATAGCAAAGGTATTAATACTTGAAGCAATGGCGACATCGGCATATTCCTTTCAATGCATATTCTAACCTCTTGTACTTCCGCAGTAACCTTCATAGGAACTTGTTTCGACACTCTATATCTCTGTAGAGAATTTTCTTCTAGTAGCTCCTCAAAAATCATTTCTCCTCGTAGGCCGTACTCTATTACGAATGTCATTTATGCGGTTTTAAATATAGCAAATTGACATCAAAAGCTGCGTTCACGCCGTCATCTTGACTATTTACAATTGTTAAGGACTTAACAACAGAAATTTGGCTTGTTGGTTTAACAAGATATTTAACACGAGTGTTAAGCTAACACTTGTTGGTGAAATGCAATTTTTATTGTAACTATTGCTAAAGTTGTGTTAAGACAACATCTGTTGGTGAAATCGGACATTAATGTTTTAGCTATCGTACTTTTACATAGATTTTTTTCTAAATATCATATATTTTTTTCTAAAAGTTGTATATTATACTTATTTGTCTTCAAAAGACGCATTTCGATTAAACGTATTATTCAAATCTTGTTCGAATATTATACTTCCTCTACCTAGATGATAAAGTATAAAATGAAAGTAGAGGGAGGAGTGAATTAATCAAATTTGACTTACAGTTGAATAATTGCACACTTTTTCAGAGATGAATAACGTATGTAGATGTAGCAGGTTGATTTCTGGATGGACGTGAAAGAACAACTGTCTAAAACTTTAATATTATTTAATATTTTAGCGAGAGATCTAAGAATGCCAAAGAAGTTAACAGACATTCTGGAAAATTCAAGAAGTGTATATCATTTATAGTATGGATTCTGTATTAAATGATGCAATGAGTAGTGACAGTTATGCAACTTTACGCAGCAGATTTTCAAATTAAGTGATTCATGTCCAAGTTGAGAAGACATCCCTTTAATGTAATGCACACCGTTAGAGGGGGGAAAGATGAAAAGGAGCGGCGAAGCACTATACAAATACAATACATCGTTAATGGCATAACCTCATTCAGAGGAGTTTGAAAATTGCTTTGGTAAACTTTTCAATGACATCCTATTAAATCCTTACCGCATTTCTGTTTTGTTACTTCGGATTAATCCAATGAGTTCAATTAAAAACTTTTCCATGCGGATTCTCTCCGTTCCTCTCTCTTTTCTGTACGGTCTAACAAATCCCCCTGCAGAAGCGAGAGTGAAAGAGAGAATAAAAAAATTCAATTAATACTCGTGCTTGCTTCTCATAGCTCAAGGAATTTTCTAGATGGAAACGGAGATTCGCAACAAAAGGCATTGGAAGCTATAGCATAGAATGACAGGGCTCTAATTGAGAAATTTCTCCTCAGGTAGGAAACCTAAAACCAGCAACTTTAATCTGTTTTCGATACATTCTTTGTTCCCGGAAGTCAAAGCCATTTGCCCTGTTTCTATGTTCATTCATATGATTAAGAGCACAAAAGATATACATCGTTGTTGTGACACTTTGTATGTCTGTCAGTACATATTACATAACTCGCCAATCGCTACAAGTGTGGAGTTGGAAGTTTATGCATACTATCAAGAGAGTTTGTCCACATTTTATTGAATTTTTTACAAAATTAAGCTTGAATTATGAAAATCTCCTACAAATTTTTCAGCTCTTATATAAGCTATTGTATTTAAGGGACAATTTTATAGTGTGAATGAAGTTTGACACACTTCAGTCAGTAGAACGAGGTCTCCCGGTTTGATTCCGCTACTGGATAATTGGGATTTTTCTCTAGCCAATATTTGTCCTTATTCTTCCCATAGTTTAAAAGCATGAATGTATTTTAGCCGGGAGCAAGGTCTGCAGTGCAAGAGCCGTGTAGTACCAAGTTGCCTATGTAAATGGCGCTGAGTACAGAATCTGAGGGTTCAGTCAAGTATAGCGCACTCGATGACAACAATGTAGCTGCCACGTACCAAATGCAACTGTTAAAATTACAATGTGACGATTTATTGAAGGACAAATACACACACAAGAAAGACTTGGTTTATTTTTACACAATTGTCCCCCAAACCAGATTTCCGACGTTGTATTCACTAGCCGCATGGACATTGTGTATGTTTTGCTCGACACAGTACGTGTGTGAACAATTATTTTTTTTTCTTTTATGAAATCAGCTAAGTCCAAACACCGAGTACCTTGTCGGATCACAACCTAACATGCAGCCTTCGATTAGACATTTCCCAAGCATTATACATCCTGACATTGATAAACTAGTTAAAAACGAAGCAGAAAGTGTCGGAAAATGTCCACGTAATCTTGTTCTGAATGGGTCTTCTCTAATTTGCAGAGAAAATTACTTTATGTTTTATTTTATTTACTTTATAACATGCCTGACATTCGAATAATCTATGAGTTAAAGTTTTATATATTTTCTCATAGCACAGAGCCAAAATATAATTGTTTATAATCTGTGACCAACTGTGTAATTAAAGCAGTCACCATTAATATTACAACACCCAAGATGTAAGTTGTACATATTATTAATACCTATACGTTTCCTGTCTTTCCTGCGCTGTCAGAACCCCAACACATCAAACTGTTTCCTTCCTCTTGGGCAGCAAAAATCAGCACGATGACGTCACACGGTAACCTGCCTTTCGTTCGGACGCATATTTGGCGGTTAGAACTGACGTAGCTGGCGTCACACCGTCACTACCTGTCTTCCCCTGAGCTAATGTATTACACGTAAACACCCGAAATCCACAACGTTATTAACACATTGGCTGTAGGTAAAATTGTAACTCAGTGGCTCTTGGGAGGTCAGTGCCGGAGAGTTGGAACCATAAACAAGATATAACCCACGTTCGCATAAGCAAGCGCGAAGGAACAGAAATTTCTGGATGTCTAGGGGTAACGAATGTCTTGTAAAGCTTCTATGTAAGAAGCTATGTAAGAGAACGTTCTCCGAAGCGAGAGAATCTAGCGAATGTAGCAAGAGAGTCAGTCTTGCGAGTGAGGAAGCAACAGTAAACACGTCAATTGAGCAAGTGAGTAGTCAGCGAATAAGTTAGCGAGTGCTACGAAAAGCATAAGATTTTCGAGCGAGTTTGTGACGACTGTGGTGGAGTGCTGTTCCTGGGCGATTTGGAGACATCTGAGGTTCCGCTCCCCATTAGCGAACCGTGTGGATGAGAGGCTACGTTATGGAAAGGAAATTAAAGGCACAATGAAGTAACAATAACTTTTGAAGTCTATTTACGTAAAGTGACACTGAACAGCAGAACCAGTTTACTTTAGTGAAATAACTCGAAAAAGATCGAACGAGATTTGAAGTGACAAAATTTGGACCGAAGGAAATATATACTAGGGATCTACGTAGGGCAGCTGTCACTGACCACCCTTTCAGACCAGGGAGTTACAGAGCTGTCCCTGACGTCGCCCGGCGCCTGCAAGGCTCTTTCCATAGGGCAAGACCTAGAAGCTAACAAGCCCCTCCCCCATCTGGTCCGAAAATACAAGAACGGTGGATACGCCATTTACGCGCGCCAACCCCAAAGGAGGAAGGATACCGAACAACCTCGGTAGGGCCGCCTGGTGATCTAGCACACCTTCTACTAGCTATGCAGGCTAGTACGCGGGAATATATGGCCTCCCTCAACTCCGTCCAGAGACGTATCCGATCTCCCACGGGTATCGGGAACCAATCCCCCCTCGACTCCAACCCAATCCGAACAACTCCCCTACAGGAGGGGCTGGGCAGTTCGGCCCGAGGTTCCTGTAGTAACGTCAGAGGTACCACGAGTGCTAAGGTTCCGCAGCGCTCGCACCACAGCAGCTGAAGAGGACGGATCCGTCCCCCAACGTGGCGACCGAAGGAAAGGCCAATATGACCACTGAAGTAAGAGATGGGGTATAGATGAAAGAATAAAACAAATGCTACTTTTTTCATTTATTCCCCGCCTTTAACTGTAATAGTCATATCAGCGGCCGTTCTCCTTTGGTACATATCGAAGATGTTAACTCGTATTAGTTGGGTTTTAATCATTAGATCACGCACACATTCGCACTCTCATTCATACTTCCAGACTCTGGGGAAGATGAGGAATAATCTTGGATGGAGAAAAGTCCCCACCCCCACCGGAGAATCAAACCCGGGACCCGTAGCACAGCAGGCAGGTGCTCCACCGACTGAGCTACGGGGCCAGCTAAATCCTACGTTAACATCACATAAAAACAATACCAATACACAAACCTCACTTACAAACAAACTATGAACGGCCATAGACAAAAGCCTTCATTAACATTCACATTACAAAAATAAAATAAAGTAAGAAAAATATAATAGGCCTTTAGGCTACAAAACGTACACTATAAAACAGGTCGTATACTTTAGTACATTAGTATATTTTACCACTCTAACCATGATATATATATATATATATGGAAATCCTGTAATTCTAAACAAAGAAACAAATCATCCAAATATCTAGCTCTGATCTAAAGCTCATCTTTGAGATATGAAACAACTGATAATGCTACTAGCTCTTTGATCTGCAGGTTTAAAGTTTATTTTGTTTATTTCAGTTGTGAAACACAATGATGCTCACTTCACATTTTCATTTACACACTCCATGGACGGCAAGGAATGATTTAACTAAAGGAAACTCCCACCTCCAGCTGAAATCTGGGATTTTAGCAGCATTTGTGTTACAAAATTGAATTTTAAAGTATTATTGACGATCATGGAAAGGAGTTAAGAGGGCAAAACATTCATTCCATAAGCCGTAATAATTGAATATTGAATTTAAAAAAACACACACGAGCATTATATACAATTGTCCGGTAGAGAAACAGTAAATTTTACAATCTCTATGTTCTGGTATAATTAAATAATAGCATGAAAACATAATGGTATACTGGAAACTTTCTATAATTTCTTTTTAATTTTAATATATTACGTTTTAATAAGGACTAAAAGGTATAAAATGCTTACTACCATCCCCACACACATTGCTCTGTAAATTTGTCACTGTGAATTTTTAATATCTATGAAAATTTCTACAAAACGAAAAATGTGGGGCACATGCAATAATTGATACATGAATAGTCCAACTAAGTCAGTAACAACTTTATTTCACTGAAAATTTTATGAATGTAGTATAGTTGCTGTTATCTTTGCATCATTCATTTCTAAACCATGTTTCAAGTGAAAGGGTAGAGCCAGGCTGAAAAATGCAATGCCATAGCCGGGATTTGAACCACGGATCTTCTGGTCTCCGTCCAGCCGCTCTAAACCATTAAGGTAGTTGTCTCATGTGTTTATGGGAACTCCTAGTAGTTTACCGGGAAAAACACGAGTCAGATAGAGAATTTAATGTCATGTTGGCTCGTTGGCCATAGTAGCTCAGTGGTTTAAATCTTTTCCTCGGGAAAGTCGAATGCAGAATGTGCACTACAAAGGCAAACAGACAGATAAGAAGTAGAGTTAATAAAAGCGTTTTAAAAAGAATACTTATGAGGTTGCTAAATGTCATTTGCTGTCATAAAAGTTAGGTTAAGAACTGTGAGGAAACTAGTTCGGCACTGAAGAAGTAATCTCCAGGTAGCAGAAGGATCAAAGTGTTTACTACAAAAAGGTCCAATGCGCTTGGCGAGAAGCATTCTGCTGGAACGGAGTTATCGGAGAGAACTATAAGAAGATTATAGCATTTAAACTTCCCTTTAGTTCCTAGAAGCTTTAGGTAATGCTTCAACTAATAACGTATGATTTTACCTCACGAATAACATTTTATGAGGATATGTTCAATCATATTAATGAAGATGAGGAATTTAGTTACAAATATATGAATTTTAGTAGCGAAAGTAATGGCACATAAAGAAAAATGTCCTGTAAGATCAAAAATAAGCATTGAAAATACATAGGTTGTCTGAAAAGTTTCCGACCTAATAAATATACAAGATATTTTTTCAGATTTTTTTATGTTTATTACACTTCTCCCAGCGATGCTCCCATCTCTGTAATCCATCCAAATAGTTCTCGCCGTTTTTCTCTGCAAAATAATTGTTCATGAAGGTGATTGCCTCTTCATTTGACGAAATCTTGTCATCCGAGCGCAATTTTCAGGTGAGGAAACAAAAAGAAGTTGCTTGGAGCTAGATCTGGTGAGTAATGCGGATGGTCAAGCAGTTCAAACCGTAATTCCTGTATTTTATCCATTGCAACCGCTGATGTGTGAGACGGTGCATTGTCTTGGTGAAACAGGTTTTTCTTTCTCTGCAAATATAGCCGTGTTTCCACAAGTTCTGCCTTCAGTTTGTCAAGTAATGATGCGTAGTATGCTCCTGTAATGGTTTTTCCTTTTTGAATAAAATCGATTAAAATAACTCCAGGACTATCCCAAAAAAAACAGTCGCGATCACTTTCCCAGCCGAAAGAAAAAAGGTTTTACTTTTTTGGAGCCGGTTCCACTTTTGCAGTCCACTATTTGGACTGTATTTTTGTTTCGGGCGATTAATGGTATAACCAAGTTTCATCTACAGTACTTATTGGGTGCCAAAACTCGGATTATGGAATTATAAAATCTCTGAAATTCTCCTTCAAAAGATCGATTGTTTCGAAAGGAGTAATACATGTGGCACCATCTTGCTGGAACAAGAGTTTGAGATCGAAACCATCCAATTGAGGCCAAAAATAGTTCCCTATAAGAGCTCAGTATCATTCTCTATTGACAGAGCTTCTCCATCTTGGTCTTGGAAAATATATGGAACAATAATTTCACCATTCCATAACCCACACCACAGCGTAATATTATGGAGTTGAAGTGGTCGTTCCTAAAGCTGCATTGGATTGTGACTGCTCCAATAGTGGATATTTTGTTTGTTAACAAAACCAGCCATCCAAAACTGGGCTTCATCACTGAAAATGATTTTTCGACAAAAATTTGAGTGAACTTACAATTGCTCCATATCCCAGTCAGCGAGTAAATAGCGCAAACTATGGCTGATGGTTTTATTTCATCAATTAACATCTTTTTGTAATCGTGCTACTTCAAGTCCATATGCAAAATTTGCCAAGTTGTGGTTGGCGAAAGCCCCAGTTTTCGCGCTGGACGAGCAGTTGATTTGTTTTCGTCCTCGCATATATTCTCACGAACGGCGGCTATATTTTCGTTGGAGTGCTGACGTCGATTACGCACAGGCCTATATTTTCGTTGGAGCGCTTACCTCGGTTACGTACAGGCTTATACTTTCGTTGGAACGCTTACGTCGGTTACGTACAGCCCTATATTTTCGTTTGAGCGCTGACGTCGATTACGCATAGGCCTATATTTTCGTTGTGCGCTTACCTCGGTTACGTACTGGACTATATTTTTGTTGGAGCTCTTACGTCGATTACGTACAGGCCTATATTTTCGTTGGAGCACTTACGTTGATTACGTACAGGCCTTCTTTGATCGTTGACAGAACCACTTTCAATTAATCGATCAAACGCCGAATAGTTTTCTCGCAGGGACCATCATGCACGCCGTAAACTTCACGCAATACATGGAAGGTTTGGCAAACAGATGATCCATTTTCATAAAAAAAATTCACAATTTCTAAGCTGATTGCTGTAACGTTCCATGGCTATTTGTCAATAACTGTGACCACATGAAAAAAATGATTTCTCATTTTTACTCACTAGCAACGGCAGCTATTTTATGTTAAACACGTTCACTCTTGTTGAAAGACAATTTACCATTCTTGCCCGAATCGCTAAAAATGCGCACTTTGTTGTCGAAGTACCCTATTATATCCGTTTGTACCAGTCGAAAATAGTAGAAGAATATCTGTTACAATGTATACGCTTACAAACTTTTATCTATGTCGCATAGAATTCATTCCTTGAATATTTGAATTGCATTTATGAAGGAAAAAAACACTATTTTTTGGAAAACTTGTGTTTACACAAGGTCGCAGAACCCGGTTTTGAGAACAATGTTTTGGATTCCTGTTACTGAAAAATTTACCAAGAAGCAACGAGGTCCATCATCGCCCTGCAGCATCCAAGTTTAATACAGATACCTACCCAGAAAGTAAGTTGGTGGCACACTGAAAGCGCCATCTTCTCCCTTTATGACTGTATCCTTGCCGTGATTACTGCTCCTGTATAATTCATACGGCTCCACAGTGGAGACCGATGCGGTGTAGAACCTTGCTTTGCCTTCCAGTTCCTCTTATCTCTTGCCTTCTGAGATTCGTGATCATTATCGAGATTGCTTTTCATGTCCTCCCTTTATTTTTGTTTCCTGCTCCAAGCGTTCGCCTACCGCTACTGAAACCATTTCTCTTTTACCTATGCAGATCTAAACAAGAGAAGGTCGTGATGTCGACGTACATTCGAGATTATTACGATGTAGCTGAGAAGTTATTTAGTGAGACTTTATCTGAGTAACTCAAGATAGAGCGGGTGGAAGCAGACGTTTTATGGCTAATATACGTTCATGAATTAAGTGATCAACATCCAAGTACAATAAAAATATAAGAAATGAGTATGAACTAAAACGTTGTTCCTTATTATATTCTGACAATGTAATTTAAATAAATCAATTTGTTGTTTTATCATAACTATTTCAAATCATAATATGATGAAATATGTATAAGTATAAAAACAAAGCAAGGTCAGCTATTTCTCAATATTGTCTTTACTTTCTCTATTGATTAAGGCATTATATGTTGTACTCCAGTCAAAATTTGAATGTCAAGACGTCACCGGAAATACAGGATTTGATGCTTACTGAATTTAAAGAAAAAATAGAACATGAGCTGTTTACACCTGTGTATCTCGGTGTATGTGTATGTGAATAGAATAATTCATTAATGAAAAATCAAATACTGAACTCGATATTTAAATTCAGCATCTTCTAAGAATGCGACACGAACACTTTCAAGAATAAAAATATTTACAGGTAATTGTTTTTTAAGATTTTGATTTCTCAAAAATGGCTGTAACTATTTTGTATTGGTATCACATATTTAGCATTATTCTGTAGCAAATAAAATTATATCTTTAATTTTCCAAAATTCACGGAGACCGGGAGATCTGTGCTCAAATCCCGGCTATGGTATTGTCTTTTTCAGTCTGACTCCACCTGTCTAAAATTCGACCTACACATGGCTGGTGTGAAACAACAATTTATTATGTGTTTCAAATGGGAAGAGTTCTCGTCTGTAGCGAATCAGATGGGTTAGAGCCTTCAGTGTTGCCACTTCGTTACCCCCACTCTCGTAATATTTCCCTCTCAATCTCTCTCTCTCGCACACTTGCGAGTGTTCCTGGCGCTAACGCAAACGGAATTTTCCAAAGTTTTATAATAATGCAGTTGTTGAAATCACATTTGCAGAGTAGATATTCGTATATTATGCAAATAGTTTAAATATTTAGTTGAAAATTAATTATAATTTATGAATTACTTATTTTTCTAATATAATGAAAATTACCAGCAGTGCATCCGTATAGCGGTGAATGTTACTTAGGTTAAGAAATATTTCGTCGTTCCCATTGTCTTCATCGTCTGAGTACTGCAAATGTATGACGATAGGTTCCGGAATCTCATTACGTACTATTCCTTTCAAAAAGGCATCCTCTTATAGTTTATCTGATGTCTCACGCTGTTTTTTACAGTCTTGTAGTGTTCCTTATTAATTTCTTCGTGAACAAGTCATTCAACGTCAGTCAGTTTAAAAATATTATTTCTATTTGCAACATAATGTGAGCCCACATTAACTGAGTTGGTTTGTTCTGGCAATAGTAAGGGGAAAGGTAAATCGTATCTCATTGATTCAACTGATACACTTTTTCATGGAATAGTAACTGAATAATACTGCTTTGAACTCTAGAGTAAATAGAGATTACGAACGATTCATAGACAAAGATATAATGTGACCAGACACATTCTGCCAGACTAGCAAGAAGTGTATCGTTTCCTCTCATCGAATTTAACAACACCTTGGCTTATTCCAAGTACATATTTCTTTTATCATGTCACGTCAAATGTTTACGTTTCAATTCTGAGTAATTTCAAATACACGTTCACGCATACATGCCAACCAATAATGATGTTCATTACAGTGATTACGTCGCAGTGTATTGTTATAATATAATGGTATCTACTTTATTTATTTGTATTAGGAAAACTATTTGAGCTAAAAATATGGGGTTTTTACGGTTATGTTAATTACATTACAAAATCTGAACTTTTATCTTCGCGCGAATAGTATTTATTACAGGTTGATTAGTTTGCCGCTCGTCACACCCCACTTAGGGAAATGCAATGCTACAACACCGCAGGACTCCCAATTGGTTACTCACCTAGTAGCGCTCAAGGACAAACATCATCCCATTTGAAACACATAATAATTTCCAACCTCTATAAATGATGTGAATAATATGATTGGTTGGCTAAAGAATAACTGCTCATACACATGAAAGTAAAATAAATAAGCGTAGAGTCAGACTGAAAAATTCAATGCCATAGCCGGTATTTGAACCACGGATCTTCTGGTTTCCGTCCAGCCGCACTATCATTGTGCTACTATGGCCAACGTGCCGATATAGCATTAAATTCTCCAACTGACTCATATTTTCCCGGTAAACCGCTTAGGAGTTCTCATAAACATATGAGACAACTACCTTAATGGCGACTTACAACATGTAAGCACTTTACGGCCCGGGCTTTATAGTTAACCACTATTGGGTCAATTAATGGAAATTAATTGTTTTTTCACACTGGCCGTGTGTAGGCTAAATTGTGGAAACGTAGTGCGGCTGGACGGAAACCGTAAGATCCGTGGTTCAAATCCCGGCTATGGCATTGAATTTTTCAGTCTGACTCTACGATTCCACAATTTAGCCTACACACGGCCAGTGTGAAAGAACAATTAATTTCCATTAAAATAAATAAATTAAGAATAAATTTGCAATATTTCGAACAAACAAGCTCACCGTACGAACGTAGGAGGCATACAGCTACATAATGTAAATATTTGAGTCCGATATGATAAGTAGTTTCAGATAATGAGTGAAGAAATTAATAGATGTAACACTGATGGGAATAGGACTTTGAATCTGCCCTAATGACTTTCACTGACTTTATGTTTCAATTTTGTTGTATTTGTAATAGTGTTTGCATAAAAGAAACCATTATGAAAATACAACACTTGAACAAAGTATTGCTATAAATTTTTAATTTGATATGAAAATTTAGATGACAATACACACATTATTAAGGTATAATTCCTTTGCGGCACGTTCAACCGACGTGGCGCTTCAGTGCATGGCGTATACGCAGAAATGCTTTTATTCTCGTGTCGCTGCTGACACGAATTATTACCGGGCAATGGTAAAGTCGAGTATTATGACCTATATCAGGAAAAAATATTTGGTGTGTTATAGTTCATATGACATTTCCTACAAATATCTAGTCTACTGTTTATACAAATACTTATTCATCTCTACTTCAAGTTAATTGAGATAAGTATGTGCATAAACACTTTCAATACATATTTAGATATAGTATAAAAGTAAAAACAACTAACAAATATTTAATAAATGGCCCCTATATACCGGTCTTGAAACTCCTTTCTCTTGACATCGTGAGAAACAATTGAATAGCCACCGTTTGTTTTCTAAAATATGAAGTGTTACTTCTTCCTTTATTTTTCTATAAATTTTATTTAATAAAGCTAATTTGTTTCTGCTAAACGAGATAAGACTTTGCACTACCAGTTACATGACATATTTCGTTGCAAGTACAGTGGCAAAAGAGAAAACCACATCGGTAATCAAATTTTAAAGCGGACCCCTATATGTTGGCCTCGCAATTCTATGCATACTAAATTCTAAGGCAATGAAGAAAATAGCTGAATAACAATACGTTTAAAAATAGCAAATTATTGAATACTCTATGCCAATAATAACGACATCTTGGATATAAAATTGGTGTGCTTTAGAGGTCATCATTGCTTGTATAGCATGTTTTGTCTGTTTCTTATGCTTTATTAAAAATTATACAACATTCTTTCCGAATAAAGAAGGCTTTCTAGCAGCCAGAAAATTCAAGATATGTTTTATTTTCCATGTGAATATCTTATATATGGATTTTAATTTAAATAGTCACGCCATTTCTGAGAAAGTAAAAGGGATCCAAAAACTGTCCACGTAAAGAGTAGTGAGGTACCAAGATGTTCTTGTTAGTAATTTTTGTAATTTATTTCTCATCTTCCCTTTTTCATCATCAAATGGAAATACAAAATCGAGATTTTTTTTTTTTGTGATTTACCACCTCCAACGTTGTCATATCGGAGATGAATGGAATGGGTGAAATGATGCTCAAATGAGCCCAGAGTCCATAGAGCTTAGAGTTACCCAACATTCGTCTTTTAGGATAAGGGATAATCCCGGAAAAAACTTATCCAGGTAACTCACCCGACCGAGATTCGAATTTGGGACCTCTTGAACGTGAGGCAGATACGCTAACACCACGCTACCGAAGTGGGCTAAAAAATCAAGATTACAGTTATAAAATCCATACTGGAAAATGCCATATATTCCTAGATCCTGAAAATCGTACCACTTTGTCTTGTCATTGAATAATAATTCGGTCCACATACACCTAACCCTAGGTTTTTGTGTGCTGGAGGCCCTCTATCTTTACACATTTTGCCATTTCACCTATCCTAATCTACATTTTTCTCTTAATTCTTCTTAGCCATCTCTCTTTAACTTTCCCTAAATAATTCCCTATATTTCTCCTATTCTTTTCCCCTTTTACTGACAAATTTTTTCTAACTACTACTTCGCCCCCAAATTGTCCCTTTACGTAGCCAGGCATGCTCTCTCCATATCTTTGTTTGACTACAATATAATATACAATGGAAATCTGCATTCTCTTCTCCACACAATGGATATTTATCTAGCTCCCTCTCTTGACCTATACCTTTCAAGTTTCTCACTCCTGTTCTCGCCCAAGCAAAACCTTCTCGACCTAACTTATTACATATGTCTGTATATCCTCTTGTTAGTATCCTGTAGTACCTTTGGAAGATAGTGCACTTAAATATTTATAGTTTGCTAGTTTATCCAACTACTCGTTTTTGTACATGCTGTCGACATACGTGAACCTTTTCTACTGCTCCTTTATATGAATACAGGGGACCTCAAAGCAGAATCCCTGCTGTTGTTTTACATACTACATTTTGTAGATTGCAATACTTTATTTGTTGGATGATGTTTAGGAAAGCTATGCACTATTACTTGAATTAGTTGTACACATTCATGAACGTGATCAATCTTTTCCGTGACACTTGCGGTGCCTTTGGTTTTATGTAATATTTCGAGTGTATGATCTTGCATTAAAGCTTTTGTTGAGAATGGTCCTATAGCTCTCTAACATATGAAGGTCTAGAGCGCGACAAAAAATAAAAGCAGAGATAAATATACGCAAACGAAAATTGACGGCTGACAGGTGTCAACCCGCGTCCCTCCAGAAAGATCAATATGGGTTAAAGGATATTGCGCACCAAATCTCCCTGGAAATGCAACAGTTCGACTCAGATTCATAACGAGATCTCTATACATTACAATGTTAACAACATAATGCTGATCTTGAAACTGATAAATCCTTCGTGCGAGTAAACAGGATTGTAGACAAAAGAACAAGATAAAGATACCAAAAAATTGTCTAACCATATATCATTGATCCAGTGAAACTCAACGGACCTATAAAACTATTTTACATAGATATGTGTACTCGCCTCTGTGTGTGTGAGAGAGAGAGATCGACAGAGAAAGAAAATGCAGTATAACTCAAGTACGAAAAATTTATAAATACTCAATTTCATATTTGAGTGAGACTGTCAAAGCATACCAGGCGCAGATTTTCAATAAAATTACCCAATTCAAAACTACCTAAAATTAATTTTCCCCTAAAACATGGCTCTTAGGAATATCTTTCTGTGAATTGTCTAAACTTGTTTTTCAAAATGGCTGAATTTTGCATAATTCTGCACAACGTAAATACAAAACGTTATGTAAAATCGTGTTGGCTTTAGCCTTTTGGATATGTTAAATTTTGCATTTTACACTTTCGAAAGCAGCTTAATACCTGACGAACATGCTTATTTTGCGATTCATCATCATTGAAAAGACCTATAAAATTATTATGTATATAAATTGAAAAGGTTGAAATAAAAATGAATGTTGAACCTTTACTAACTTTTTACCAATTAATAATTTAATCATCAGCAGCATCATCACCATTACAGTATCATTCTTACAAGAATAAGGTTTATATGAATATAATATATAAAGGATATATGTAAAGTTGGCAGGTAGGAATTCTGTGTTCCCATCGATTTTTATACAGGATCTGAAAATGAAATACACATATTAAGGGAAACTAACAAATCTGTTATATTTAAATATACTAAAACAGTGATTTTATTTAAATCTAGAGATAAATAAATTTACTAAATAATGAGGTAATAAACAGAAGATATAAACAAATATTAATTATGAAGAATAGAATAATAATCATTATTCGTGAACTTGGAATGTATTTCCTTTGTCAGCGTTTTACTTTGATCACAATGTTACCCTTTTCACAAGCTTTTAATAAAAATTTCTATATCAAAATATATTTAAATTAGAATTGCATACTAATCACACAAAGAAGTTTAAAACTGCTGCTGTTTTCATGACATAAAATCAATAAAATATAAAATGTCAAAAAATGGAATAAAACTAAATTGAAGTAGTTTGTTATTTATGCATACTGATGTTAAGCTTATACCTTTCTCTCCAATAATGTGGCTGCTAGGATCACTTTAAAAGGAGTTTTTAACATCCTATACGCTTATTACTGTTAGGAAAAGCAACGTAACCTCAAGCTAACCCAGCCAAAGGAATGAAGTGGTGACGTCAGTGAGTAATACGAAATGGTAATAATCGCCATATAATCAAAATAGTGCACTTTGCAGTCTGAATCATGGTTTCAGAGACTCAAAATGAGAGCTGCTATACATAGTAATATTACAAATTCACTAATTACTACAGTATTAATCTTGAGACTCAAAGAACATGTGGCCGAGCAAACAGATTGTACAAACTATGAAATTACTGTTGTCTTCTCCTTTGCATATAACGATTCTCATACCTATATGAAACGAATATAGTTCTATAGCGTAAAGCTCGGTGGCAAACATCATTTGCATTCAAATGCCATGAAACTTAGTCTGAAGGTGGATGTGGAGGAGGGAGGGATATCCTCCCACAGGAAATTAGCACCAGATGTCGTCAAGCGTCTTCTAGGGAACTTGGGCAAGGCGTCGAATCGATGGAGGTCGCATTTGTATCCCTAAGAGATATCTTACCATTTCCAACCTAGTGTATTGTCCCCAAAACTGAGGAAAATACAGGTATTATGGTTCATTCGTTAGAAGTGAAAAAAGCTGGTCTGGAATTCGGTTTATACGTCAGCCAAAAATCTAAAATAAACTAGCAAGGAAATATCAAGAATAACTAAACACTATAGTAACACAACTTACTATTACTTATAAATAATTGTCAAAGTATTTAAACTGAGACATATTTTATATTAATTACGAGTAGCTGGCATGCTTTAATTTTTATAAGAGTGCACACTCAGACTAGTAGATGTTCAAATTTGCCTCGAAAACGTTTCTCGATCACCGTCGTGATCATCTTCAGCGGCATATGATCGAAAAACGTTTTGGAGGAAAATTTGAACATCTACTAGTGTGAGTGAGTACTCATAAATATTAAAGCAGGCCAGCTACTCGTAATTAATATTCACTATTACTTATTTAAAATACTTGTTACCGGTTTCAAGGCAACATCTGCTTCATTTTCAACCTGTTATCTTGGCACTGACACATTAATTGATCAAGCAGATGTTCCTTTGAAACGGGTCCCAAGGATTTTAAATAAGATAAGCAATAGTGAAATTGTGTTACTATAGTGTTTAGTTATTATTAATACTTAGTTTACTTAACTGTCAGCGGCTTCAATTTTTACATAAGGAAACATCAGTTTATTTTCATGTTTTTATTAACAGTTTAGATGTTTACACTTCCAAAATAATAACAAATTGCAAATAGCTGTTTCAAAAAAACAGTCCACTACGTCCACGAGCATATACATATTTTAAGTATAATCGAAACAGCAAGAAACCCTTGCTTTATTGTTAGATAGTCTGCCTGAATCGGGCTTTTCGCATCAAACCATAATGTTTAACTCCCTTCCTTTCATTATGCAGACGTGAATTCCTAATTTAATGTTACCAATAATACCTTATTGCATACTCTTATTACATATGACTCCATAGACCAAGGACACTGAAGATGCATAAAATGAAGTAAATGAAAGAAAATATTGGAAACAAATACTCCAGACCTCTCCAGAATTTTCAATATATGAGAAATGGAAATCATTTAAAAAATAAAAAGGAATAGAAACGTCTCAGGTAGAAAGAAGGTCCTGGTGGGATATGAACCATGAACCTCCCGAATGTGAGCTTCATACGTGACCGTGGAGCCATGTCATTTAGTTTTTATAATTACTACTGACTGCTCACTTCAATGTATAAGAATTTGCATTCACCAATATCACAATTGTTATAATTACAGTAACATTACAATATTTTTGTTGATTGTGATTTAATTGTCTTATAATTAAATGTTACTTGGTACTTCTAATCAGCATTTTACGCAGCGGCAATGCTGATTTATTTGTAATGGACGAATCCGTTGTTAAATAACCGATAACACGTACCAAAGCGCACTTACATTCATTACTAAACTGGGCATACCAGAAATCTTCATGTAATAAATAAAATAAATAAAAACCTCCACTCTGACCGGAAATCGAACTCGGAACCAGTCACACCGCAACAGATCTCTATCAACTTGCCGAGGGAGCAGTAAATTGCTTATTTTGAGGTTTTACTAGTGATAAGATTGTATGAGCGTTACCTCCGCTAACACCATTATTGACTTTGTTTATTGCAATGTTTCCTTTGTTATATTTTCTTAATATTTCAGCCAAATCTATATAGCGTTAATAAGGATAATCCATTTTAACAAAAAAACTCTTGGAAATTAATTGTTCTTTCACACTGGCCGTGTGTAGGCTAAAGTATGGAAAGATAGAGTCAGACTGAAAAATCCAATGCCATAGCCGGGATAAACCTTTCATACAGTTAGCCAGTACTTTTGCCTACCTGCTTTTGTTTAGCTCCTCCACCTAAAGCAGGAGGCAACTATTTAGTACTAGGTAACTGGACTTAACTCAGAAACTTGACAGCCTATTTTTATGCTACGTAGAAACAACAAAAATTCGCAGAAAAGTTGTAATGAGAGTAAACGCCACTAACATAATTTGATTCAAAATGTCTCTTTCTTGCCAGTGAAAATGATAAGCTTTACATACTTATTTTATCTCTTCCTAAATCTGTGACCTTCCATCCTAATACAGATCGGCACTATTTGTATTACAAGTTGGAAAGTACTACAAAATCCATTTGTATATTTTTAAATACTTGTAAAGCTCATTAGTAACACATACAAAATTGTAACATTTAGATAGAATACCAGTTTTGGATTAGGTTTTGATACGAGTCCATAAAACTATTGTTTCATCATCTTTCGTATTTAATCGAACAAATTTAATTGCTTTAGGTTTCAAGGAAACATGTGGAGAAACAATAGTGTTCATTGGTAATGCAATGTTAGAATACACCTGCCTATCCACCCTGATTTTATCTAGTTCTATAAATTCTCTTAATTGACAATCACGCATACATTGTTTTCGCAGTGGCTGGATATATTTCGCATACGCTCTAATGAGAACAAGAGGGCAGAAAAGTCGAGTTTTAAAAACAGAACGCTGCGCAAAGTTTATTAAAATATATTCCTTTAATTATGACTCTCATGCACTAGCAGAAATTTTTCATTAAAATATATTTCTTTAGTTGTTGAGAATAAAACTGAACTTCGCCAGAAATACTTCTATTAAAATATCTTACTTTGTTTATAATTCCGTGCTTTTCCACAAACAGTTTTTATAAAATATTTCCCTTTAGTTATGCCTGCATTTTAACAGAAATACTTTTTCTTTTAATGTTTAAGGCTAAAATCTGTTAAGCCTTATCGGACGTGGAATGAAAAATGTGAAATGATGCGCAAATGAAACCCGGGGTATAGAGTTACTCGAAACTCATCTTTCAGGATAAAGGCTAAACCCGGAAAAAGAATACTTATCCAGGTAACTACACCTAATCGGGATTTGAGCTCCAGATCTCTTGAATACAAGACGGATATGTCACCCTCACACCAAAGAAATGGAGTAAAACACATTTAGTAAAATGTATTCATTTAGTTACATGACCCATGTCTTTCCAGAAATCGTTTTATTAAAATCTCTTCCTTTAGCTATATGACCTTTGCTTTGCCAGAAATACATGAAGTTTCCACTTTTAACACGCGCTGTAAACGGCTCATTTCATGCATTCTAGCTCGTATGGTTAGGCGATGGCTTATCTAATCCAAAGTCTCAGGTTCAAATAGGGACAGATCGATGGTTTTAAATGTGCTTATAAGAGTCAGCCATGTAAAAGAACCTCTGCGACACGCAATTCTGGAACACCGGCGACGCCAAATGATCCTGGTAATTGACAGCCTTGATAATAAACAAAATATTTATGTCCTTATTATTTAATTAAATCCATTAATTACTGCACTACAAAATTAAGCACAACTCTTATTTGAGGCAGCTTTGTTGCTTTTTAAATGGAAAATAAGAACATAAATTTCAAAAATTGTGACATAAATAACTAATACAGTTTAATAAAAAATTATAACTTATAAAAAGAAAACCAGGTATCTAAGAGGAAAGCATATACTTTTGCATTTTAACCATTTTAATGTTATTTTTTAAAATTCTTTCATAATATATAGAAATAAAAATTAAACAAATTATACAGTTAAAAGTTCAACTTATTTGATTACAATGTTATGAACAGAATACTTGAGGCAGCTTAATTATAATAATACAAAATGTTTAAGCTCAACTAACTAGAGATACTATAGCGTACCTTCTACTGTGGGAGAAGTTTGCGATTCGATTACCTGCCGGGGTGGTAATTATTCTCTAGACATTATTCCTATCCATCCCAAAGCCTGGAAACGTGAATATGAGTGTGAATGTCTGTGTGTGCATGAGTTTCATTTAAAATTTATTAAATTTTTTAAAAAATTAACTTTTTAGTTTATTGCAAAAATAATCTATTACTCATCCAATCCTTAGCCTACACACGGCTAGTGTGAAAGAAATGATTATTTCCATCAATTTACCTAAAACAAAACATAGTGGTTTAACTATTAAGCCTGGGACTTAAGTTCTTACAGCATAGTAAATCGCCACAAAAGATACGTGTACCATAGCATATGAGAACTCCTAGTGGTCTACCGGGAAACATACGAGTCAGTTAGAGAATTTAATGTCATGTCGGCACATTGGCCATAGTAGCTCAGTGGTTTAGAGCAACCGCACGAAGATAGGGAGATCCATGGTTCAAAACCAAGCAATGGCATTTAATTTTTCACTCTGGCTGTCCTCATCCAAACCTTAGCTTACACACGACTAGAGTGAAAGAAATGATTTTTTACAGTAATTTATTGTTTATTTTTATGTTTTATCTCTTAATGTATAAATGTATGAATGCGTAGTATGAATAAATATTAAAAATCCGGCACATAAGCCCTAGCTTAAAAAATTAGGTACTAGGGTTTTAATTCAATTTTTTAAATTTTATTTACGTGTATGTTATCTAATGATAAAAGCATAAGGAAAAACTAGAAATGCAAATACAACAATATTATTCAAATGTAATACAATATTCAGTGTCTATCCCAAATTTTTTTCAAATGCCATGTATAATCCTTATTGTCGCGAGGCATTGTTGCGACGGGCGCGGCCGGCACGCTCACAGGTGACAGATTTAGTGCAACGCGGAGCTAAAAGCTTGCCGAAACAGAGAAAGAAAGAGACAGATAGATGACTGGAAGGTTCGCTTTCTTGATTGTTACAGAACGTTCCACTAATTTCTAGAATGAGTGGAGATACAAAAGTGTCACTGCAGTCAAAGCAGTGGAACAGTCGCAATTGAACTTGATAATCGTGTCCGTGCAGCTGTGATTTGAAAGTGACACTTTTGTTTGTGGTCATGTGGCAGACGACCTTGAAGGTTGTATTTGTGTATGTTACGTAATTCTGCTGCTGCCAAGGGCTGTAAAAACTGTGTTTCTACGGAAATAAAGGGCATTTTGTATTTCTGAAAACTTGACTTTTAATTTTACGAACCCACAAAGTCACATTATATTTACTGTTCCAACGAGATTTATCCTTCCCGAGCAACACGCACATTTAGCAGAAGCGATTACAGAGAGTTGTGAACAACATAACCAAATTTTCTTTCTAGGAATGCTACTGTTAAATGTACCTAACGCACAAAGCTCTACACTGTTTTCTGTCTTTAAGGAACACCTTTTCCAATAAAAGACTCTTATTTTTAACTAATTCTGGACTGAAAATTTTTTTAAAAATATTAAACAGGCTAAATATACCATTATTTTCAGAAT
The DNA here is from genome assembly GCA_030765055.1 of Mantis religiosa. NCBI lineage: Eukaryota > Metazoa > Arthropoda > Insecta > Mantodea > Mantidae > Mantis > Mantis religiosa. The sequence continues at coordinate 71,620,531 of CM060954.1, forward strand.
CAACCATAATAATTTAAACAGTCAGCAGCATAATTTACTGAAATGTACTCAACAATGTTCATATCTTGAATCCAGAAACACGGGTGCATACACTTCTTCGTATCTCATGGGTTCCTGTTACATTATGATAACAGCTTATGGGGTCAGAATACCTCAACACTTCGCCTGGGCTGCTGAAAGTAATTAGCAATCAGGCGCACAAACATGTCATCTGCTATTCAACCTAGTAAACCTCTCTTTAGAGTAGAATTTACAGGGTTTTTTTTTTTTTTTTTTTTTTTTTTTTTTTTTTTTTTTTTTTTTTTTTTTTGGCTCGTGGGTTAGGGGAAGGGAGTTTCCCATTATCGGATAGAATGATTTCGTAATCTTTAAACTGCTGCATTCTATTGTAGAATGCATGAAATGCTTTGACTTTCCCTCCTGTGAGGCCATTTTGAGTTCGCTTGCAGCAGAAGAACGTGCTAATTTAATGACAATTTTCGTAAAATGACAGTCGCTTAATATTTTGCAACGTTCAGTATATCCGAGCACGTCAGCTAAGTGTAAGTAATTATTCTGTATTTTATATGTAATTGTAAACTATACGTTCTGAATTAACCATTACAATTACAATTTATTTAACCCATGTGTTTTCTGCTCTATGTGCATTTACTTGTTTTGTGTATATTATCGGATAGCTAGGAGGTTAGCAATATCGGATATCCGATATTAGACTTAGATTAGTAATTTCATACTGACATTTTTATTTTACAAATGTCCGCTTTAAAAAAAAATTTAAACAACGGAAAAATGGAATCACAGTCCATGATCGAAACTGTTAATGCTATAAGCAGAAGCATATGGAGTATTCAAGAGAATCGTAAGCGTACAATGTGCCGAAATAAACTCTTGAATTCTATAAAGGGGTGAATGTCCCACGTTCCAAATTCAAATTCACCACCAACATAAGGTCGGTCTAATAGGCCTAACACAAGAGGAAAACCTTCCGGTACAGTAGCTACTATAACAAATTTTCTAATTAAAAGGACCCTTACATAAAACCTGCAAAGAAATGGCGAACCAAGTAGGCCTGGGAGATCTGAAACAGCACTGGTAACTCCGCATCATCATCCAAGAATGTTGCAACTGCGGTTCTTCAACCATCTTTGTCGTCTACCCAACAGAACAGGCCAAAACAAAAGAAAAGAAGCTGCAGCTCATCATCGAGGACGATTTTGTTCCCTTGGTCTTAATGGATGAGGAGGACATTGTGGATGACGAATGTCTTTATTGTAACCATTCCTATCGCTTAGACAAATGTCGGGAACAGTAAATATGCTGTATAAATGTCCTAGATGGACTTATGAACTTTGTTCTAGCATAGAAAAAACGAATGGAAGTCCTCTGCTTGTGATATCTGTCAATAATTTACATTATTTAATTTATCATTTTTTAGTTTAACCTAATTATTTTTAAATAGTCAGAAAACAAAGAAAATGCAAGTGGGTAAGATATTATAATCATATTTTTATATAAAATAGATTGCACTGAATAATATAACGCTCTTTAAAGGATTATTGTTATTTTCCGGTATTAGACAGCCTAAAAATATTTCATCATATGTGTATCTCTTAGAGTATATATAATATTTCTAAAGTAATAATTCAAATAAACAAACATTTTTTCTTTGTTATCCTGCTATAATGTTTCTAATATGCATTAATACGGTTTCTTGACATATAATAGTAAAATGATATATTATTTAAGCCACTTTTAAAAAAGCTATCCGATATTCGGTTCCTCTTCCCTACTGTTAATTTCATTTAAATGATCCTGTTTTAATTATAGATAAAAGCTACTTAATTCTTTATTTTACACATATGCAATAATGTCGTATTTGTGGAGGATAACCACAGGAGTTAATACCAAATTCAAAACACTTTTAATGTGTCTATTGCAGTTAAAGGCGAAGTATAAATGGAACAAGTTGTTTTAAATGCAGTTACAGCCATTCTAATGTTTTATATAAATGTTTTAAGCGTACTGAATGATGCATTATCATATTGCTTTTGGGCTTGTAGGTCATATCCTAAAAGTTGTAAAACTGCCTGAGGTTTCATCCCTATTCACCTGGCATCCTCAGAGAATTGAGCATTGGTTGTGCTGGATCTCACAGGAATGAAATCTACTAAATGCACGTCGTGCTACGTGTGCTTAAGGAGAACAAATACAAATAAGAAGCCCATAGCTCCCATATTTCATGCTTCAGTCACACGCTGAGATGACTGGAATGTTTTTCGCTCTTTGTAATCTCTCTAAACCACTAATTACGATATTTTGATTGAACGCGCTCTTGTATGAACTGTACGAGATAGCAGAATTCAGCTAATTCACACACATATGTTTGCCACTAGATGCGGATATGTTTTTAACACTTTCGAAAGTGGAGATGTTCCATAAAATGTTTACAAACGCTAAGTGCATTTATATGAATAGATTTATATTTTTGTTTCCGAGCAATTGCATTCATATGTTGACTAGATTTAAGAAGACCTCTTCACTCTCGTTCATCCTCAAATATCTCGGAACACATAAGAGATATTCAAACATTGATTATAAAAATTGGTGTGTTATATCCACATAAGCTACTCTATAACCTATTATTTTAATAAAGCTACTATAATCTGTTCTTATGAAAGGTCAACAATAAACCTATACAGAATTAAAAATGTTGTTTAAATTTATACAAGAGAGCAGAGTGTCTTGAGAGTCAGGGGTTTAAAAAGCGGTTCCTGTATATTGATTCTTTCCATTAAATGGTGAGAAGTGAATGGCTGATGCCACAAATATTATTTCAAATAAATTATGTGCATTAAAGAACTCCACACCGAGCGAGATGGGTCACACGGTTTCGTCTGTGGCCCCCATTCAGGAGGCCCAGGTTCGATTCCCATGGGTGTTTCTCGGAGGTTTTCTTGGATTACCAGGCGAATGCTGGTTATGTTAATTACACTCCCCGAATTTCCTGTCCCTCCATTTCATCTCCATTATCATTTTCACATCATCTCTCATCTGTTGGCCTCTTTCAGGCTATAAGTGTCGGCGGGTGTTTCAGCGGTGCATGGCAGGATGATATGCTCCTGGGAAACTACTTCCTCCTCCGGCAGGTCGGTTGCTGGTATCCGTACCGGCTCATGCTGCCATTTCGGAACCGGCTGCCGGGACCGTATGCGAACCACAATAAGGGGATATGTCCGTCGTCCTGGCCTACCGGAGGAGGTTTTAATCTAGTAAAATGTACGGAACTTGCCCTCTTCACTGCCGTGGCTCCTTGGAAAGGCCACCTCTATCTCCTCTCACCTCTTCTTCCCGGTGGTACCCCACTTGGGGGCATAGGTACAATAAGACTGGTCGCAGAGCCAAGTTCCCTCCGTAATAATCCTAATCTTAATTAAATAACCCCACCTTACTTGTGAAGTAAGCTTTTGTCTGTCCATTATGATTTACTAGTTATTTATGCAAAATAATACAAAATTCCTTAAAGGTAAAGACTTAACAGGTTAATCTCAGGAAATTTAAGCTGCACATTTTATTTGATCAATAAATATATTATAACTTAAACAAATCATTAGATTCATTTTAAATATAAAAATAGGCTAACTTTTTTCTATATAATGGCTAGTTTACGATTGATGGATTATCTTTAAAATATTCCTGCCATAACTCTGAAGAAATGCTGAACTTAAATACTCGTAGCACGTCCAGTGTTTATCAGTCCTATACAGTTCACACATACACACGCAAGCACACCTGTGCGCGAGGGCCATTTAACCCTCTTTTCAGTGAAACTCAAAATAAATATTCCTAGAGAAAGTAGAAATTTTATTTTTAATGAGTTAAAATGCCGTATTCTCTTTTTTTTTTACATTCTCGTAACTATTATGGGCAGGCTGCATAGAAAGTAGAAATGGAGGGTCAGCAAAATAAACATTGTGTCAAATCACTTTCTTTGTACTATCTATTAGCTGTTCATGACAATTAGTTTTCTGCTAGGATGAACTATATGCGGTATCAATGTACAAAATGTGTAAAACAATTTACGAGCAGAGAACTATTGTTTCTTTAAATTTTACTGAACCAATTGTTTGCTGCAGTTTTTCTCTCTATCTTTCTCTGTTTCTCTTTCGCTCTTCACTTGTTTTATTTCTGTAATTGTTTACAACTTAATGTAAGCCAATGATGTCCAAAAACAAGTTTAAATATTTACACTATATCTACTGCTTAATGAAAGCCAAAACCACTTAATAATTTATGGATGAGTACAATTCACACAGCCCATTCAACACTTCCTTGTACCACAGTAAGGAATAGTTTGTGGGTAGAGAGTTATGAAAGGAGAGTATCAACATTCATCTTAAAACATGAATATTCGATTCCTGCTGCTTCAAAGAAACTGCAAGCCAGCAGTTAAGCTTGCAGAACAAGATGGCAGGAGTGTCTCGTACATCCACCACACTTGCCACCTCTATAATACTGGAGTTTGAAGAATCGATACGTGATTACCATGTCCCAACTTATATTTGTGTTTTGGTGTGGAAAATTAATCATTAAGGTCCGCTTTAATGTAGATTATAAAGCGGGTACATTTTATCGTCATTAAGGAACGGGTCACCGACAAGATTACGTTGCTCTTAGCCTCATCATGTATGTACCAGTATTCATCTACAGGATGTCCCGCAAACTTTTCTGAGATAAAACAGCTTTATTAATTCAAACCCACCTAACAAGACTAACATGTGGAACGAAAGTTTAATTTACTTTCTAAACTAACTTTGTAAGTAGGAAGCTATTAGAGATAGTCAAAAACATATTTTTGGGAACATTTATAGACACTAAAATATACAATTAGTACCTATCACTACTTAGTATTTCTTGTTTAAAACATTCCTGGATCACATTCTTAAAAAATATAAGGTGATCTGAAAAATATTTGAAAATATTCACTATTCGTTTGCCTTTTCCTCAAATTTATACTAAGCACAAAAGGTATTGCACATCACCCAAAAATGAAATATGGCGATTCTACTGTAAATATACCTCTGATGTTTGATATCAAACTAACCTTTAAATTGAAAATTTTCCTTATTTTTTATTTTCTCAAATATTGCTACTAATAGTTTTGATAAATACCATTCTCTAAAACATTTTCGTCACAAATAAAATCTACATTCAAAACAATTTGATATATCTAAACCGCAAATCTAAGATATAGACAAACTCTTATTACAAAACAGTAGACTTTATCATAATCACAAGTTACATAAAATTAATTTAGCATTAACATTTAGATATACTGGTTTGAATTTTAAGCACCTACTCATACCTTTCACTCTTAATTACTCTGTCATCTACAGCAAGATAAGAGGAAGTATTGTATTAAAAGGAAAAGTTTGATGTCGTATTTCACCGACAGGACACTTACAAGATCCTCGAAATCCAAAATAAAAACTTTTTATAAAAAGCATCGTATGGTTATGTAAAATAAAAACAATACTACTGGAATTTGTACTTCTACTTTCAAGAGTTCTGCCTGACAGATTAATGAGCAAACTCTGAACTGCAGCACTGAGTACCAAATACAAGCCGGCTGCGTTCACTTGTTTATGCCACTGCAGAGCTCATGCCAAATTCCAACTCTCGAAACAGAGTTAGGTACTCTCCAAAGTTAAAACTCCAACGTTTTCAAGAAAATCCTACCGTTTCAAACTACTAACTGGAACATGGAACACTATTCGAAATGTTGTGACTTTCTCAAAATGACTCCTAACAGTTTTGATTAAGTTCCATACACTTTAAGACCCTGTTGCATAAAATAAAATTTAAGTTCATGCATATGAAAATGATCTTCAGTCAAGCTGTACTTAGAATGTTAGTTGAACATTGATCTAAGTTCGTGGCCTCTTGATCTAAGCTAAATCTAGCTGGTGAATTTTCTCCAGTTAACTTGATTATCAGCAGAACTGCAGAATTTACACGATAGTTTCTGAGAATAAATAAGTAGTGCAGCTTTACATAAATGGTAAGTAATGCATTTTTGTGGTTACTTGGATAAATAATTAGCCTCTTTATTTCACAAATGCCTGTTAATGATGCATTGTTTGTGTTCACATAACCTATACATTTTTATTTTTTTCATAAATTATATTACTCTGATATCTCTGATAATGAGAATTTTCAATTTTAAAGGGCTCCTTGTGTTTTCCAACATAGAGGAAATCCCATCTCAGACCTAAATGACAGAGAATTTAAAATTAGATCTCGACTGTCTAAACATGTAGTCGAAGAACTGGTGCTGGGGCTACATGCACAGTTAAGATCACAAATCCTGAGGAATAATGCACTCAATCCAATGTTTTGGGGTTATATTTAAAATAAATAAAGGGACTGCATGTACAGCAATACATAGAGTTACAAAGGAGATTACAGCTTTAAGACATCAGGATGACTATGGAAGAGGGTGAAATAAGAATTATCGAGATTTAAAGTTAGCTGAACGCATCTTCTTCTTTGATTGATAAAAACTGTTTCAATATGGAGTAAATTCTTATACTGTTGATCTAAAGTAACATTATTTCTAGTGCTAATAGTCATAAAGCGAAAAATTTATTAAGTTTATTTCTAGATTGGCTACTCTGTGCACTTGAATTAAACAGAGTCGAATAGTACTGATAATTCTCGAATCCTTTCTATACAACACGAATGTTGCAACATGCTTGGCAATGTCGCCGCATTTATTTTTGTAATCTCAGATCAGCACTAAACGGCGTTTATCTGATCTAAGATCAGCATTTTACAACCCACACGGATTCGCAAAATTAGTTCAATTTTGATCTTCCATTACAAATTAGCGATTTTATGCAACCGGGTCTAAGAAATTTATATAACAAATAAAGTCTACATGTTGAATTATCTGGGAATAGACTGTGAAGTTGTCTGTATTCGGAAGTAATGCGTAATTGGTAAGCTATAATAGATAGGCAAAATTTTACTGAACAGAAACATATAGATTGAAACAGGATGTTTATGGTCATAAATTAAGTGTTTGTAAAAAATTATCATCAATAGTTAATTAAATTGATTTGAGAACAGTACAAGGTATATTTTGGTCATGTTTGTAAAATTAAAAATGTAATTTTCAGTGCAATATGTTGTATCGTGGACCTGGGCAGATTCAACTAAAGGGCTTCTACATCACGAACTAAGTAGAGAAAGGGCGAGAGTCGGTACAATACATTTGTATTTCAGCTATTCCGAGGTACGTTAGACGGGTCAACAAACTGTTAGTTTTTCCTTGTTCGACACGGGGTTTCAATTCATATACAAGGGTAGAAAGTTCATTTGAGGCCGCTTTGTTAATTTCATCTGGTGTTTTCACTTACTGGTTACTTCCTTACAAACGTCATATCAAGCTCCGCACTATAGTAGCCTTTATTGTACGCGGTCACAGCCAGTTAATGCTAATATCTGAAGATGCCCTGGTTCCACAACGAAAGTTAAAAGTAACCGATTAAAGTAAATGTTTAGAAAACATCGGTGTGTTGTTTTTGCTATCTCGATTCTACAACCTGAGAACCCAAAGAGTCCATGCAGGAGACGCAGAATACAGCAGCCGGAGGCAACGGGAAAGCAGATGGTGAACCAACTACGAATCCAAGGGGAGAGTCCCGACATAGAGTCCAGGTACGTACAGATGTATTATTTTATCTTGAAGAAATCATGCGCGGTAGGGATGAGTAGCACTGTGGTGGGGATAGTGCACCTATACGTAAGATTACGAGAGGGGAGTAGATTACACAAGCCGTCTAAAGACGTATTTCACTCTCGAAGCCGGTATTGCAGCTCTTATAACCTAAGTTGTAATTCTTAATATGGTAGTAATTTCCACGCTTTTGTTTGATCTTAAATAGTTCATAGGCGTTTGGAACAAAACCCTGTTCTCCTCCAGCATGCATGATAACCAACTGTCGGTCTTTCAACATCGCTGCAGAGTGCCTGTAACGAATTTCACTCCTGGCATATGGTCCAGTGAGTGCTGAATTGATTTAAGTTTCATCCATATAAACTATATAAACTTCACTATGATATCTCTGAATATTTCGTAAATACTTAAACCTTTTTGCGCGTATGGTAAGATGATAGATTAAACTTTGTCGCACATGCATCTTTTTTTCATATAAATCCTAGCTTCAAAAGAACTGTTCTTAATGTTCATACACTGCCTTAGAAGTCAGTAGAATTTTGAAGCTTCATAAGTACTTTTTCCAGAGCGGTCTTTGTTTTTCTGTGTTTTAAAAATTATTCGCATTTCGCCTAACTACATCTGAATTAAAACGTCTAAATTAGATTTTGTGCATGTTTTTAATCTTTGTTTACTGGGAATAGAGAAGAGCGTTGTTGCACTAGCAATAATGGCTTTTCTTTCCTTATCTTTCCTAAACTGCTTTCAGACACAACTGTTGCCTCAAAATCCCTTTCGCAGATTTTTATAGCAGACCCAGACTAATGTTCTTTTTTTATAAATCTACAGATATTGGTTATTACTTCTCGTGTTTTTAAATGTAGCACTTTATTTCCTAATGTTCTGCTAGAAGCCGTCATTTCTAAATTCTCCCTAGGAACTAGCAGACACGCACATTTTCAAACAAGCTGTAATATTACCGAGTGGCTCTGCACTTGTTTACTTGCTCGCAACTAATAGGCGACTGACCTGCCCTCCCCTCCAGTTGCAACCTTTCTGAAGTGGGATCGTCCAGATACCACTGCGCATCGCTCTCCATCTGTCAAGATATAAAAATACACCTGTACGCAGCGTGACGCGGATGAGCAGAGTTCCTGCGGCAAGAAATCAAGAAATGACAACTTATTACAACGTTACACTTTTTTATCATTTTTCATTGGTCATTTCCTATTATCTTCTGTTACCTCTTTGAACGTTGCACTAATTTTGTAATTTTGACCTTCTGTACGGAGTATAGTTATTAGAAAAAGACTGCAAATAGCATAACTCTAAAATGAAATACTCATAAATTCCAAACTTGCTGTTTCATTTCAGTATTTTCAAAGGGAGAAGACGGTTTTTTGAAGAATAGTGAGTTAAAATCATGTGAATATATGACATACTATTTTATTTGTATTAATTTGAGTACTATGAAATGTTTCGTTTTTGTTCGCGTTTTATAATTTTCCTATTTATGTCTATTAAACAGTTTTCTATGTATCAGAGTATAATATTTTATAACAGTACTATACATATTTCGTTATTCTGTGCATTTGACAAGTTAGGCCTAGCCAGTTTATTAATAAACAAGTAATATGTTCACTGTATTAGCTTTCATAGTAAGTATTAATCTATTAAAATTTAGTTTCCAGGCTTTTTGACCATGGTCCAGTTGGTGACAATTTACGTAACGTTTCGCCCTTCGTTTCGTGCGAATATCTTTAGAGGAACTCCTGGTACTGTGACTGAGACTCAGTTCGGAAGTCACAGTTCCATTGAAATTGACAAGGGAGTCCCCGGTTTGTTAGCAAATGGTCTGAAGAGTGTGAGGTACACGGGTTCAACTCCCGCTAGGACTGAGTGAGGATATTTCCTTAGTGCTCAAAAGCGGAGAGAGACCCAAAACTTAGGTCTGGAAAGTTTCCTTCGAAAATGTATTTTCTCAGTTCTTATTTTATGTATCAATTGCTGCCGCTTGTGTTGTCGCACCAAAAATAAATAAATAAAACTTCCTCTAACGATGCGCTTCATTAAATATGAACTGAAGTCTACAGTTATTCTGCAATTACCCGATACTTAACATTTTTCCACAGCGTATGTCACTGCACTCTCTTTTGGATCTTGCATAGAATGCTTTTTGGGATTTACACAAGTACAATAAAGGTGTGCCCGAACATTTCCGAGTCCAAGCGATTCAGAAATTGACCAAGTATAAAATAATTACTTCAATAAAAATGTTCAAGTTTTTAAAATGTGGCTAAAAAGTACAAGTAATTTCTCCTATATCCACACAGATTTATAACCTCATACACTTATTACTGACTGAAATTTGCGATTGAATTTTTAATAGCTGTCATTGAAAAATACTCAACAGTTCATATGTTTTGCAGTGCAATAAAATCATTAGTGATTTAGGTAGCTATTCATCTTTCAGTTATCTATTGCATGACGCTATGATACATGCTAACACAGGGGAACTGAGCAGCCTTCGTTTTCTGAAGTCCGTAACTGCAAGGAAACCAGTTATATATAAGTAAACATTGGCAAAGCTAACTGTGTGCATGTTTTTCCTATAAAGTTAAATTAGTTACAAATAAATATAGAAGATAATAAAATAGAGCTTTTGGGTCTGTAGATGACTCAGATTCACGGCCTAAATGCATCTTTGCTATCACATTTAAACGTCGCTAGATTGCCAGTGTCTTTTAGAGCGTCAAACCAATAAAGAACCTTTATAAGTGACTGGTGAACCATCTGGTAGAGCTATTATTCCCCAGAGTTGATTTAAAATTGTTTTCTTTAAGCCGTGACCTAAATGTAGGAGGATTTAAAGTTCACCACAGTCTTCCTTCTACTCAAGAAATTCAGACATAAGACGAATTGTGGATTCGGTGTGTCGTATAATTTGAGGAAAAGAGACAGGATAATATGACGGCACGTAAAAGAAGGAAGAAAACGAGGAAGCTCGTTAATTGATCAAAAGAGTGACAGTGATGAATGGAGTCTAATGAAAGCCTAGCTAGTAATGGAACAGACATGAAGGCTAATATTTACGGAGCATTAAAAGGGATCAAGCGCTGTGCTGATCAGCGAATAATGACGTCTGACATTTTTATTAATACAATTTAAACGGGAACTCATGTTGTATTTGCGTAGAAAATTAGTAGCTACTTTGAAGCTGCTACAGATTTTACTTTGAAACTCAGATTTTCTGATTAGTGTTACACACTGCTTCGAAATAGAAGGAGATCTTCTAATCTTTACCGTTGATTAAAGTAATAGGTTCACTTAGCAATAACGTTCTGATTATTCCAGCAGGGAAAACACATATTACAGATCATGATCATAACGTCCTCAACTAATGTTAATATCGTGGATAGAACAACTTAGCAAAGTTACTTTAATAACATAACCTTGGATTTTCAACCAAGTAAATATTTAGCTACAATATATACAATATCTGGAACTTCTATAGTAATAAAAGGGAAGAAGCAGTGGAAACCAGTGGAAGGAAAACAACGGGTCTTCGCAGACCTTAGCAGAGCACAAAAAGTGCTCCCAACAAGTGATTGCCCCATTTAAGAGAGCAATTATAATGAACTCTGAACATTCACTGGCACCTCCTGCTTCAGAACATTCTCAAAAAAAATGAACATCTAAAAATTGTATTGGGCTGAAAGATGTGTGTAGTATTTAACGCCCGCTTTTACTCACACGGTACATCAGGCAGCGTCATTGATAATGCACGAGATGAAGATGGAGAACCGGTGGAATGAGATGGTGGGGAAAACCGGAGATCCCGGAGAAAACCCGCCCCAGCGCCATGTTGTGGGATGGAAGACAACTAACAAAAGAGTTATATTCAATAAACCTAACACTATTGTCATTGCATCGTTTTCTATTTTAATTAACAGCCTTGCCATGGAGCTATCTCGCTAGCTTTTGTATACAGCTAACCTATAGTATTTAGAAACTGCTGAGTTGGCCTGACAAGTTGCACAGTGTGTAGGCCACTTTATTCATATCTCCAGCTCGAAGGTTTAAGTTGTAGACCGTTACTCCCACATACTGATTGGGTACAGGAAAATAAGGTCTTATTGCGAGGTTTCCAGTCGTCCTAACAAATTAACCCTCCGCTAAGAATTAACAGGCCGGAATTCATGTCCAGCAACTGTAAGAAACGTGAAAAATTTGTATCCCTGCTATTGTTCTCCCATAACAGCGTTATTTCCCTCCCCCCCTCTCTCTCTCTCTCTACTAAGTCTAAAACATAGACGTAATTTATAAAGTTAATGTTTTTTTCACTAACAAAAGTAGCTCTTATAACATAATTTAAGTGATCATTTTTATCCGTGGCGCTTAGTCCTTATCGGAACAAGACCTGCCAATCCGACTGCCGGCCTCACGCCCACATACTCAAGGTAGAGGTGGGCGATCATCCAACCAATACGGGGGGGATGTGGTCAGCATCTCGATACCCCCAACCGGAAAGTTAGCTTTCATGACCAGGGTCGCTTACCTATCGCATGCATCTGAATTTCCCCATGACGCTGAGTGGGCACCAGTCCTATAGCCGGGATTTAAATTCCGCACTTCCAGGGATAGGATCGTACCCGGGTCACATTCCGTGGCAGGGAACCAAGGCATGAAGCCTTAGCCCACTACGCCACGGCGGAGGACAATTATCCTCTACTGAATTTATTTCTGTAATTAGAAATTTGTCCTACATTTCTTGTGATGAGATAGTCAATTTGACATATTTATTTCAAAAGCAACTGAAACAGAAACATTTATATTTTCTTTCATCAGCGAGACATGAGTCTCCCTGAAAGAGGAACTGGTTCTGAAATTTAATATTTTACATGAAATTGACATGGAAATAGCCCAAACTAGTTTCAATAAAAAAGCAGTAGCCAAAAATCTGGTGCTTAGAATTGTTATTCATGATTTCTGCTTCATAGTTTTACCAATTGTTCTCAAAAGTCATATTATTTTATGTCCCTTTAAACATTTACAGAAATATGGGAATCTGGGAATAAAGTATGTTTAAGGATTTTTCAAGCCTTTTAAGACCTGATCCGCATGTATATTCAGGAAATAATTACTTTCCATTTGAGAAAAGTATATCTATTATAGACATAAAAATGTAACAAGGAATATCTTGATATGTTTAAGTTCACAAAAATATTTGTCACAAGACTGCTCTTTGCCTACACATTTTATGCAAAACTTACCGGGATTGAATAACAATTCAGTGGGGATTCTCAAAAAGTTCAAAATATGCATTCTATTTTTATGAAAATATGTTAAACATACGATAAATACTTAAAGCAAATAGAGCCGTTTGTTAGAAAATCAAAGTTTTCAATTTTTCTCGTGTAAAGGGTAGTCTGGAGTGGCATATATTGTTAAAAACCTTTGTGTTTCATCGCTGAGAGACAAATACCAGGTATGGCATTTAACCGATGTTGGATTTTTAGTCATATTGACTCCAAATTTTTATGTGCAATGAGACAAGATGTGTACCGGTCTATGTTAAAATTCCATAACTTTGTTGTGTTGTTCAAAACTAGAACTTTTATATCTCTTATTTCTCTAGGCTGGTAGTAACATTGATGAGGCAACAACTCACTTCTTTAATCTCAAGTGGCATTTATGACACCTAATGAGACTGCTTTTACGCACGTTTTTATGACTAAACTACAGAGTATCTTTTTAGTGCGACAAACAGCATACTCTAAGTGCAAAACAGGCATATCTGTATTTATGTATCTCCCAAAATAAGAAATTGTGCAACGAACGCACAACGAACGGCGAGAAACAAAAATATCAGTACTCATGAAAACATCGATACTTTTACAAAATTTCGAGAGCAGTTTTAATAAAGGAAAGGTACATACGTATATTATTTATTTATTTATTTTTAAGTATAGTCAAGCAGCAAATATATACTTACAGCAGTTTCTCCAAGCATCAGCATCAAGCAAGCCTAATGGCGCTTTTTTCTGATTAGAGAACTCAATAGTAACATAAATATGAATGAATATTATTCCATGCAACAGATGGTGCGTGGCATAATACTCGTACGTAGAAGCTTGGTAATGTTTAAAAATAAATCGCTATTTTCCTATTGTCAACAACAAAGAAAATACTATAATTTCCATGTAAACACGTGGCAAGCTACGAGGGCTATTAAATAAAGAATGATCATAATTTTATTACGGTCACAATTTCTTATTATATTCTGTTAGCTAAATGTTAAACAGACACGCCGTAGTAGTTTCATTGTTGGTACTACTGGTTCCCGCCTGTGAGAACCAGGTAAGTTCAGACATGTTCAGTATCGCCTACCGCTGCAATGGAGGTAACATGCAGTTAAAGTCCATGTTAGAGGAAGATTCGGAGTTTCTTTCAAACGTAATCACTGCTGATGAAACTTGGCTACATCGTTTTGATCCTGAGAGCAAACAGCAAAGCTAACTGTGGAAATCTCCTTCATCACCAACTTCCAAAAAAGCAAACGTGGTTGCTTCTGCTGGGAAAGCTATGGTCATCTTATTCTGTGATATTCATGGAATGGCTTATCAGCATGTTGTACCTGCACACACATCAGTAACTGGAAAATACTACAGGCGTGTCCTGGAAACATTGCAAGTCCATATCAGGCGCAAAAGACCACATTTCCGTGAGGCACGATAATGCGCGGCCGCATATTACCAATGTTGTTGCTGAATATCTTGCAAAAATCAACGTGAAGTTCATCCATCACCCTCCCTATAGTCCGGATTTAGCCCCATGTGACTTTTCTATTCCCTAACTTGAAGAAACGCCTTCGTGGGAGGCATTAACCATCATCAGAAGCAGTGGTGAAGGCTGTGGAGGCGATTTTGAACGATCTCTCAAAAAATGGTTTCCAGAATGCCTTTGAAGCCTGTCAGAAACGCTGGGACAAGTGCATCACATTCAGGGGAGACTATTTTGAGGTCTATCAAAATTATGAGGATGAGTAAAGATACGTTGTCAAAAAAATTGTGATCATTCATTATTGAACAGCCCTCGCACTTTTATTAAGAAACCTGTATTACTTTAGCATTCACTTCATTTCATGTATTCACGTGGCTGATAAGACAAGATACGGCACGAATCCGTTAGGTATAATCTGCGTCAACCTAGTTTGATCCTGCTGTAAACATCTGAGTGGGAAGTGACATAGAGACAGTGATATTGGGACATAAAGCGGTTAAGCTGTTGAATGGTTTAGCGAAGTTAATGGGCGTTTTCTTTTATTTGCATGCGTACAATAAACCCCTCTTTTAAGTACAGTAGTGTAAATAGTTTTCTGATCACTGCTCTGTGCAAGCTAATTTCGTAGAGAAAAAAGTATGCAAATGTTTCGATTCTTATAAACGTAATAGTCTCTTTATCTTTCTGCTTCACATACCCCATGAATGCTGATTAAGATGTTATTGTTTATATTGTGGAGTTTCTTCTGGTATTTAACACTGTATTTCCTGTACATCTCGCGTAACTCACAAACCCAAGAATACTTATGTATATACAATTTAAAATCAGTAAACTTTTCATCATAGAGCAGGCCGGGGCTTCAGCCGAAATGAAACAATCGAGGCAAACCTTTAAAAAGTGGCGAGAGGTGAATAATCGCGCATTGTTTCGCGGTGCTTAAAGAAAAAAAAACGTAATCGTCTATAAAAAAACATTAGAAAGAAACTGGTGATCTCCTTGGTGTTTCTGCAAGTAGTGTAGATAGTGTTAGAATGGAACAGCAAGCATCCGGAACTGCCTATATAAAAACACCGGAAATCGCGTAAATGCAAACAGAGCGTGGAGAAATACGACGATTTTACGAAAAGTGTTATACCCAGTAAAGTTCATGATTATTTTTTATAAATGAACCGCCATACCTAAATAAAGTTTTGCATGCGGTGAATTCTGACACAGGCTTGCCAAATGTTTCACCAAGTACTTTCATCAGTTTTTGATATATATTGGATTGATATTTCAAAAGCGAGGATAAGTTATAGTGGACAGAGAAGATATTATGATGTGGAGACGTAAATGTCTACGCCAAATCAAAAGTTTTCATAGGAATCCGATTAAAGGTAACCATTATCATACTGCATGATTTCATTAATATTGTAACTCATAGATTTAATAAATTAATGTGTAACCCAATTCTAATTATTGTATAGAAGTTAGTGCTGCTATATATACTGCTAGTGTTGCAAAACTTGTGTGCGTGCATGTAACGTAAACAAAGGTTGCCAGATTGGTTACACTGGTGAATCACATACTCTGATAACTCGAACCCTTGTTTATGTTTCAAGTGTTGAAAGGATAAAGAAAGGGGATGTCTGCATTACTTCCTGTCTGCTGTTGGGAAACATTGCGGAACCTCACGTGAAGAAACAGATGACCTTCGCGTATTTTTTTAAAAAAATCAGACTGTAGTAGTGTTACTGTTCAAATATGTCTAAAATTCTACAGAATTATGACTTAGATAGCTATATTTCCTGTGAACATACTATAAAGAGCAATTTATTTGCTTGTTTAGAATATATATACGTATTAGACGACTGCAGCTTTACTTGGCCAGCACTGTACTAGCATCAGCTGATTTCAGTTCGCGCTGTCTACCTCGTCACCCATGTCTATGCTCGCCTCTGTAACGTAGATGGTAGCCTGTCCTAAGTTCGAAATTCAGGATGAATTATCTGGATAAGGCTTTCCCTGGGGTTTTCCTTTTCCTGAAAGATGAATGTCGGTCAACTCTTAATCTCTCGGACTCTGGGCTTACTTGAGCGTCATCATCATTTCACCACTTCATTCAATGCCTATTTATTGGCTACAACAGTCTTTGTCAACTATATAATATAAACAGTTGAACCGATTATATCAGATATTTCCTCAGACTGAGGAAGATAAATTTTACTCTGTCCAATTTTATTCCCTATCTGCCATATTTCGGAAAAGTAAATGAATATATAACATATCAGAAACCCAAAACCCATACTCCAGGTAACGTTGCACAGGCAAAAGACCACTGATATACCATTTAAATACGGTTGTATGGAAGTGTTACAAAAGCGAAAAAAGTACCAACATTATACGAAGTAAAATATCTTAGTAGTTTGGCAGCTCTTATGAAGGTTCTGTTGATATACCGAAGAAACGTTAAAATTGACAACAATGTTATTATGTAGATTAGCAAAGCAGAAATCATTTCAGAAATAGTTTTGCGAAACATTTCAAATATGGTGCTTCGTCACATATTCGAATCTCGTTCAACCCTTCTCCTGCATTTATTGAGGAGCTTCTAATAAGGCGTTTATATTCTGAGCCTATTTACCTACAACCTTACACCAAAGATGTTTAACTTGAAAGGAACTACACATGCCAGAAAATATCCATTCCACTACCATCTGTGGCACATATGATGTACACAGTACTGCATTTAAGTGACTATGAAATTGTCAGTGTAGAAACTCAAATACTCAAAACTCACATATAAGAGATTTTATTATCACGCCCCTTAATTTTTCTTTAATTTTCTACAAATTATGATAACTCATCTAGTGATACTATTCAATTCCCTTTATGAGATCTTAGTTGTGATTTTCATACCTTTTCTTTCCTTAGAGTAAAAAAGAATCAGAACTTGAGATGGACGTGCACGCTAAGTGCTGGTACAGTAAAGCTTTTCTCTGGTATGTCTGCTAAACGGCGTGAAGAGAAGCAATACAACTGTTGTAGATCTAATTAAGCTGTCAGGGCCACTGTTAGACGAGCTGGCAGACACATCTTAAATGTTTCCTCTGGCAGATGCTAAATCAACATGGCCCTAAGATTGTTTTAAGGCGCTTGGGATTTTAACGTCACTTCAGCTGTCTTGACTTGAATTTTCTAAACACGTTTCATTTTGCTGCTGCAGACATCCAAGGTTCTGTGTAGAATTACTTAAGTTATAACTGTCCAGCACTTT
This sequence comes from Mantis religiosa, assembly GCA_030765055.1. NCBI lineage: Eukaryota > Metazoa > Arthropoda > Insecta > Mantodea > Mantidae > Mantis > Mantis religiosa. The sequence goes on from CM060954.1 coordinate 71,638,287, forward strand.
ATACTCGGAAGCTACTAAAAGTGCAAGGCTCAAATGGCAAAAGTCACGTAACCTACCATGAAATAGTCGCTTATCCGAAAGATAGCCTTCAGAAAAACTAGTACATATTATAGCAGTGATAATGGATAATTAAATCTTTAATGTTGAGCAATGGTTATGGCCGTAATTTTTTTTCCTTATTACAATTGAGAATAAGACTTAATACAAACATTATTAAAATCATTGTGGTAATTAAGAAGAACAAGTATTTTCTATTTCAAGAGTAACTTTTAAAAATTCAATCATTTTGGTAATGTAATGTGTTATATGCGGTGTCATAGCTGAGTAATTAGATCACTCGCCTCTCACCAAGGCGGCCAGTTTTTATCCCAGGCGACCGCATGCAGGATTTGCTTGGACGAAACGGCGTCTGGGTGAGTTCTGTGGTTCCCTCCTCCTTTCATCTCACTAAATAATTCATCACTATTGTCCTTTCGCCCTATCACTTTCATATTCTATCTTTCTCCGCACTCTTATACCAGCATTCTGGTCGTCGGTTGTGAAGATTGCATCCTCTGCCCAGGAGGAACTCTGAGGGCTGACCACATTTCATCCTCCGCTATTGCTCCCTCACTCGTTGATGTCTACTGTAGGCCGAGATGGGGTCTTGGTAGGCCTTACTCCTTCATGGGATGTTGTGCGACACATTAACTCATTCGAGTCAGCTCTTAAGATCAGGCTTAATTTTAATCGCATCAAATCTTACTAGTCAATAAACTAAACCTAACAATTTATTTCATTTTCTTCTTGGAAATGTGTAATTTTTTTTTTTTTTTTTTTTTTTTGCTTTAGATTTTGTTAATAGTGGCAGCTATTTCAGGTACTTCACGTTTTGTTAATAATAGTCAAAGAGATTAGTATTGGTAATAAAATAAAGAAATAATGTAAGGTAAGTAATGGTGTTACCATGACAACGTAAAATGATAAGAAGTTAAATGTTTTAAAAGACTTTTGTTCTTCTGCTTATGAAAGTCTTAGGATTAAGACGTGTATTTATTTCTCCGAGTGTGTGCAGAAACAATTTTATGTGGGCACCAAAGATGCATAAGTATCGTGTGTGCAAGAAAAGAAATAGTTCATCTTGGCATCAACCGCTGTTTGTAAAAATGACTACACTTATAATATTTAGAATTGTATCTATGAATTTAAATGTTTATGAGGAATTACATTTCCTTCTTTGAACAATAAAAGTATTATTTGTTCATTTTTCAACAGTTATTATTATAACTCTCTCAGCGACGGTCCATGACCCTGGAAAAGAAAAATAACTCATCGCTCATGAATTACAGATGCGCCTACTTATCCAGAGTTGCAGGAGAAACTTCCAGATTTCTTCAAGATCATCACCAAAGGTGAGAAATTCATCTGCATCCACCTTTATCCCAAATAATCATGCTTCAAGAGGGTGACCCAAAATGGTGCATCGTCATATTATCTTCAAACATCGTATGAGTGCAAAATTTTTCTTCATAATATATTTTAAGATCACGTCTGCAAAAACACTTTTACAACGCCTTATATCCATATGGCATCATTTTACAGATGCATAAACAGCTAAAATTAAGCCTTTGATAACCAAATCTTGTCTCTAAGATGTAGAAAAATAAATTCTATACATAATTACTTTAGAAACAAACGAGCTTAATTTCTAGTCATGTCTCCATGTAATAGCTACTTTAATTTAAAAATATCCTATACCATGAACTATGTCGCTAAAACCAATATACTAACAAGAATTTTGCAGAAAATATTTCAGAATTAATACCAGTTTTTCTGCAATTTCTTGAGGATGTTGTAGTTAACAGTATTTTTGAGCAACTATTTTAATCCCTGGCGAACATTTAAAAGAAATGAGATATAGCAGAATGATCTTTATCTGAAATCAAAGTACATCTGACAGCTATCACCAATGTTCGTACTGAAGGTGAAAGACATGAACATATCAAATAGCAGTAACTTGTGAAGAAAAAAGCATTTTTCTCAGGAAGGACATAAGTTTCGTTACGTCCGCGAAATTTATGCCTCCTGACTGTTTATTTAAATAGGACAGGATAATTAAATAACCGAAAGAACTCTAAATATTAATTGCTATACAAACGACATATAAAGTACTTGTACGTACACGAAAATTTAGTTCATATCGATGCCCTGAATTTACATGACTTCCTCCACTCATTCTTCTAGAAACTATTTTTATAATATATTGCTTTATCTACTTATTAATCGGTATAAACGTTTACTACACATGCATACACTTCATTGTCGGTATAATTATGAAGAATACAGTAGGCTAAAGAAATTCTAGAAGCCGAATCAATATGACTATGAGGTTCAGAGTGTTTAGAATTAGCACCTTGACTTATGAAGTATCTTTTGTGCTAATACCCCAAATGGGGCACCCCCAAAGGAGAGGTAAGGTTGTCAGACACAAGAAGATATGACAGCAAAGGACAGTGTTCCTGGCGGCTCGTATAATCGGTTTCTTGCGCTCCCCTCTGTGGGTTTACACATCTCATTGTGATTATGGTTTCTCAGAGACCTCCCCCAAACTAAAGAATGAATGTCGAAACTCCCGCCATCCTTTATAATCCTGAAATAGCTATTCAATACAGTGAAATAAGAAGTGAAGTGTAATGGAGGGACACAAAACTCGGAGGATTCAATTATTCTTCCCGGCATTCGCCAAGAGATCCAATGAAATCCCCGGAAAAAGCCATGGGTTAAGAACGTCAAGCACGAGAATCAAATCCACGATCTCTAGAATGCGAGCCACAGACTACCACGTAAGCTATTTCACTGCGTAACCAGATCGCTGATTGATACCTTTGAAACCCCATCCCTTTGAATAAACACGAGAAAACCGAATCGGCGCACCACTTAAAGAATAGAATACGTGATTGGAAATTCAAGAGAAAAATACATCACATAAATTATTAATTTCACGAAATGATATAATTTTACAAACCGCGTGCTTTAATGAAATCTAAACTCTTGGCAAGAAGATTTTCTCTGTCTCTTAAAGTTTAAAATTATAAGCAAGTTATCAGATTGAAAAAGACTGACAGACTATTAACAAGATAAACATTACACTTGTCAGATAATCCTCTTAAACATACGGTATTGTATATTGTGATCAAAATTGTTAAACGCATTTTGAAAAACAAAAAGAAATAACGAAATTTCTATGTAACGGATAATTTGGAGGGTATAAGTTCTTGAAAAGCTTAGTATTGTCTCTTTGAAGATGCTGAATTTATAAATCTAGTTTGGTCTTTAACCAACTTCACATCTTTATTGTTTTATTCAGCTATTCACATACAAAATACACACACCCTTTTTTGCATACATACTGTTTTTATTCAGTGAACCTTAAATTGCATATTTCTGATAAAATCTTGATATCGAATTATTAGATGGAATGCAATATTTTCTCTACTTACTATAATAGGTAAACAGTCTCCAAAGTAAAAATCTTTAATAAGTTAATATATTATACTAGAAATAAAACAAATAGTCACTATATTGTTTACATGATATGGTCTTTTCTTTATTTTAGAATAGATGAAAAGTACTGATAAAACACTTGCAGCTCGACATCTTAACGTAACAAAAGAAACAAATACTTCCATCACAGTCACTTTTTTCACGTGTACAGCCGATAAAGCACGCCTTTATGAGCTCTACACACGAAATTTCAGCATACCTAAGCGTTCAGGGAAGGTCTTGGTTTGTAAGTCTCAATAAAAGAACCATGTCTGATTATGTAAAACAAAGGAAAAGAAAGTTCTGTAAGTGGAAGCGCCTTAAAATACTCTCAGGTTGAGGCAAGGGTTCAAGCTGCTGTTATTGGCTACTTTTATGCCTTCAGCAGCAATCTATACAGTAACTCTGCCGTATAATATACATTCCAGAACCATGTGAAGCGATTTCCTTATTCCTTTTTCCTCTTCAAGATTCTTTTAGTTTCTTAAAGTAAAGTCTTAACAAGGCATACATTTTTCTTTTGCCTTTAAACTTCTTTAAAAAGGTTTACTTCTATAAAGTCTTTTGTAATACAAAGTTGAAACATGAGGTTGGGATTTTACTCAAGGCTACAACTTGTTTACTTCAAGCTAACCAAACTAGTGAAACATTCACGGGTTGAATATACTTCAAGTAATCTTTCTCAGTGTTACTGTTCTTCGATCGTCCTTTAGTTTATGTGTGATGGTGCGAAATGGAGTTTTGTACCTGAAATACTGGTAACTTAATATATCTGAATATGTATATGAACTATGTTAAATCCTCTATTTACAATCACAGGCAAGGAATATAATCGCATTTTATTATATCCCAATTAAAGCTTAACGGGATATTTAAATCCTTTATTTTTCTTAATATTTACTTACGACTGAAGAACGAGCTGTAAGTTGCCTATTGTTTTAAGAACAACCGCCAGGCGTGGAAGGCCGAACGCTACTGGGACTTTGTAGGTTCGTACAATTAAAAGTTCAAGTTGCAGAAATTCAAAAAGCTCTTTATTTCCGTAGAAACACACTTTGGTCAACCCTTGCAGTAGCAGAATTACTAACGTACACAAATACAATCTTCGTCACTTCTGCACAAAGAGTTCACCTTCAAAACACATCTGCAGGCACACGAATCAGTTCCGATTACCTCTCTCCCTCTCCCCTCTCCCCTCTCCCCCTCTCTCTCTCCCTCCCCCTCCCCCTCCCCCTCTCGCTCTTCTCTTCTCTTCTCTCGCTCTTCTCTTCTCTTCTCTTCTCTCGCTCTTCTCTTCTCTTCTCCCCTCTTCTCTCGCTCTTCTCTTCTCTTCTCCCCTCTTCTCTCGCTCTTCTCTTCTCTTCTCCCCTCTTCTCTCGCTCTTCTCTTCTCTTCTCCCCTCTTCTCTCGCTCTTCTCTTCTCCCCTCTTCTCTCGCTCTTCTCCTCTCCCCTCTTCTCTCGCTCTTCTCCTCTCCCCTCCCCTCCCCTCCCCTCCCCTCCCATCTCCCCTCCCCTCTCCCCTCCCCTCCCCTCCCCTCCCCTCCCCTCCCCTCTCCTCTCCTCTCCTCTCCTCTCCTCTCCTCTCCTCTCCTCTCCTCTCCTCTTCTCTTCTCTTCCTCTTCTCTTTCTCTTCTCTTTCTCTTCTCTTTCTCTTCTCTTTCTCTTCTCTTTCTCTTCTCTTTCTCTCTCTCTCTCTCTTCTCTCTCTCTCTCTCTCTCTCTCTCTCGCTGAACTAGCCACGGCTTCTTTTATATACCCGGTCACAGTTCGGTATTTTCTGTAACAAACAAGACGGCACTAGAACCTTCTAGTTATCTATCTATATCGGCTAGCCTTTTATCTTCGCGCTGCACTATCTGTCCCTTTGTGCGCGCCGGCCGCGCATCGTCGTTACAATGGGTTCGCGACACTGCTCCCTCCTCAAGGCTGGTCGTCCCGAACAGCACCATCGTAGAGGGCCAAACTATCCAGGTGTACCGCCAACATCTTTCCTCGGGGTACCTTCTGGATGCGGTAGACCACGTCGTTAATCCTCTTTCCCACACAGTACGGTCCTTGTGATGGTTGTTAAAGTTTCGGGCAGCGTCCCTTGGCCCGAGCAGGATGATACAACCAGGCCAGGTCACCTTGTGGAAGTCTTGGCTGTTGGTTTGCCTGTCGTATCGGGTCTTCATGTGGTCGTTCGCCATCTGGATATTCTGACGAGCCATCTCATGCATGTCGTGGAGATGGCCCACGGTCGGACACTGGGAATGGTCCAGCTATGTCGACAGCGATGCATTCGAATGGCGCTCCGACGTTGTAGTGCTGTATTCGACCCCGATTCCTAGTCTGGGAGCCGTGAATCGCCGCGCACACGTGACAATGACGGCTCCATCTCTCAGCGTCTGCTCGGAGCCTCAGCCAGTAGTAGCGCTTGTCGGAGTTTGTCGATTGTTCGGTTTGCTCCAAGGTGTCCTCCTGAATTAGCGGCGTGAACTTCCTCTAAGACTTCAGAGACCTTATTCCGGGGAAAGACCAACTGCTCCCTCTGCGTTTTCCCATGGTGTGATTCCCATACTCGGAACAGCACGCCCTCTCTGATCTTCAGTGAGTCTCACTGGGAACAGTATGACTTCTATGTGGTGCTCCTTGTTGCGATGTCCTCCCAAGTTTGTCTTGTCCCTGCCTTCACTTCCCTCAAGAGTGACCCCAAGTCGGCGTCCGCCAGCTGCTCCCTCCTTAGGCCAGCGCTATCCTAACCTTCCGTAGGCACTGCCGTGACCACTCTGACAGCTGCTGCACGCTCTTTCTCTTCCACTCTTGTGCATTGACCGCACTCTTCTAGGCAGGGTGTCCCGATTACTCCTGATCTTCAAGGTAGGGAGAGTTGTTATTTTGGCTGCCTCCATCTTCGAGGCCGTCATTATTTCATAGACGTCTTGTAATTACGGAGCATCGGGCTATCTCGTATTTTCGGCATTACGTAATATTTTGACGAAGGAGTAGCCACTTTCCTGAGATACGTGACTGGTCAGAAGGTCACTGCCCAATCGTTAGAACGAGCACTTGCTACGCTTCCTGCAACATCCGTAGTTTTAAAATGGATATTTACACTGGGAAAATGTAAAAAATGCAATGTTTTGATGGACTTGTTCACGAACAATTAAAATAATTAACTACAACTATTAGTAATCATTAAAAGCTTCTAGTGATACTCCAATGAAAAAGTGTATACGTATTAATTATTAAGTGTGTTACTCGCGGTATGAATTTCGAAATCATGTGTCCTAAACTTAAATGTTAGCAATTCCATACATATTATCTTAAAAAGTAGGCACAAATAAAGCAAACGTTTCTCTCTGGCAGCGAAACAAATATTCCAAACCGGAAAGCCTGTATGTTTTGATTCCACGTGTCTGCCTCTGCTATCCCATTTAAATACATTGCGAAGGGAAAGTTCGATGCGGTTCCGTTAGGTAAGAGGAGACCTAACTTTTTAATGTACTGCTCAGAAGTAAAAAACTAAAGTAAACCTCCGTGCTCACAAGCAGAGTAGAGAGCGGGCAAGTAGAGAGAGCAGAATTAATGCGTTGCATCACTGGTGGCAGACAATTAAGGATTCTAGAAACATTTTATTTACTGGTGTATGTATAAAGTTCAATAGAGAGGGGGAATTTCATTCGCTTCCTCCATTTAATACTTCGATGGCATGAAACATAACATACATTTTATTAACTTAATTTCGAACGTGAATCATAATATCCAAGAATGTTGATCTTTTCTCTGAAATAAATATGCCCAAATGAATTTTATAAAATAGTTGGTTTCCCTTTCTCTTATTTTCACCCACCTATTAGGTAAAGAAAGTACTGAAAAATTGTATAACGGCAACTGCACGAAAACTTCTTCAGATAAAGACTTGCTTGCGCGTGCGTGCTATATAATTGGATAACTTAACAATAAAATATAAAATATTACTAATAATTATTAATATTAACAATATTTAACTTTGGCTTCATCTAATGTGAGAGGAAAGAACCATCCGCCCCTTATGCGAAAAATATTCGTATTTTATTTTATTTTTCTCATAAATATCTCCATCGATATTCATAAAAACCTTATATTCGAATAATTTATGGGCTAATTGAATGCAATGTAATAGTCTGTGAATAGATTATGAAGACAACGTAACTGACCAAATTTTGTATATTTTTGTACAAAGAGACACACTGAAACTTGATGCAAATTAAATGCTGCTCTCATCACTAAGCTTCGGACATAACTTTAGGTTAAATTAACTTCCGTTATACTGTCGTTGTTTAAAAGCAAATGGAGGGAAGAGATGCACATGAATTCCTGTGTGCACCTAGTTTTCCATCAAAGTGCAACGAAACAGCAATCGTGTCCATAGTCTACTCAAAAAAATTTAGAATCTTATCAAATGGTTTCGTAGGGTTGGAAATTTTGAAGTTTTCAATATACGAATGTGTACGATTCTCTGCTGGACTTTTACGAACAGATAGAATTAATATTGTTTTATTTGTAAACTTGTATCATTTTAAACTATAAAATATAGACAAAAATTGAAAACACAAACATTTTATATCTCATTAATACACTCAAATTACAAAATTGAAACCGCAGCTATTTCTAAAAGAACATTATTTGTTGAAATATACAATATTTTGCCGTCTGAAACGCCCTCATCTGCGTCATCTTCCGTGATTTCATGGCAAAAATGTGAAATTTTAATGCTGGTATAACACAGAGAACCAATTTAAAGATATAACAATGGTTTCAGCCACGCTCATCCCTTTTTTACTTACGACGAAAACTGTAATGAGATCAATTCCGCAAACGTTTATGTCAATTAACATAAAGTAAATATAAAAATAACTTCTTGCTAGTCTGGTTTGTAGAAGCTATACAGAAATGAACGATATTAACTGGAAAAAGTTATATGAGCATCACACTTCCCATCCTTTATTCAACCCAGAGCTTATGTATGACCATATATAAACATTTTAATACTGTTTCTAAAGTTGTCACTAATCAATTGTGTATTATTAAACCACATCTAAGAACATTATAGCTAATAGATACATTTTTGTGCGCCTGTGCTATTATAAATTCGTTGTACGTTATACAGTGTCGTGCACAATTGGCACATCACAGTATCCGTATCAATAATAATGCTGCACTTCCTCTGGCATGACGTAATACTTGTTTTAAAGTTTCCAATGCTTATAGAAAGAAGATAAAACCATTTTGTGACAATTCCTCTCTGTAACGGAGATGTAAAATCTCTGTAAAATATTTTATCAAATATTAAATAATTAAGTTCTGAATATATGATTACCTACTACTATGTTATACTGATAATAGACTACATCAAAGTTCATAGCAGATATAGCCTTCTCCCCCAGGAACGGAATGCATAGAAGTGACTTATCGATTCAACACGCCAGGTAATAATAAATGAAAAGCAGAGAGAGAATCTGACGTCTCATTTAAAGTCACACGAATATGCTCTTATATCAGTTACAGATATCAAATTCCATCACGAATTCTGCCCAGTTTATAATGCTAAAATTGTATATGCTGTGTCCAAATCGTGGGTAATCTTAGTAAGACGCTAGCGTCTTTAAACAAGTTGTATAAATTATTATATATTGTTAAAGAATAGCTCACATAATCCCTGAAGGGTGAGGGCCTGTTGCCAGGCATGGTAGATGTTTGTATAACAAATACATGTGCATTTTATTGATATTAAAATTCTGTAAATGTATAATAAATTTTTATTATGATGTACTGAGTAATATACTGGGAAAAGAAACATCAAAATAATAAATATTTACCTGTCGAGTAGCTCTCCTCACTCAGCCCGGTTTAACGGCTGCTACTTGCACTTAACCGTATTGCGGGAGAGTATGCGCTTCTTTTTAAGGCGTTGCTCGTTTATAATATAATATCCTAACAAGTACGGCAACTTCTTCTACATCTTTGTCGAGCAGAAAAGCAAACTTCCAGGCGTATCATGTGTTATATTTGATCTTAAATCATTGCGAAGCTTCTATGTTAACGCGTTACTCAAAATTAATGGCAACATTTTTATAGACCAACCGAAAATTAGCGATGTTGTTATTTTTCTCGGAGGCTTGTAGGTTCTAAACTTCTTTTGACAACTTAGGTCATTACTACCGCACTCTTAAATATAAATTGCTCTTATAAACGCCCGTAATAGCAGCCTTTTTGGTAAAAGAGAGGTTTAGTGTAATAATGGCTCAGGAGGAAAAACTCTCCAGGTATATGCTCAGTTACCTTAGAGCCTAGTACAACAATTCAGTCTAGGGGCATCAAATCTTAAAATAATGTGGATAGCAAAATATAATCATTGCTTACGGAATATCATTTCAATATGCGAGTTTTCCAACTTTTTGCTTACCAATAGCATCTTCCTATAAACTTTTAATTCTTTGATCCTTCATTGATTCAGATATCATATCATATTAATAAGACCATTCACATTATAAAGTATAAAGCAATTAGTTTCTTTTTAAACTTTGTTCTTGAACTGCGCAACATTCCGTTTCCTCAAATGGACAGGAAGCTTATTACAAGGATAATGCTGGCTATCGAATAAGTATAACAATTATAATCATCTTTAACCTATCAAAAGCAATGTGCCCATTGTTATGGTAATCAATGGAAATAATTCACTTTCTAAACGATAATTATAATATTTATCAAACTTATCTCTATTACTTAAAACGTGGCTTGCGTAAGTATTCGAAGTTATCATTACCTCTTCCCATAGAAGCACAAACTCAGCTATTGTGTGTTTCAAATAGGATGATGTTTGTGCTTGAGCGCTACTAGGTGAGCAACCATTCGGAGTACTGCACTCCCCCTATGTGGTGTGTGACGAGCGCCAAAGTAATCAATCTCTAATAAATACTATTCGCGATAAGACAAAAATTCAGATTTTGCCAAAACTGGTCTATGAGGAAGGAGAGAGTAATGTATTTAACATAACCGTAAAAACCCCGTATTTTTAGCTCAAATAGTTTTCCTAATACAAATAAATAAATTAGATACCATTATATTATAACAATGCATTGCGACGTAAACACTGTAATGAACATCATTATTGGTTGGCATGTATGCGTGAACGTATATTTGAAATTACTCAAGAGCTGAAACGTAAATATTTGACATGACGTGGTAAAAGAAATATGTACTTTGAATAAGCCAAGGTGTTTGTTAAATTCACTTCCTGCTGACCTGGCAGAACCTGTCTGGTAACATTAAGTCTTTGTTTATGAATATTTCGTAATCTATTTACTCTAGAGAGTTCAAAGGAGCACTATTCAGTTACTCTTCCATGAAAAAGTGTATCAGCTGGATCAATGACATACGATTCACCTTCCCCCTTACTACTGCCAGAACCATCCAATTGATTTAATGTGGGCTCAAATTAGGTTGCAAATAGAAATAATACTTTTAAACTAACTGACGTTGAATGACTTATTCGCGAAGAAATTGACAAGGAACACAACAAGACTGGGAAAACTGCGTGAGTTATCAGATAAACTACAAGAAGACGAATTTTGGAAATAAATAACACGTAATGAAATTTTGGAACCTATCATCATAAATTTGCAATGCTCAGAAGATAAAGACAATGACAATGGCGAATTATCTCTTAACGTAACATTCCCCGCTGGTATTTTCATTGGATTAGAAAAATAAGTAATTCATAAACTATAATTAATTTTCAACTAAATATTTAAACTATTCGAGTAATATACGAATATGCACGTTTCAATTGTGATTTCAACAACTGTATTATTATAAAACTTTGCAAAATTAAGTTTGCGTTAGCATCAAGGACACTCGCAAGTGTGCGAGAGAGAGAGAGAGAGAGAGAGAGAGAGAGAGAGAGAGAGAGAGAGAGAGAGAGAGAGAGAGAGAGAGAGAATGGGGTTAACGAGGTGGCAACGCTGACGGCTCTAACGCATCTGATTCGCTACAGGCGATAACTCTTTCCATTTGAAACATATAATAATAGTACTTAATACTATTACCCCATAGATGAAAACACCTTCAAAGTATATTTCATTAAACAGCTGCATGGTATTTTTCAGTAAAGGTTCTAAATAAATACAGTTAAATATAGCAACATGTCTAAACGCTTTACACTAATAGTTTTAGTATCATCGGAGCCTTATGCAAAACTGAAAATAATGGTTGCATTATTTCACAGTTGCGAAAATATTTCCAGGAAACCATTTATTGGCGTCATAAATTATATCGTTACACATAGCATTAAGAAGATTAATTTCATAATATGTTGTAATAAAAGTAGAATCATAAGTTTAAATCGTCTGATCGTTATTTGGTGTGCTGTTGCCCCATTTGGAGTAATAGGCCCCCTTTTTAGGTAAACAGCAAACAGTCAAAGGAACCAGGATGATATGTCCAAATGCTGGAAATATTTTTGTGGCCATAACTGCGGAGACGACTAATAGACATTAGCAATGTTTATTTCCAACAGGATAGTGCCACAGTGCCAAAACATTGATGGGAGTTATGAGGAACATAATGCCTCGTCGCCTGATTTCAAAATTCCGGTTCCTATGTGTCACCTTGTACACAGAATAACAATCGACTGTAGCGGATTACAAAAATAATAATCTAAAAGAGAGAATACGGAAAACGTACAGCAACACTCAATTCAAACAATTGGAATAACCTATTTAAATGGATTGAAGCGCATATTGGCACACAGGGCAATATGATGGTTGATAAACTAGAAAAGGAGGCAGAAAATTAAATCAAATCGCTACGAGAAGTTACCAACCACAACAGTAAAGAATCAACTCAGTAGAGTATCTATGAACAAATGGCAACAGAAGTGGGAGCCAACTTTGAAGGAATAACCACAAAGGATTGTTCCCAACAACAGCAAGCCTGAAACCATTTTCACATCATTATGACAACAGTAACTGAATATGGCAACATTAACTCGTACCTTCACAGACTCAAAACACTAAGCAGGTCACAGTGTTCATGTAACAGAGGACCGCAAACAGTGGACCACTTATTATTCTAGTGTAGTGCAGTGAATAGTTTAAGACAAAGTATATTTAACTTTGTTCGTACAGTAGATCACTGGCTATTTATAATTCTGGCCTAATAAACAATTCTTAAGGCAATTTACCAAATAGGTAAACTCCTAAGGCTTTGCACGCTTAAAATTAATCAAGAATAGTATCCATCAGCAAGCATTATGTGTCTCTAAGTGTAAATTATATCACTCTTAAAATAATTTAAAATTAGTTAAGGGCAAAGTAAAGTCACGGACATAATCAGCAAACCTTTAGGCCCACCAAGAAGCTAAAAGACCATCTTCGATTAATCAAGGACACACGGGATCCCCTCGCCACAAAAGGAATCTACCGTATTCCCTGCAGCTGCGGCAAGGTGTACATTGGCACCACTAAACGTAGCATACGCAACCTTTTTTATGTGTAATTTACGTCCTCAAACGTTAAGTCATATCGGACGGTCAATGGAATGGGTGAAATGATGCTCACATAAGCCCAGGGTTCATAGAGCTTAGAGTTACCCGACAGTCGTCCTTCAGAATAAGGGAAACCCTGGTAAAAACTTATGCAGGTAACTCACCATGACCGAGATTCGAACTTGGGACCTTTTGAACGTGAGGCAGACACGCTACAATCTACGCTACCAAGGCGGGCTACACCGGTATTCAAGAACACCTAAGCAACTACCAGTTGGGACATACTGAAAAATCTACTGTTGCTGAACACGCCCTTCTGATGGGATATGATATCAAGATCTATGAAACAGATATTCTCGACAACACAGCCCAGAATCACGCCAGACTTTATCGGGAAGCTAATGAGATCTTCAAACATAATCATAATTTTAACAGGAAGGAGGAAGCAGCACGTGTGCACAAAACCTGGTTTCCAGTGTGAACAAAACACAAGGACGAAACCGTTCACACGAACGGACAAACCGAGACCTAGGCCTAGCAGCTGTCTTGTGACTGGAGGACGCGCGGCCAATAGAAGGAAAGTAGGCGGTCCCTGTCCCGCCTATATATAACAGGTGCGATATACTAAGCGCCAGACCTCTGCAGACTGCCCCAACTTCAGCTTCCGAGGCCGAAGGATAGAGTGGACTAACGCTAAGCGGTACCTAGGAGTTACGTTGGATAAAGGTCTAACCTTTCGCCAGCACATCAGGGACCTAGTGGCAAGGGTACAGGGAGCAATAGTTTCCCTGTATCCAATGCTGGGGTCGTGCTCGATGCCGCTTCGCCTGAGGTTATACCTTTTCCGAGCGCTGGTAATTCCCGTCATGCTTTATGACTGTGAAATCTGGGGTATGGCCGCGAATAGCTGGTTGGCATGGCTTCAACGTGCACAGAATAGAGGACTACGGTCTATCTACTCTGTGGGCCGCTACTTTCCCACCAGGTTGCTTCATGAAGCCTCAGGTCTTCCATACCTGGAGGACGAGATTAGGCACCGGGCATCAAAATTATACGCTAACTTACTCAACCATAGAAGCGCCCTTGTCAGATCATTGGGAGATTGTGACCCCACTAGACGTCGCTCTAGACTACATCGGGTACCCCGCATGGCTTGCGGACACCCAAGATAACCCAGGAGCTAATCCTAACAGCAGCTAAAGCTGAGCTCCACATATTCTCCTAAGCTGTTTGGCATCAAAATTACCAACCTAAATTTCAGAAACAAAACACCAGGGTGCTAGGCATTGCATCCTATCCTTTCATTCCCAAGGTACAATTACGGTATCCTTACAAATTAATTCCAACCTAAAAACCCACAAGTCACCCTACAAGATCCCGAACAAACCTTACCTGCGGTTAAACCCAAAACGGGTGGGCACGCAGCAAAAACCTTCTGGCTAAATACAGCCAGCCAGCACGAGCGAGCGAGCGAGCCCCCATGAGTCCTCTGAGGATGTTAGATACACGTACGAACGAAACGTCAGGAACATCAGTTTCTCCTACTAGACTACGACCAGTAAATCCAAAAACCTCTACATCTTCCTGGATTATTTAAGAACACTTGCGCATGTAGTGGAGTATGCAGAGACTACGAGGGCTGTTCAATAAAAAATGATCACAACTGTTTTGACAACGTACCTCTACTTCTCCTCAAAATTTAGATGCACGCTCTCAAAACAGTCTCCCCTGAATGCGATGCACTTGTCCCAGCGTCACTGCCAGTCTTCAAAGACATGCTGGAAACCAATTTTAAGAGATCCTTCAAAATCGCCTCCACACCCTTTACCACTGCTTCTAATGATGGATAATGCCTCCCACGAAGGCGTTTCTTCAAGTTAGGGAATAGAAAAAAGGTCACATGGGGCTAAATCCGGACTATAGCGAGGGTGAGGGATGCACTTCACGTTGATTTTCGCAAAATATTGAGCAACAACATTGGCCATATGCGGCCGCCCATTATCGTGGTGCAGCATCCAGCCTGCTTCAGGGAAATGTGCTCCTTTGCGTCTGATATGGACTTGCAATGTTTTCAGGATATCCCTGTAGTATTGTCCAGTTACTGATGTGTGCAGGCACAACATGCTGATAAACCATTCCATGAATATCAAAGAATGAGATGACCATAATTTTCCCATTATGAGCAACCACTTTTGCTTTTGGGGGGGTTGGTTATGAAGGAGATTTCCACACTGAGCTTTTCTGTTTGCTCTCAGGATCAAAATGATGTAGCCAAGTTTCATCAGCAGTGATTACGTTTGAAATAAACACTGGATCTTCCTCTAACATCAACTTTAACTGCATGCAGACCTGCGTACGAATGTCCTTTTGTTCGGGAATCAACAGTCTTGGAACCCATCGCGCACAAACACGTCTCATGTGTAATGTTTCTGTCACCAACGTGTGGGTGGCACCCAATGAAATGTTCAGTATTTCAGAAAGTGATCTTAAAGGTAATTCGTCGATCCTCTCTCCCAATGGCAGCAGCAATGTTGATGTTTTCTTCCGTAAGGGCAGTAATTGGAGCACCGGGTCCACCTTCTTTTGAAATTGATTGTCTCCCCTCTTTAAACATTTTAAACCACCTTTGAGCTGTACTGTAGGGAAGAACAGACTCTCCTATAACATTGTATAGGCCTCAACTGAAGATTTGTTGAGACAAAAGCAGAATTTCTAAGCTGCATATTGTTCCTTGCGTGTTACCTCCATTGCAGCGGTAGGCGATACTGAACATGTCTGAACTTGTCTGGTTCTCACAGGCGGAAACCAGGAGTACAAAGAAACTACTACGGCGTGTTTGTTTCACATTAAGCTAACAGCATAAAATAAGAAAGAATTTTATTACGAAAAATTATGACCGTAAAAAATTATTATCATTCTTTATTGAACAGCCCTTGTATATAATAAGAAAGCACTCTAGATGATCCTAAGCAATAATTTTTACATTCGTGTACGTAAGATCTGCAGCGCTTAGCCATTAGATATTATACTTTTCAATACATAATTTCAGAACCTGTCTTCAAAATTGAAGAGACAACGTATAATGTTGGAACAACGAACGATCTGTTACTTTAATTTCATATAAATATTTAGTAAGAACTTTAGTCTTAAAGGATGATAATGCAGGATCTGCACTACCTTTACTGGGCAATTATCTTTTGTCTTACAATAATTTCACAGTTCTAAGCATACCACTAAAATATATGTCTCTAGTATTTAATCATATATTAAAAGTTACCACTAATAAATTAAGTTTCACAAGGTTTTTTTTTTCAATAAAATAATACAAAATATAAATTGCGGTTATTGAAATGAAATAATGCTTTCCCTTACGTTTAAAACTCATTAGCATTATTCACAAAGCAATGTTCAAAGAAATCATAACAACAAATAATTATCTTACAAAAATGATTTCAATTCATTTGTTTTATTTCGTATACGTTGGATATTTATAAATGAATATATCCTGAAACCTAATTACAGTTTGTGGAATGTAATTAATGGTAGAGTTTCATGTAAGTTATATTGCATCGTTGCAAGAATTTATTAAAATACATGGTAATTAAAAATCTTAGTTTCAAAGTAAAGCTTATTTATTGTCCACTAAATTATATAGACAAACAAAAGACTATCCGATGTTTGAAGAAGTTCGTGACCTCAGTTCGTCGAATCCGAACATGCGCATTGTATGATGAAACGTGTACCGACAGAAGCTATTTTGACAGTGCAGAGACTCTTTTTGTCTTCTTGACGTAAACGATGGGCTAAAAGATGAGCTCCTCCCCATATCGACCAATCATGTTCGTGAGGACCTAACCAAAATGTTGTATTGGCCGTCATCGGAAATCAGAACTTGAGAATGATGAATCGGCCTCCCACATCCCCTGAATTAGCGGCCTGCGACATCCTTTCGTTATTAATTTTAGCATCTTCCAAGGATGTGCCATGAAAAGTATTACGTAAATATGTGTATACTAAACTATCATATCCCTTCTACAAGAAGATTTTTATTACTTTTATTCACTCGAAAATAGTTGCGTTTTTGACTAAAGGACAATGTGTTTAAAAATGTGCATGCCAAACGAATTTTATATCTTAATTTTCTGAGAATATCATCCGAAGTTCTCTTCATTTGGAATGAATTTTGGTGAAATTTGACGTATAGACAAAAGATATGTAAGTTTCGTTAAAACACCAATTTTCAAACGTTCACTGCATTAAAGATATCCGAAATTCTAGTGCAATTTTTAAGTTTCAAATGACTGATACTGGCCAAAAAAGTTATAGTATTCCATAACCATCAAACAGAAAACTTCTTTTCAAATATTTTGTTATCACTTATGTTTCGTGTATCGTGTATCACGTATCATCAAGCCGTTTTTGTAATACTTGAGCTCATTTAGCAAGAATAGATAAATGAATAAACGTTTATAAGAAAGGTTTTAAAAGAGTAGGCAGAGAAAGTCATGCCACTGTCTTACTTCTTAAGGGTGAGAGGTTCGATAATTTAATCAATTAATTCCACTGTCTTCAATTTACCTCACCAGTTTATTTTTTTTTTTTTTTTTTATATTTACTTTTTACTAAGTATAATAACTAGGGGAAGCATAACATTACAGCCAAATATTCAATGTCAATATATTACTGCAAATAAGGTTTGAAGGCTCCATTAAACCAAAAAGAGGTATTATAGGAAAATTGTAGTGCATGTGTGTATGCACGTATCCGCAGTGCATGTCAAAAAGGAAAAGTCAGTACATACTAAGCCTGATATTTAAATTCAAAATGTTTCAAAGGATTAGACAAGAAGATTTTCAAGAAAATCCTCCACCCCAATATATCATTTATGTGGAATCATTTTCAAAAGATTTGATTTTATCAAAATGACTTAAAAGTTTCAGGTAAAATACCAAATTAGTTATGTAAAAACTGAAGCTGCTGACAGTGAAGTAAACTAAGTATTAAGAATAACAAAAGTAACAACTTCACTGTTCACTTATCTTGTGTTACTATTGTGTTTTGTTATTTTAATAAAACACCGAATATTTATGATATTTTCATTGAAAATGTATATCGCGAATTCTTTCTGAATAGATTCTTAAGTCCTCTTCATTCTAAATGAATTTCATAACGTAAAATAGAGATTGACATAAGCTTACTGCATCAAAACAATTATATCTCGTTAAAGCTAATAAGATCGTCACATTTTGTATGAGAAGTTAGCCATTTCCGAGATATTTTTCGTCATTTCTTTGAATTTTCAAATATTTTTTCAAAATATAAATTCAATCTGTATTCTTTCCATGGAAATAGAACGTAATTTGAAACAAATCACATAGTGACCAGCTCTTAAAAAATCTATTACACAAGCCTATTCCCAATTCCCATTTTCACTGCAAGAAAATATGCAATAAACCATTTCTGCAAATGCTCATCTCAATTGCTGTAAAAGAATTAGCGTTTGTAGGAATAGTTGTACAAGAGTAAGTAAACAAAGTCATGAAGTGGAACACGTCACACTCTTATTTCCTCTATTACTTAACTAAAGAGTAAAGGAAGTATTGCCAAAAATTCGATACCGAGATTTCACAGGAAATAAAAGTTTTGAAACTTCCTTGATTCATAAAAAGTCGGCTTGTGTCTGTTTGTGTGGGTGAAAGAGAGGGTACGTGTGTGGCTACGTGTGTAGGCTATGCCTGAATGTGGGCTCTCTCTCTCTCTCTCTCTCTCTCTCTCTCTCTCTCTCTCTCTCTCTCTCTCTCTCTCTCTCTCTCTCTCTCTCTCTCTCT
>CM060954.1:71658145-71860284 GCA_030765055.1 Mantis religiosa
GTAGGACAGTATCTCTAAAAGTCCTTAATTTCGAGAGCATCTCTGTATAAACTGCACATCATTGGGTAGGGATTTACACTAATTTTAAAATATACGGACTTATTGGTGGTTCATCTAAAATATAAACGTTTATTTGTAAATAATGTATAACTTTAAGAGCTTCTTCTTTAAACGTATCATAAATACATTTGAAACTATCGGATAACTTCCTTCACATTTAAATATACTTAAGTTAAGTTCTGTATGTGCAGTGACTATTGTACTTTTTTCTTCATACAAAAGGGCTGTTTAATGGCGATAGATAAACTCTAATGGCGCATGTATGTAAAATCGATGTCATTCTGAATATACGTTCTTTAATAATTTTCCCTTCTGTTTTACTGAATGTAATATGTAAATATCACGAAACCTAATTTCCTATTACCCACATATTCACTGAAGGAAAAATGGAAAAAATAAAATATTTTACGTATGTATTCACATTACTCTCTACTCACACTTGTACAGAGTATTCCTAAAAAGAATTGCACAAATGATTGAATCGCATGACTATTACTACTCTCCTTCAACAAATTGTCTTAAAACTGCTTATTATTCTATCTACTTCATATTACTGAATGTAAAGCTTTTTTAGAAATAATTTTGCTATATAATTTCCTTTAGGTACAATGAGAATAGAAGAATACAGTAAGCTTAAACGCTAACCAAATCTTTAAGAGTTTTTCCTATGTGGTAGGTTTCAAATTTCATTTTCTTTGCATGATCAGCACAAAAAGGACGAATAACGACCTCCTTATAAAGTAAGAAGGAAACTTCGGAAATGGTTAACTCCACTAAAGATATATTTGACATAAATTGTGTTTTAACAAGATCTGAATTTTTTGTGAATTAAGATTTTTTCTATCTAGTTTACCAGCTATGCAAAAGTCATACAGAATGAAGACCTCAGATGTTATTTCCAGCAAATTCAATGTATACATGATACTTTTCCTTATTACTTCCTCTATCACATACGTACGTAACAGCTAAAGGAGGTATTGCATTCCACTATAAATGCAATATATTAATGTTTTTTTTTTTCATAAAAACATCTCAAACATGTATTTGTCCTTTTAGAGAAAAGAGAAACTTTCGAAGAACGTTCCATGTAAGAGGTAGCTTGGGATGGGATTTTATTGAAGATTGCTGTATTCTTAGAAGATGGAAAACTTGAAAACAAAGTTTGGTTATAAATCGATTCTTTTTATTTAAGCTACCACACGAACACACACGCAGATATGTAATATATTCGGGGGACCTAAAAATCTATATTTCTATGAAATATTGATATAGAAATTTTGGGTTTAATGCAGTATCTTCTCCATTAGCTATTTATATGATAAAGTGAGTCGTTTATCTACCAGATATTTTTACAAAAACTTCTTTTTCTACTTTTTGTTACAAACTTCATTGTAGCCAAAGAGGGAATATGGGAGTAAACGACAGTGAAATCTTTGCATGTTACATTTGAAGCTTCATATTCTTTCCATGTTGTGTTAAACGACTGTAACGTTACCACTTCGCTGACAAAGGTATTGAAAAAATTAAATCAATGATAAAGAATACTTTGGAAACACTGATGCCTTAATTTTTTAAATAAATTGCTTGTTTGAAAGAGATCTTGTGTAGCAAGCTTTCGGTACCTCTTGCGATTTATAACATATATCAAACTCATTCGGAATGAAAAGGACTTCCCAGATTACTGCCATAAATTTAAAAATAAATAGAAATAATTTTAGTAAATTCTTTAGAACCTTTCTTGCGAAAATTTAAAATTACGAAACTTTTGTATGCAATGGGTTGATTTTCTTCAAAGTTATTTATCTGACTTCTCCATTTTGAGCTGTACGTTTTAGACACGATACACGTACTGAAATTTTTATTCGAATGAATTCAATGCATGTATTTCCAATATTATGTCTAGTTAAATAAAGTATTTCTGCTGCCTTCTCAAGTAATTGCAAGAGAAAGTAAAACTAAATGATAGCATGGTTTCTCACATGAGGCCAACTTTATGTAGGGAATTGGAATATGGTGCCACCAACACGCTTTCGTTTACGACAGGACGAGAAATTAATTACTAAACTTTTCATAAGTTTCTCCAGCAAAAAGTTTACAAGCAGTAGTTGGAGACGAAGAAAGAGAACTTCTCATGCAGCCCTACCTGTAATGAGCCATAACTCTTTGAGACAATCTTCTCGGTACTGCTGAATATGCCCACGTTGTTCGATCTCGTAACCTGCTTCAAGGAACTCGAAGAGGACGGCGCCGATGAGGACATAGCCGACGACAAGGGCAAAGAGACCGAGGTTGGAGAAGAGATGCCGGAAGAAGATGCGAAGACATCGACGGACCCGCGCGGGGTTGCACTGTCGTCGCGAGGTAGGGACGTTGGACGAAACGCCGTGATCTGGCATGGGCCGACGGGCGCATGCACCACTCTACTGTTGACGGTGGATGCCACGGTACTGACGAGACTCATGCTCCTCGGCCGGCTCCGAACAGCACTACGCACATGCTCCAATACCACGCTGACGCACCGACACCGCCACGCGCTCTCTCAAATATGCACCTGAGATCGATCCTTCCTCACACGACTGCGACATTTGTTCTGAAGCTCAAACTTTTAACTACCACACTGCAGGTAACTGATAGCTGCCAGAAACTTTCCTCTTTTCGAAGAAACTACTAGATTGTGTGTTTAATCCCAAATTTTAATGTGATTTTTCATGTAATTCTCTGCCGAAGAAGTATTACATTCTACCCAAAAAAATTAAGTGTCGAGAAATAAAGTTCAGAAATATGGAACTGTGTCCAAAGAAAGCAACATTTAGAAAAAAATGTTCATGAATGTATGTGTGTATATGTACAGTACAACTAAACAGGATAAAATAGTAACTTTGGTATTAAATTTCAAGCATTTTCCGAAAATGCAGCATAGTTTTCAAGAAAAATGTGTCCTCCAAAAATATGGAAATTATTTCGTGTTTACTCAAAAAGTGGCCCTAAAGATTTATACTGAAATACCATATGTGTCTGCCTGGGTAATAGAGTGTGTATCTTAATTTTTTTAATTGTTCCATTTATACCCCACCTTTAACTGCATTGGTCATGTTTATTTTCGGAACATATTACATATCGACAATGGTGGTAATTACGATACTATGTTTTTTTTATTATTTTTCTCAAACAATCTTGGCTAAGAAAAATTCAAACTGCCAGTGGTAATCGAACCCGGGACTTCCGTAAAGTACTCAGGTGTTCTAAAGGACTTGCTTTAAATGTTTTGGTAATATTTTAAGAAGACATGATCATTTGGAACGACATTTGCCTACCTCGTAAACATTAAAAGCAGACGAAAGCTTACTACAGGAAAAATATAAATCTTGTAAACTATTTATTTCACAATTTAGTGGTATTAACCATTTATGATATATTTGTTACTCTTTTTTCGAATTTTCAAATACATTCTGTGAACTTAAATTTTCCACTTTAAACTCAAAATGAAAGCCAATATTCTCTTGTTTCTAAAAATATCATACAGAGAGTACCTCCATAATTTCAAAGTCTATATACAGCGACTTGCTTTTTAAGCATTTGAATCCCGCTTCAATCTCCTATGTACGTTCATGAAATATTATGTAACGAAACCGTTTCTGCGAACTTTATTTTCACTAATATGAAATAGATATAAAAATGAGCTTTCGTAAAAATTGTTTATAGAACAGGCAGAAAATCGCAATATTAAACTCCGATTAATTATTTTTATTTGCACTTCAGAAGTATGCTGTTGTTGTTCTATATTCTCTCTTATAGCGAAACTAAAATGCACTTTATTTAAACATCATGAGATCTTAATTGAAACCAGGAAGAAGTTCCATCATTTCGGTTATCGTTTTTCCTAAACACAAGATTGATGATGATGATGATGATGATGATGATGATGATGATGATGATGATGATGATGATGATGATGATGATGATGATGATGATGATGATGATGATGATGATGATGATGATGATGATGATGATGATGATGATGATGATGATGATGATGATGATGATGATGATGATGATGATGATGATGATGATGATGATGATGATGATGATGATGATGATGATGATGATGATGATGATGATGATGATGATGATGATGATGATGATGATGATGATGATGATGATGATGATGATGATGATGATGATGATGATGATGATGGTGGTGGTGGTGGTGGTGGTGGTGGTGATGGTGATGATGGTGGTGATGGTGATGATGATGGTGATGATGGTGATGGTGATGGTGATGATGATGGTGATGGTGATGATGGTGATGATGGTGATGATGATTTTTTCTATAATTTACGTCCTCCAACGTTAAGTCATAACGATGATGATAAAACATCCAAATAATATGGGATTAGGATTGGAATTTCATTACGGAGGGGATTCGGTACGTAGGCCACCATGCTGGACCCATTGTTCCTATACCCCCAAGTGGTGGCACCCCCGGGAGGAAGGATTAGGCGAAGGAGACAGAGGGCGGCCGACCCAAGGAGCCATGACAGCACAGAGGGCAGGGTCCCTACCGTTTACTTGAATAGACTTCCCCCGACAGACCAGGACAACGAACTCACTCCCCTACAGCGGGACACCAACGAGCCCAGCAGCCGAGCCCTAACGGTACAAAGTAGGCGATCCGAGTCCCAAAGGCCACTGGCTGGCAATCCCGAAATGGTCCCAGCAGAGAAGCTGAGGCCGGCAACCGACCTACCGGAGGAGGAAGTAGTTTTGCTCAGAGCATATCATCCTGCCATGCACCGCCAAGACACCCGCCGACACTTCTACCCTGAAAGAGACCACCAGTTGAAATATGATATGAAATGATAATGGAGATGAAATGGAGGGGCAGGAAATTCGGGGGATGTAATTAACCTGCCCAGCATTCGCCTAGCGACCCGGGAAACCACCCGGAAAAACCCATGGGTCAGGTAGGTTGACCACGGGAATCAAACCCAGGCCTCCCGAATGCGAGGCACAGAAGACACCGCCTGAGCCATCCCGCTCGGCAAATAATATGAGATATTCACAATAATGTGATTAAAATTTGTAATAAATATATGTAATTTGGGGGGGGGGAATTTACGTCCTCCAACGTTAAGTCATATCGGACGATGAATGGAATGGATGAAATGATGCTCAAATGAGCCCAGGGTCCATAGAGCTTAGAGTTACCCGACATTCGTCTTCCAGGATAAGGGAAAACCCCGGAAAAAACCTTATCCAAGTAACTCGCCCTGGCCGAGATTCGAACTCGGGACCTCTTGAACGTGAGGCATACATGCTACCACCACGCTACCGAGACGGACGGATTATAATATGATTATATGGGTAAAACCGAAGCGATGAAGAATAAATGCATTCAATTAGTTCCACAAAGTATTTATTCTGCTTAAGAAAACCGATTTATGGGACATACCTACGGCGAACTTTATTAGAAAGAGATTTTTAACCAATTTTAAAGATATTAATGTCTTTTGCTATATATGTCAAACGTGGCCGAAATTATGTCATTCTGCTTGCAGTCATTTTCAGGTATTGCCAATGACAGTAATAATGTTTCTTTAAAATGCTTTAAATTGTTTGTAATTGTTATTATTTGGCCTCCTCATTGAAATAATTAGTTTAAGACAAAATAAATTAGATCTTGGAAACTATTACTATTATTTACTGAATTAAATAATGATGATGCTGATAATCAAAACTAAGTATTATACATATTTTAGGTTGATGTCGCAAAAGCATCAATCCATTAACCAAGAACAGCTTTTATGTATCTAATATCTAGTTAAAAGAAATGTGTAATATTTTCTTCTACACCTGTTCTTCCCTTTTAAATCCTGAATGACACCTACAATTTGTTTAGTTATAACAAAAGTTAGTGCGACAAACATACAAGAATTTCCTTTACTACTCTGCTTCAGAAAAAAAAGTCTACTTGCTGATCTTAAAGATTTTTCAACACTTGGATCAAGATAATTTTGATCAAATGTTTAGCTTCAAAATTTGCGATTATATATATTATATTATATTGTTATTATATATTATATTGTCTATATCTATTCATTGTTATTATATGCTACTATTACCTCAAGTTAAGAGCTCACCTAAGAGCTATTCCCTCACCTTGCACGTGAGCTCTTTTTACTGATGTTGGACGCTAGATGCAGTCAGAATCGGATGACTGCTGTATTTGCCCTAGTCTGACAAGAGAAAGCACAGAGAAATAGAAATGATCACAAATTTCACCAGGAAGTGCATGTGAAGTCTTCCCATATTCAGTACGGCTCCGTTCCATGTTATCTGGGGATCTTTCAGAGCGCCAGAAATAGAAGGCGTGTTATAATTCAATAGAACGTTCTTCATTTCCCCGAAGTCAGCTTCTGGTACGTGTAAGACATCTACTGAACACGAATCCCGAAAAATGTTAAGAAAGATGCATTACAGATATTCTTGCCGTGAAGCACCATATATCGGCATTACCAGGGCCGTAG
Organism: Mantis religiosa; assembly: GCA_030765055.1. Taxonomy (NCBI): domain Eukaryota; kingdom Metazoa; phylum Arthropoda; class Insecta; order Mantodea; family Mantidae; genus Mantis; species Mantis religiosa. Next base: position 71,664,733 of record CM060954.1, read on the forward strand.
TGGAGAGGGCACGCGGATGTACGCCGTCCCCCCTCAATTTTTCGGAGGGGGATGCAGTCCCCTTACTATAATATTATTTATACTTTTTAATTCATTATCTTTCTTAATTTAAATCCAAAATACATACATTCAAAATACCTTCAAATAATGTTTATGATGATTAACGGACCTCCAGTACATAGATTACATAAAAGAATGGATAAAAAGTCGTACGCATGCTGAGGACAACCAAAGCAGGAAGTCGAATCGACAAGTGCAGAACTCTTTTCGGTTCTCAACATCTGGAACATTTTTAAGTGTGCGCCCCCCATTATTTTTTTCTTTTTTGTTAGGAACACGATCCTGGACATTACGTTTGAAGACCAGTCTCTGAATCATTCCATTGTATTTAATTTGCATAGAAAATATATAAAGTATGATATAAGTTTTGTTCCTGCATTGTAAAGAAGGGCTGGCTGAAAATAAGTTCAATTCTCTCACTTTCTTCTCGGGCAGCCAGCCAGGTGAAAAGATGATTAGATATCAACGTTTCGGGAGTGTGCATCTCTCCAATCATCAGGATATTTATAAAATCTTATAACCACAGATCAAATACTGGATATAACACAACTATAAACAAAGATAAATATTATCAAAATTCGCATTACTGAACAAATGACTCAAGCCACCTCCGAAGATTAAGCATCTGTTGAGACCAGTGAAAGACAAACTGGACTTCCAAGTTCCGGGAGTGTACCGCTTTCCCTGTGAATGTATATAGGACAAACCAAAGGACCATCACTGCTAGAATAATCGAACATGAACGGAGCATTCGTTTAATGCAACCTCAGAAGTCTGGGCTGGCAGAGCATTGTTTTGATAACGACCATAGAGCCAATTTTCGAGAGACGACCATCTTGGCAAAATGCAACAGTTACTGGGAGCGGAGAATTAGGGAGGCTTTGGTGATTTTCTCTAAAAGGAGCACACTTAATCGTGATGCTGGCTTTCAGTTCAGTTCCTCTTGGAAACCGGACTTAAAAATGGAAATCCGTCGAATTAAGAAGCAAAGATCAATACAGCTTGATAATTAAGTTAAATAGTTACGTTTCTTTGACACTATTTGCTATACTCACGCCATCTCCTGACCTGGCATTTAATTTACTGAAAACAGTTTTGTTCAGTAATGCGAATTGTGATAGTATTGTGTCTTTGTTTATAGTTGTGTTATATCCAGTATTTCATTTGTGGTTATAACATTTTATAAATATCCTGATGATGGGAGAGATTCACACTCCCGAAACGTTGATATCTAATCATCTTTTCACCTGGTGGCTGCCCGAGAAGAAAGTGGACGTATTCGTCGCCAGGAAAGCTTCAGGTCTTATTTTAGTTCAATTCTAGTTAATTGATGGAAATTAATTATTTCTTCACACTAGCCGTATATAGGCTAAGGTTTTTGATAGAGTCAACATGAAAAATTCAATGCCATGCCGGGATTTGAACCACGGATTTTCTGGTTTCCGTGCAGTTGCTCTAACCCATTGAGCTGCCATGGCTATGCTCAATGGGTTAGAGTGGCTGGACGGAAACCAGGAGATCAATGGTTCAAATCCTGGCATGGCATTGAATTTGTCATGTTTACCCTATTAGTTCAATTTTGTTTGTAGCAGTGAAGTCCTGCGGAGCTTTATTAAAATTGGCTTTAAATGAGCCCATATTCTGTGAGCCTAGTGATCCGATACATCACCGAGCAGAAAGAGGTTAGATAAACAATCCTTCAAATTGGTAGTACAGTAAACCAAAGTGCAACGATAACTATTGCTTAATTCCAATTAGGAGACCCAGATTCGAAGTCCAGGGGAATGTATGTGGAATTATTGGTGGACAAAGCAGCTTCTAGGATTGTTTTCTCGGAATTCTCCGATTTCCCCACCGTTCATTCTACCAACTACTCCCACAACTTACACTTACATTCATTTTATATCATCTTCCTCGCTTTTCGTAGCAGGATTCGGAGTGATCACCATCGTGACTAATCTCTCAGGTTCAGAATTTGTGTGCCACTTGACAGGCATCTGACCTCAGGCGCCCATTAGTAAGTCGGGAGGGTGGTATAAGTCTTCCAAGGGTGGGTAAAGAGAAAAAGAAGACCCAAAATAATTTAGTCTATTTTCTCGGAATATTTCGCTACGTAGTTCGCTGAGATGTCAAAGTGGAAAATAGGTTCACTTTTATTCGTTATTTTTCCCTCCTTTAAAATTTTGAGCTTGATGAAACACGTAAAATGTATACTTTTTCATAAAAATAAGTGATTTTTCAAATAATTTCATTAATATTCTTAGCAATATTTACCTTTTTTCGCCTTTTTCTTTATTTTCCTTGGTTGTTCTTTAATATACACATTTTCAAAAATTATTCTCAATTTGAAAACGTTATTTCACTTTCATCATCATATTAACATCCACCACCTCTGTACAGTTTCTCTTACACCTGTCAATTTAGTAATGTAAAAAACGGGCTTAGTCTGCAAAAATTTTCAAATGACACATAATTCTTCAACAACAAATTTAGTAAAGCAAGTTTTATTATATCCTCCAAAACCCTGCGTTATTTTACTTCTCTGTTCAGTTTCACATATTTCTTATTCCCTGTGGTCTTAAGAGTACTTAGGAATAGTTTCAAAATTTCATCTTAAAACTTTGAAAACAATATCATTATATAATTCAAAATAATATTGTAATTTCTGAGTTTAAGTAATACATTAATTCTGTGAAGAAAAAAAATTGTTTCAAATGTTCTGTACTCTGTGCTCTTTATAATTAATTTCCTATAGACTTCATAATTAACTGTCTCGCTTTGGTTCGTGCTTTTGTGGAATCTATGTTGTTGTTTTTTTTTTTCGAATAATAGCCAACAAATATTAGCGTTTTACTGTTTCTCCAACCTTTTATTTTCCTTTCAGCTGCTGAACTTTCTTCTTTCATTGCTTTCCCTGCTTCTTTATAATTCGATATGCCTTGGACCGCCTACGACTGAGTTCTTGTGAAGCTAGTGTTGCATCATCATCTCACTGTGGACAGAGCATTATTCTAAGCCTGCATTTTTCCGCTTGGTGTTTTCGACGCTCGTCTCATACTCCTCTGTTCTTTGAGTGATAATTATTTAATGTACTTTAATGCATCTTCCTCTTTCTCTGTTTTATATTGCTCCATTTTTCAGCCTCTTCTCTCCCAATTTTCTTTAGTCGTTGTGCCCTTCTTCCTCCTCCTTCTCCTCCTCCTCCTCTTCTTCTTCTTTTTATTCTTCTTCTTTCTACATTGAATGTTGTTCCAGTAACATGTAAACCATGAAATCCTGCTGCTACAAAAAAGTTGATCCAAAAACTGAGTCAGCAATAGTGAAAGGTGCCTCACAATATTCATATAATTGTAAATCTGTAAAATATAATCCTAAAATGATAGTAAAAATAACTGCAGGCAGTTGTTTCTGATGGCGGTACTTTGCCAATTGTTTCTCTTTCCTCTACTTTTAAACTTCCACGACTTTAAAAATTCTTCAAGGTTATAAAATTTTGCAAATGTCAAGCAAAGAAATTCGGCAATCTTATATTTTTGTTTAAGCAATCTGTCTTGAACGCTTGATCCAGATAGCATTTGATTTTAAATTTAATATTTATGAATTTAAAATATTTTCCTCTGCACTGTTAACACAATAATTCACTTCGTCAATCCAGGCACTTTATTGCAAAGTGTGATCATTTCGATCACAATTTAAAAGCTAGTTCACTGACCGAAATGTTATTTCAGCACGTTGGTAACATTTTTTGGCTACAATGTAACAAACAGGAAATAAAACAAGGTTTGCTTTCCGTTTTCTATAAGCATTTATTGACACAGTAAACGATGTAAAATTTGTAAGAAATTTCAATAAATTATGTACCGTGAATGACGAGTAGGTAGTTAGAATACGCTAGAGGGTTTCATCATAACTTGAAAAATGTAATAGTTTCAATTCTTAAAAGATGGTTTTGAAAATGTACTCCTTATGCTGCAAGACAGGCGCTACAGGTCTTAACGTATTTTCATTCACACGTTATAACTCTTCTTGTGAAATATTTACTATTTCTTCCCTGTATGATTTTGCATTCATCTAATGTTTGGGGGTTTGTTTTATATTCCTGATTTTAAAGTGTTGCACGATTAATAATCAGGGGACCAGGAGGCCATTTACCTACACTATTTATTACCAAACATGTTAGCATTAGTATGTAATAATATAGAGCTGCAGAGGATGTAGTGTCATCTTGCTGAAACAGTGACACAATCAACTGATACAAAAACTACTGAAAAGTACGACTTGGAAACGTTGTCCAATAATTGTTTCGTAAAAGAAAATGGAGCCAATAATTGCCCTCCCAGTAGCGATTATTTGGGTTTAACATGTTCACTGACATAAAACCACGCCTAGTCACTGACACTACTTGCAGGTTTATGATACTGTCACAAACGCATTGTTGAGGCGAGGCGGCGCGAAGGACGAGCTCAAAGAGACGGGCAGTGCAGTGCGGAGATAAAAGCTCGCCGAAACGTTGGGGGGAAGGAGACGGATTTCTGGAGAGTTCATTTTTCTTTCAACACAAGTCAACATTTTAGTAATGAGCTTAAATTTTCGAACGCTTAGAAAACGGAGTTTGAAATGTAGTCAAAGCATTTCTTGGCTCCTGGATATACCTACCTAACAAAATATAGTCGCCAAATTCACAAAACAGCTCACATCAAGGGAATACCTCAATTAAAATACTCAGTTAATAAATTTTGCGTTAATAATGCACCGATCCTCTTCAGAGGGTGGGCCGCAAAATTTCAATAAATGAAACCGGATAACTGGGAGGCAACAAGAAACCAATGGATCAAATGGAAAAAGGTATACGGCAACATCTATCACAAGGTGAGTTTTTTGTTGTAATTTACGTCCTCCAACGTTAAGTGATATCGGACGAGGAATGAAATAGGTGAAATGATGCTCAAATGAGTACGGGGTCCGTGGAGCTTAGAGTTACCCGACATTCGTCTATCAGGATAAGGGAAAATCCCGGAAAAATCCTTATCCAGGTAACTCACCCTGACCAAGATTCAAACTGGGACCTCTTGTCATAAAGTGAAGTTGTGCCCCTCCCTACGTAAACTGTACCAGAAATATTGGTGGATCTGATTTAAATATTTGTTTTATTTCATCCCATTAGTTATACACATGTTGATATTCCCTGACGACTATCCCTTGCTATCTACTCAACTGAAGAAGTGTGTGTGTGTGTGTGTGTGTGTGTGTGTGTCACACATTTTGCCCGCCTCGGTAGCGTGGTGGTAGCGTGTCTGCCTCACGTTCAAGAGGTCCCGAGTTCGAATCTCGGTCAGGGTGAGTTACCTGGATAAGGTTTTTTCCGAGGTTTTCCCTTATCCTAAAGAGACGAATGTCGGGTAACTCTAAGCTCCATGGACCCCGGACACATTTGAGCATAATTTCACCCATTTCATTCATCGTCCGATATGACTTAACGTTGGAGGACGTAAACAACAAAAAACAAAACAAAAAACATAGTTTGTTTGCTTTTTAATTCCTTCCCGGTGCTTTTTAATACCGATCACGAAATTAAGTTCCAATAAGAAATTAAGCTGTAAACAGTTCTCTTTTTCTCACGAACACAAGACACCAGGCCAGAAACTGAAAGCCACGTTTTAGAAAGAAACAAAATATTACACTTACCACATCACCGGCCGCTTCAGCCACTTACAAGGACTGGCTGAAAGGTAAAAACCCTCTTCTGAGCAAAGATCGACTCATGGGCACAGCGCTGCAATGCACTTAAAAAAACACAACGGCAACTCCAGGCTACACCACCTGGCCGGTAATGCAGTGAGCGGTCGGTTCACTTGGTCTTAGCAAAAAAATTCTGATTATATGCAATAAGAATAAGAAAATTTAAATAATTCCAGGTTATAATTCCATATATTTTGGTCAATTCCTCTTTCTTTCTTATAGTTTAATATTTTCATTTATTAATTTCATTGTTTTTGTTAACATTTACATTTTACACTACGTGGCAGATTAATAGCATTGATGAACTTAAATGTGTTATTTCTAGTTGATTGTGGTTGATTGATTGATTGATTGATAACTGTATTTTCCTTAATAGGGTTTATGATCGTCACAAAATCGTTAGTGGTATACAATATACTGCATGTTCGACATCTAGTTCAGTTGCCTACAAGCACCTGTCTTCTGTCATGTGTTTTTCTTGCTTAATAATGTCGCTTACACATTATTAAAACTTTCGCAAACCTTAGGTAATAATTGACTTTTTTTTTTTTTTTTTTGTCAATATAGTGTCTGTCATCCATCCAATTACGTGACAGAAAGCGTTACAGTTTGCGGCGTCAAACAAACAACATAATTGATTTGCCTCCAAAATTGAATAATATACATCTTTAGAAGCTACTGACTAAGATTATTTCGGAATTTCTGCCATGACATCCTTATTGAAGACTGCCCTCAATCCGCGGCGTAGGTCAGTGACTACTTCTAAAGCCCAACCTTTTAAGTTCTTCTTGTTATTCTTTATGAATGCTCTGTACTGCTGTGGTTCTCAGTGGCCCAATCTATATCGAGCATGAAATACTGCTTAATTTTTAACATAGGCCTCTTTATCGCGTTTGAGGTTCTTTTAGGTGCAGTAATACTACGACACGGGACAATCCGCTTTCATTTCCTTCTTAAGGAAGCTATGTTAAGATTTTTACGCCCTCCGCAGAGTTTGCACCCACGACTCGGGAAGCAGATGCCCCTAGATCACGGAGGATGTTACCAACCTTCAAGCTTTAGTGATTAAGATGTGGCATATAACTACAGGTGTTGTGAAATTCGTTAAACTAGCCTTTGTCATGCTTACACTGTAAGTTTGATGATTCCTAAATTACAAAAAGAGTTAAGTTGGGCAGGGACTGGAGTATCATTAGGGTTAATAAAAGGAGTTATAGTTCCCCGAAGATTAAAGGAAAGCTTTGACAACATCAAAAAGACTTTCCACGGAATTCAACTAACGGCAACAACCATGAGATACAAAAATATTTCGTTAGTTGTTCAGTTTTTATATCAAAATATTTAAGTCCAAACTATCTTATGAAACAACCGGTTAAATTTCAACTTTTTTATGAATGCTGTTGAAAGTCTAAATGACAAAAAATAAATAAATATTTTGCTTTTTATGGAGGTAATATAAGCACAAACGTATTTATAAAATTGAACAAATTATTGCTTGAAATTATAGAAGAGATAGACTAACCTGTACATGTTTACGCAAATGCGCTATGATGTTGAATCTATCACTGTGAAAATATTCTCGTACTTTTTACACACACGGAAAACAGGGGATTAATACGTTTTGCTGCTATCTAGAGACTGAATATATGAATGTAATGTGTCACTGAAAAATAACTGCTTATCGCTATTTCCAGAAACTGAATAGGTAATCCGACTGTTTGGACCTCTAAAATATTTCCTAGATGAATGCAAAGCTCATAATATTGGCTTAATTTTTCAGCAATTATTTAACTGAACTCTACTCATGGTTTAACCACAGCCAGCTTAACAATTTACGGCATGAAATTAAAACTGCGTTATGCAAAATCTCATATATTCATTTATCCACAAAATGTGGCTTCTCTCTCTCTCTCTCTCTCTCTCTCTCTCTCTCTCTCTCTCTCTCTCTCTCTCTCTCTCTCTCTCTCTCTCTCTCTCTCTCTCTCTCTCTCTCTCTCTCTCTCTCTCTCTCTCTCTCTCTCTCTCTATGGCTCTAGGTCAAATATATCTGCATTTGTATTTGTTGAAGATAAATCAAAGGAGAACGGAAGCAATATCCTTTGTTGATCAAGCAATATGTCTCTCAAATATAGGATTAGAACCAATGCTAGTAAAATCAAGTGCATAATACTCAACTAGGATGGCCGCCTCGGTAGCGTAGATGGTAGCATGTCTGCCTCAGGTTCAAGAGGTCCTGAGTTCGAATCTCGGTCAAGGTGAGTTACCTGGATAGGGTTTTTTCGGGGTTTTCCCTTATCCTTACAGACGAATGCCGGGTAGCTCTAAACTCCATGGATCCTGGACACATTTGAGCATCATTTCACCCATTTCATTCACCGTCCGATATGACTTAATGTTGGAAGACTTAAAATTACAAAAAAAAATCAACTAGGATAATCTAAGATAGAAATAACTGATTTTCTACAGGAGCGCCATATTTCGGATATCACGTTTATTTTTTGGGTATTCTACATGTTATAGTACATCAATAGACACGAAATTCTGTGACAACGTTCTTTATTCATATTAGCTTACAGTCTCTTAGTCAAAAATGTCTTATAAAATAAGTTCATATAAGTCATAATGAAAACCATTAAAGAACATTTGGATTAGGTAACAAAAATGGTGCCTAATTTCGGATACTTTTGTAGAGTGCGATAAGCCAGTTGAGAGTGTCTTTTCATAAAATCCCTGAGACATTTCTTCCAGCCATACCGCTGCTCTAATCAAACGGATTCTTTACATTGTTGATCAAAGCTAGCTGGAATGCCATTCGTCTAATCTCTTTTTTTTTAAGTCCAAAATAACGATCATCCATAACCGCACAGTATGCAGCCAGTTCGGTTTCTAGCTTCTCACCAAGTGCACACTCTTTTCCGAATTATGCAGTCAATAAACTGTCAATATCTTTCTGTTTGTGATTCACATAATTCTCTAGTGTAGAGCTAGATACGCCATATCATTTGGAAGCTTTTAAAAATCCCATTTTCTTCTCCTTAACGGCCTTTACTGCTTCTCTCATTGCTTCTTCTGCCCACCTCCTTCTGCGTCTTCGTGCCATCTGATGAACAAAATGTCTTTTAAATAGGTACAATATTGTTCATTTCTAATTTCGGATATCCGAAATTACGATGCCCTGTGGTATCCGAAATTAAGAATTCCGCCATATTTGACAAATAACAGCTTAGATTAAGCAAGATATAAGTAATTTCAAATGTTAATGCATATAATAAAACTATCATATACTAACATATTACAGGCAGTAATTACGTGATTTAGGACCTCACCTTAAGCTCAAGAAATCTCTCTAAAAAGTGGTCTTCAAACACTCTGATCATGAACAAAACAACTTACCAATGATACTTCACAGCAACTAACTGCATAATGGCTAGAGGTTCACTGTGTTCACCTGATACTTCGTCCTACTTGTTCACATGATTCCCGAGAGAGTTCATTAGCTCACGGAGCAGAAAATCTACCATCCGAAATTAGGCACCTATCCGAAATATGGTGCCCTTAGCCTATATTATAACATCTATTAACGATATATTGAAGCATATAAGTTATATAGGTGTAGAATTTAATGATCGAATTTCCTTTGAATAATAAGGAATTAATAACATCATTTACTCAGACCTTGACTTACTTGGATTTCTACTCCTGAAAACATAACAGAAATTGAAGATTCTTGACAATATACCTCGCTTAGCTTTTCCGCTACATTCATCTTAATTCTCTTCTGTGATACTTTCCTAGGAAACATCGATAAAGTAACACGAAACAGAGCAAAAGAGGTACTGTAGTTTCCTAGTGGCCTACCGAATACCAGGCTACATGTTGCTAGAAACTGTCAGGAAGTAGAACTTGCAGGGTGGAAAGGGAAGCCAGTCTTCAACTTTAATATGTGTCAGCCTCTCCATGCAGTTGATGAAGTTCATCTATAACATGTGAAGGAAATGAAGCAAGAAGAAAGATCCGAACTATAAAGACTTGATATAGTGATACTTTGCTATCCAACACCAAAGAAAGCGGTTCGGGTAATGTTAAGATATTAGTCATTTCAAAATGGTTTCGGTTGCCACACAAAGGCAAAGAATCTTTTTGGTCGAAATTTCTTCCCGCAGGAGTTCTTCTACATGCAAGTAAATTTATTGAATTGACATGGGGTTGTCGCTTTTAAACCACTGGTCTGAGCCGGTTTCAATCCGCAACCTTAGAAGCAATCTAATCAACTATGCCACTCAGGCCGACAGACGAAGGTGTAATCCTTGTAGACTACCCGAACACTAACTCGTGGATTAGTAATAAGAGAAATCTCTTAATCTCCAAGTACATCAATTTCATTAAGGTGGCATGTACCGTGTTCTTTTCTAGACGAAACCTTCAGCACAATCGCCACCCAGATTTGCAAAGAGACGAAAACTTTTGATTGTTTAATAGGATTTTGCATAAATGTTGAACTGCTTCAAAAAATATATACCTTGGAAAGAAAGTCAGACTGAAAAATTCAATGCCATAGCCGGAATTTGAACCATGGATCTTCCGGTCTCTCCGGCTGCTTTTAACCATTTAGCAACTATTGCACGGCACTAAATTCTCCAACTGACTCGTGTTTCCCGGTAAACCACTAGGAGTTCTCACAAACACATTAGACAACTACCTTAATGGCAACTTACTATGCTGTAAGCACGAGTTTTGTAGTTCCGGACATAGACCGGAAGATCCGCGGTTCAAATACCGGCTATGACATTGAATTTTTCAGTCTAACTGTATCTTTCCACACTGCGTCCTATACAGAGCTAGTATGAAAGAACACTTAATTTCCATTAATTAGCGTAATAGGAGTTCGAACTATAAAACCCTGCGTATTTACAGCATAGTAAGTCGACATTTAGGTAGTTATATCATGTGTTTATGAGAATTTCTAATGGTTTACCAGGAAAAACACAAGCTGTTTGGAAAATCTAATGTGCTGGCACATTGGCCATAGCTCAATGACTTAAAAGTAGCCGGATGAGACCGGAAGATCCGTGGTTCAAATTCCGGCTATGGTATTGAATTTTTCAGTCTAACTCTACCTTTCCATAATGCGTCCCACACGCCCGGTGTGAAACAGCAATTAACACATACCTTCACTTAAGTTCTAAATTGCTCAGTTCCTGCGTCATCAATTGGGAAGTTCATGAGAAGGTTCATCTCTCAGCATGAGTCCAAGAGGCATATTGATACAGTGACATTCGACAGAAAACATCTGAAAGAAATGGTTTTAAATCCAACAGCTCGTTCTCAAAGAGATTTGAACCAGAATATACAGTATATGAGGAAAGGAAATATATTTATGAATCTGTGTACCTTTCCTTGCGAGTTGCTACACATTCCTATTACCAACTTTCTCAGTGAAATTCATGGAATGTCTTTTGCTACCATTTTTACACTTGGCCTCATGAAATGTTTAAACATACCAAGTGTTAAAATACCAGTAGTGTTGAGAGACATTATAGAAAAAATACAGTACAACGTATATGTTAATAACTATTAAATATTTTGGTTTCATCTTGTTTTGCTTAGAAATAATATAAATACTAATTTTAACGTTTACTTATTTATATTCAAATGCTCGTGTTATATTATTATTATTATTATTATTATTATTATTATTATTATTATTATTATTATTATTATTATTATTATTATTATTATTATTATTATTATTATTATTATTATTATTATTATTATTATTATTATTATTATTATTATTATTATTATTATTATTATTATTATTATTATTATTATTATTATTATTATTATTATTATTATTATTATTATTACTGTTGTTACATCTGCACATGACATCCTGAAGTGTATTTGAAGCAATTATAAAATTTTAATTTCTCATTCGTCCGCAATCGTGTGCCTGTCCACCTGGTCCATCCAGATCCATTATGCCAAACCAATTCATCCATTCTTCCTTATTTCCATCCGTTCCTCCATCCATCTAACCATCTCACTTATGCAAAAGTGCACAACACACTGAAGGTTTTCTAAAAGCGCTTCCTTTTAGGATTTAGGGAACCTATAAGCGTGAATTTCAATGAAATGTCGATATCATTTGTTTAGCAGGAATACAATATTTTATCTAATGCCGGAATTACAATTAACTTTACTTAACTAATCTAACACGACAGACCGTAACATGCCCACCTCGGTAGTGTAGATGGTAGAGTGTCTGCCTCACGTTCAAGAGGTCCCGAATTCGAATCTCAGTCAGGGTGAGTTAACTGGATAAGGTTTTTTCCGAGGTTTTCCCTTATCCTTAAAGACGAATGTCAGGTAGTTCTAAGCTCTATGGACCCCGGACTCATTTGAGCATCATTTCACCCATTCCATTCATCGTCCGATGTGACTTAACGTTGGAGGACGTAAATTAAAAATAAAAAAAATTAAAAAGACCGTAACATGAAGTTTAGTAACGCTGCAAGGTTAAGGTTCGACTACGACAAAATTAACACCCGGGAATCATTCTTGCTTAGTATTTGTTTTTATTGCTTCAATTACTGCTTCGTGTGATTTATTCCAATTTTAGAGGCCATAAACTATCGGAATTCACAAAAGCCAACTGTGACATTTTTCCCCATTACCATCAACGCTCTTTGATTACTTTTGGTAGCATTACCTCTGAACAGTTGAAATAAAAATCAACAAATGTTTCTAGAAAAAAACAAAGGTAAATGGTAGGACCCTAGTTGGTGTTAATCGGAGCTGTTAAGTCGGCCAGCCTTATCTTACAGATACATAAATAGTTGGGTTTAAATAGTTGTGTAGAGGGCGTTGTGTTTCGGTGTATGTTCATTTGGTATTGTTTTAATGTTTAAATAAGTATCCACAGTTGTAATTGTCCTTTCACACAAGATTTCATATTAGTAAATACAATACGATATGCTGGGAAGCATTACTTAAAAATAAAATTTGCAAAATAAGTTTTTATGGGTTACGAAATTTATTTTTTTTCACACTAGTCGTGCGTAAGGGAAATCTGGAAACACGAATTATACTGAAAAATTCATGCCATAGTCGAAATTGAATCATGAATCCTCCAGTATGCTCTAATCAACTGAGGTATAACGTCAACATACCCACACGAAATTAACTTATCCAACTAACCCGCATTTTCCTCGATAAACCTCAATGAGATTTCAAATACATATACCAATATTTTGGCACAATCTTAGCATGTTGATCATATGGAATTCTCTAGAGCTGCTATTAAATTTATTCCCATGTATCGTAAGACTTAATGTAAGAAAGGAATATATAGACAACAATAAACTCTTAAGTTACGTCGCCTTAAATATCGATAAGTCAACCCCATATCGTGTTAGGCTCTCCTGTTATGTCGCGTTAAGTTGCCAGGTTACTTTCAAATTCATCTTAACGAAGAAAATCAGCAGTGAATATAAAACCATGACTGACAATAAATAAACATTTTAAGTTAAAATTTTATGTTATTTGTGCATTAAACCGTTCCATATTTCAGAGTTAGAATCCATTTTAATCAACTGTCATTAGCTCCACTATTTCTAATTTAGATATTCATGCAACTTCTGAATTTGTATCATAATTTATTTATAGCATCAGTTGAGACAATAATAAAGAATAAAAAAGCATCAAACTACAATATCTTAACCTCAAAACTCTATATCTTTATGGAAATTGATAATCATCTTAATTTTCTGGTCACATATTATTACAGTATCACCAAGCAAATTCTGTAAAATTTTGAGGTGGTGATTTATGCGCTTTAAAAATAGTTATGAAATATTGTTATAAATGAGCAGCCACAGGAATTCTTCAGCAGTTGGCGTCGAGTTACCTATACTGAAACCTTTTACACTATAATGATGTAAAACAACAAAGACCAGGGATCTGTGACAGGCAGGTAGAAAACCGGTGCAAGTGCTGTTGGTAAATGCCAAAAGAACCTGCCTACCGTGCTAGGGGTCCCGGGTTCAATTCCCGACCAAGATAATTCCCCATCTTCCCCAGAGTCTGGAAGTATGAATGAGAGTGTGAATGTGTGACGTAATGATTAAAAAACCAAAGATAACGGTATGTTCCAAAGGAGAACGGCCGCCGATATGACCATAGCAGTTAAAGGCGGGGTATAAATGGAACAAGCAAAAAAGAAAATGCCAAAAGACAGAACTGGGGATGAAGGTGGTGCTTTGTGCTTATCCGCCACGTACTTGCCTATAATCAGTGGCAACTCAACTGTGTTTCCCTCTGTCCTGACTTTATTTCTTAGAAATGCATATACCTGCTAATGATTTTCAACTACACTTGTTATGATATACCACGGATGTAATACATAATTGTCCGTTTGAGAGTAATTTTAACGGAAACAGACGTTGTTACAACATTTCTCTCAAAAGCAAAGCATAGGTATGGTGACCGACAACACGTAATACAAACATTTCGATCTAGAAATAACGCTGCTCCATAAATGGGAAGTGTTCCATGTTGACATTCATCTTGTCTGGTAACCGGCGTGAAAGCAAACATCCTATATTCCGATATTTCCTTTCTCTGTCTAGTGCTGCATGTGTTGGCTGGAGAGAAAACTGACCGTAACGGTCTTCAAATTAGAACGAATATCCTGAGAGGTATTTTATTGAAAAGTTCTATTTTAATTTTTAATAAACCACAAATTCTCATGTCCTCCGAATGACAAGTAGAAAAGCACTTTAACACTTTGTCGTATATCTGTATTTGTAACCTAACTTATGAGGTTAGGTTAACTTAATTTAAGCCAAAAGAGCTATCAAAACCAAGCTCGCATTTTTTTGGGATAGTAAATATCTTCACGAAATTATCCTACCCCAAGTAATCCTTTACAAGAAACATTGGTTATTTCTCGACAGAGGAACTGGAACACTGATGGGAGAGAGACAAAATTTTTCTTGAAACTAAATAGTGTGTACTGTTTACAATACGAGAGCGATTGCTGCCACATTGCAGTTGTTCTAAAAAAAAAGTCGTGGATATGTCAAATTGTGTGAATCAAGATCTGTTGAAAACAAACAGTCCATTTGAAAATAACAAAGCACATGAATTGCACATCAAGTATTTCTACTTGGTCCCCATCACATCATCGAGTGACCTTCTCGCAATATAGGGCATTTAACTAAGAACTACAGCCGATTTCTTTTGAGATTTTTAGAAAATATATTGAAAGGCACTGTAAGGCTAATTCTGTAACCATAACAGTATGCCATGAAGATGCGGACCGGGAAAAAAAGAAAAAGAGCACCGTATTTCGCAATAAATGTTTGATATTTCTGTAATGAATATTACACTATAGGCACATTTGTAAATCCGTCATTTAAGATGGAAGTAAACTGTATATTATTTATACAGGTGCAGAGATGAGAAAACTATACTCAAGTTTGCCAGACTACACTATCCAAACATGAATATATGTCAACCTACAAGATCCTCAGCCGCGCCAGTTCTGCGCTGGTCAGAGAACGTATTAAATACACTAGTGCCCGATTTCACCAACAGATTTTAAGACTTAACACGAGTTTAGCAATAGTTAAAACAAAAATTGCATTTCACTAATAAGTGTTAGCTTAACACTCGTATTAAATCTTTTGTTAAACTAACAAGCCAAATTTCTGATGTTAAGTCCTTAACTATTGTAAATAGTCAAGATGGCGAGCATGAACTCAGCTGCTGATGTGGACTTGCTATATTTAAAATTGTCTAAATGGCATTCGTAATAGAGCACGGCCTATGAGGAAAAATGATTTTTAGGAGCTATCCAAGAAAAATTTTTACGGAGGTATAGAATATCGAAACATGTTGCTATGAAGGTTACTGCGGAAGTACAAGAGAGGTTAGAACATGCATCGAAAGGAGTACGGCGATCTCGCCTTTGCTTCAAGTATCAATAACCTTACGATTTTATAATTCACTGAATTATGTGGATAATACATTGTCCACCTCCCGTCTTGAAACGTTCAAGTCACTTGCCCTTCTTCGCTGAGTTAGAACATGTATCGAAAGGAATATAACGATCTCACCTTTGCTTCAAATATTAATAACTTAACGATTTTATAATTCACTGAATTATGTGGATAATACATTGTCCACCTGCCGTCTTGAAACGTTTAAGTCACTTGTCCTTCGCACCTCGTTTTAAATTTACGTAATACTGACAAGTTGTTTGGTGCTTGTAGTAGTGACACATGCATTTGAATTGAATTCTTTTCCAATATTTTCCCCGTGACATCTTTCTCTTTTACATTCACCGCATCCGTCCTCTTATTTTCCACGATATTCTTACACTTCGTCACCAATTCAATTACCTAACAATTCTTTTTCCATCAATGAGAAATTTGTCTCACGGCTTTATTTATGATTTTGTTCATACGTCATTTTTCAGCTTGTGTAGACAAAAATGAAAACAAAAGCGCATCGCAATACATTCAGAAAATGATAGATTCATCCACAGCCTTCTATAGCTGTGATATTTACAAGTTTCTTGGCGTTAATGCAGGTTTGTTGACATTTTCAGGTTGGTGAAATGCAAGAAATTTAAAATTAGTGTTAGCTCTGTGACAATTGTTACGTTACATTTTTTAACGTCGATTTTAACGTCTTTTGGTGAAATCGAGCATAGATATAGTAACGTTTCTTTGACCCAATTAAGTCTCTATACCCACGCCATCTCCTGACCTGGCATTTAATTTACTGAAAACAGTCTTTTGTTCAGTAATGCGAATTTTGATAGTGTTTTGTCTTTGTTTATATATGTGTTATATCCAGTGATTCATTTGTAGTTATAACTTTTAATAAATATCCTGATGATGGGAGAGATGCACACTCCCGAAACGTCGATTTTTAATCGTCTTTTCACCTGACTTGCCTCCCGAGAACAACTTGAGCATATTCGTCGCCAGGAAAGCTTCTGGTCTTATTTTGTATATTATTTATCAATTTTTAAATGAACGAAATATCCAACCAAGATAGTGCGCACTGAAAATTACCGACTTTATATTAAACAATTTTATAGCATGAACATGAAGTAGCATATCGCTTTGTTTTGACTAGCTGCTCCCTCTCCTTTAGTGACCATGACAACTGAAGCCCAACAAACAAATCGGTTCCTGTGGATTGCATTGGATTGGATTAGGCTACGGAGGGGATTCGGCACGGACTTCCGGTCTTGGTCTATTGTACCTATGACCCAAGTGGAACGTCGCCGGGGGTAAGGATGAGGCGAGAGGAAATAGAGGGCGGCGTCACAAGGAGTCACGACTGTGCAGAAGACAGGAGCCTTACAAGTGACCAGTTTGAAACTCCTCGGCAGGCCAGTACAGCCAGCATCCCACCCATCGTGGTCCTGAAACGGCCCACAAGGCCAGCCCGGAGACCGTCCTACCGCGGAGATGCTTTTAGCAAGAACACATTTCCTGCCATGCAAAGCCGAGACACCCGCTGACACGTCTACCCTGAAAGAGACCACCGGATGAGAGATAATGTGAAATGATAATGAAGATGAAATTGAGGGACAGGAAATTCGGGGCATGTAATTAACCAACCCAGCATCCGCCAAGAAAACCTCCGAAAAAATCCATGTCTCAGGTAGGCCGGCCACTGGAGTCGAACCTGGACCTCCCAAATATATGCCACAGACGAAACCGCCTAAGCCATCCCGCTCATTGTTCCTGTGATACAGTTTACTTCCAACCTTCTTTAACGGTATGGAAGTTTCGCTATCTAGTTATTTCGTTTACCTACTGCTAAAAACGCTAAAATCACTTTGATTAAGGTATCATGAAACAAGAGTGTGTATAATGATTTTGTTTAAAATATAATTCTCCCACCCAAATTACCCGTTACATGGAAAATGTTCAAACATTTTTTTAGTTTCCCAAAAAATTGCTCTAATACTTTTGATTAAAATAACGTATGTTTTAGTTATTTCTTTCATAAATTAAATGTACTTTTTTAATTTTCTGGGACGCGCATCGAAAGTCCTCTTTATTTCGGTTTACTTTTGCATAACTGGTAAACTGATTGCCACGGATATAAATTTAGGTCTCGTTAAAGTACACACTTTTTATAAAACATTTTGTAAAAATAATCGTTTTCGAGATATTCGGGTTATGGTTTAAATCTTGTGAAACCTTTCTCAAACAGGAAATTCTTATTCTTTTGTTTGGTTTTTTTTTCGTGACCAAAAAGAAAATGGAATTTTAGAGACATCACACGACGGTCAGCTCCTAAGTTTTGACTATCAGTTAAGCCTACTATATTCTATTTGCACTGTACCTGTAAGGTCACGTGTAATATAGCACGCGTTTATGTCAACTAGAATGAATTAGAAGTATAGATAGATATAGTCAACATGAAAAATTCAATGCCATGGCTGGGATTTGAACCACGGATCTTCTGGTTTCCGTCCAGCCGCTCTAACCCATTGAGCTACCATGGTCAACGTGCCGTCATGACATTAAATTCTCCATTTGACTCGTATATTTCCCCAGAAAACCACTAGGGGCTCTGGCATCCAAGATACACTGTTTGTAGCGACTTACTATCCTAAGTACTTGAGTCCCAGTCTTCATCATTTAACTCTAATTATTATAGTTAATTGATGGAAATTAATCATTTCTTCACACTAGCCTATATAGGCTAGGGTTTATGATATGAGTCAGCATGAAAAATGCAATGCCATGGCTGGGATTTGAACCACCAATGTTTTTAAGAATAGTGCAGAGAAAGTCATATGAGTAAATATATAAAACTTTTTTAATATTCAAATGGCTTTTAATCCTAGATTGATGTACACTTATGTTGCCAATACTTACATATTGTGACTAAAATGACAAGACGGTGTTTCACCAAACTTACTTTGTTACTAGAATTGCTAGCGAGCGCAATGTTAACTTTCAATCACTTTTACTATTTACAAATGCACAGAGTAAACATGTCAGTCTAATGTTTATTTGTATCTGTTGCAAATTTTCTGGTGCACACAGAACACTGCTCTGCTTGCCGACTCTGACAAAAACCCCGATGTTCATTTGTCAGCCCACAACTATTATGTGTTTCAAATGAGAAGAGTTCTCGCCTGTAGCGAATGAGATGTGTTAGAGCCCTCACCGTTGCCACCTCGTTATCCCCACTCTTGTTATATTTCCCTCTCTGTCGCACACTTGCGAGTGTTCCTAGAGCTAGACATAAGGGAACGCAAACTGAGTTTTCCAAAGTTTGATACAGTTGTTGAAATCACAATTGCAACATAAATATTCGTATATTACGCAAATTTTGTAAATATGTAGTTAGTTATAGTTTATTAATTACTTATTTTTCTAATCCAACGAAAATACCAGCGGTGAATCCGTATAGCTGTGAATGTTACTTACGTTAAGAGATAATTCGCCATTGTCATTGTCTTCATCGTTTGAGTAATGAAAATTTATGATAATAGATTCCTAAATCTCGTTACGTGCTATTTCTTTCTAAAAGTCGTCTTCTTGTTCTTTATCTGATGTCTCACGCAGTTTTCCCAATCTTGTTGTGTTCCTTGTCAATCTCTTCGTGAATAAGTCGTTCAACGTCAGTCAGTTTAAAAATATTATTTCTGTTTGCAACATAATTTGAGCCCACATTAACTCTATTGGATTGTTCTATCAATAGTAAGGGAGGGGATGGTGGATCGGGTCTCATTGATCCTGCTGATACACTTTTTCATGGAATAGTAACTGAATAATACTGCTTTGAACTCTAGAGTAAATAGAGATTACGAACCATTCATAAACAAATATATAATGTGACCAGACACGTTCTGCCAGACTAGCCAGAAATGTATCGTTTCCTCTCATCGAATTTAACTAACACCTTGGCTTATTCAAAGTACACATTTCTTTTACCACGTCATGTCAAATGTTAACGTTTCAGTTCTGAGTAATTTCAAATATACTTTCACGCATACATGCCAACCAATAATGATATTCATTACAGTGCTTACGTCGCAATACATTGTTATAATATAATGGTATCTATTTATTTGTATTAGGAAAACTATTTGAATTAAAAATATGTGGTTTTCGTGGTTATGTTAAGTACATTACTCTCTCCTTCCTCGTGGATCAGTTTTTGCAAAGTCTGAACTTTTGTCTTAGCGCGAAAAGTATTTGTTAGAGATTGATTAGTTTGCCGCTCGTCACACACGATCTAGGGGTAATCCATACAATAGCGCAGTACTCACCTAGTAGGCTCTAGGACAAATACCTTCCCATTTGAAACACATAATAGGAACTGAACTTTACTGTCTCTACCCTTTGCAGACAGACTCACTATTCAACTCTATTGACTGCTGAGACTGAATTTAGCATCTCTTGTTATACCCTGCCTGTCACTACGAGCAGGCTCTAGAATCGAATCTTCTAGAATTACGGAAATCGAACTGTCTGAAACACATACCGCACATCTACAATTAGGCTCGCACTGCCGGCTTCGTGACGTCAGTATCTGTCTCGATCAGCAACAACAAAGGTGATAGAACGTGTTGAATCATACTTAATCTCTCCACAACAGGCATCCGCCGCCGAACTAACAGTATACTACTTTCCCTTCCATCGTAAACCTCTTCTGGTGTAGGGTGCTTGTGTGCCACACAATATGACAATGAATAAACTATAAACATATGCTACGTCATAATATTAAACGTTGCATAACACAAATAGGCCAGGATAGGTTAGCAATTGTCGTTTTAACATAACTTATAGTACTTCAACGAGATACGAGTAAATTGTTTAAAATCATTTGGAGGATTCCTGCAAAAGTAATAACTAGAGCCCGGATTTTTCGGTAGAATATTCCTTCATTTTAGATATTTTATTTGTCTAAAATGGGTTTTTTCAGGTTTTGCTTTATTAAAATATGTTTTTAGAGTTTTCCTTATTAAAATAGACGTTTTAGGCTTTTCTTTATTAAAATAACTTTTTTAATGTTTTGTTTATCAGTACACGCACTTATAATTTTCCTTTTCTGATACTTATTAGTAAGATTTATTCATGAACTTATTTCACAAACGTACTTATACATTGCTAAAGATATTCACAAAAGAACGCACAAAATAAAGTTTACTGATTCCTTTGTAGGTTATCTTTTAGCGTTGCAGTACATAGTTACATACATACCCATATGTTCTGGGGTAAATGATTTCCTATTATCAACAACACATTCTTGTAATACGAAAACATTCTTACAACAAAACTTAACGTCGTTGGAGCGTAGACCATTATGCCAGTGCAGCAGGTCAAAACAGGCATGGTTTGTTCACTTTAAAATTCCGATATACATAACATAGTTTTATTTTAACTACCCATAACCTGTAGCTCATAGGAATAGATGGACAAAGGTAACAAACAGGTTCAAACACACAAAGGGCAATGGACGTTTTCTAGCCAACAATTCAATGAGCTTTTAATAGCTGCATCAAGATGTCACCACAAGTCACGAGTGCTGCGTTTAAAGGAAGTTTCATTCGGAAAGACGTCTTTCCCTTTTGTATCTGCAACGTAATATATAGTAAAATTATTTCTGCATGCGTTTATCTCGGTTGATATAGGTAAGATGGAAATATATGTTCTAATGAAACAAAACAACAAGTTCTCATAACTGCAAAGAACTACTCCAGGGAAACATTTCACCTGTTTCCGTTGTGTTCCATTATATCTGTTTGATATTCCGGAGGAGCAGAATTCGAAGCTCGGTTGGACTGATTTATCCGTACACGTTTACTTTATTGAGATGAATGTCATTTAAGGGTGAACTTCAATTGTTTTATTGATTTTTCTCGAATGTGACCTTCCAAATTAACTTTGAAAATCGGAAAATTTGAAAATGTAGGTTATTTTTTATACCAAACCCTAATTTAGGATTCTTTAGATGAAATAAGTTTAAAATCTAACAATCCGGGTCCTGGTAATACCTAGCTACCCTGCATAAATACAAGACCCTGCCTTTAAAGGATATAATGCGTTCGTTTCATTCGATTTTTTTTTTTTTTTTTCAGTTTACGTCCTCCAACATTAAGTCATATCGGACAGCGAATGTAATTGGTTAAATGGTGCGCAAATGAGTCCGGGGTCCATGGGGCTTAGAGTTACCCGACATTCGTCTTGCAGAATAAGGGAAAACCCCGGAGAAAACCTTATCCAGGTAACTCAACCTGACCGAGATTCGAACTCGGGACCTCTTCAACGTGAGGCAGACATGCTACCATCTACACTACCGAGGTTTACTATTTACTTTAGGTTAAGTGATTAATTCAATAAAAACATACAAAAGATAACCTGTACCACTGTTTACTGCTTTTGAATTTTATACAAACAATATCAGGAATTCAAATCCATAGATTCCGGGTTCGATTCATGGTGAAGAAGAAGGTGGGAATTTTACTTTAACCTGAACTATTTCTCATGCATGCTAGTCTCACACACGCACGCGCGCTCACGTACCTTTGTCTAAAAATGCCTACCTTATTTGAATTCAGTGGTCTCAAAACATGTATTTCCATGAAATCTGGTATCGAATTTTTAGGTAGCATGCAATACCACCTAATGTGCACGTGTTTGAGTAAAAATAATGTAACCCTATCTGAGAATTACGTTCTATGTTGTAGCATGCAAATAAGTGGATTTTATGCTCCAGTTTGACTGCCCTTAAATGGATTGTTTTCAACAAGAATACGAAAACTTAGATTTTATATAATTTATAGAACTTTGCTGAACATAACATGTTTCTTAACAATGTTGGTGGTACTGGTGGTACAAAACCTTACGCATCTCTTCACTGACGTATAGATCGTTTCTCTCTCTCTCTCTCTCTCTCTCTCTCTCTCTCTCTCTCTCTCTCTCTCTCTCTCTCTCTCTCTCTCTCTCTCTCTCTCTCTCTCTCTCTCTCTCTCTCTCTCTCTCTCTCTCTCTCTCTCTCTCTCTCTCGCTCTATCTCTCAAACTTTTACTATTCCCGACCTTCTTTTCTTTCTTTCTCTCTTTTCCTTTATTTTAATTCCAATGCAAGTCATACCGGGTGATGAGTGAAATGTGAAGAGATGCTCAAATGAGTACAGGGTCCATAGAGCTTAGAGTTACTCGACATTCATATTTCAGCATAAGAGAAAACTCGGACAAAATCTCATCCAGATAACTAACCCCGACATAGACTGGAACTCGGTACCACTTGACCATGAGGTAGACATGCTACACCTACACCACTAAGGCGGGCACTACGTGAGAGTGATCTATTATGTTAGTTTCCTCAACTACAGCTCCTCTCAATACTTCTTATGTTTCCCAGATTTTTCGTTTTAAACATTTCAAGTACAAGGGCTGACAAACGAATACTGAGACTGACTTGTTTCCACAGATGTTTATTGCTGCAATTCAATGTTTACATGATCTTCAAGGTAATCCCCTCCTACTTCAATGCACTTTTTATAGCGTCTCTGCCAGTCTTTGAACATGTGCTGCAGATCCTTCTTTGTCAGGTCCTTGAGAATCGCCTCACTGTTCTTGAGCACTGCTTCAGATTTCTGAAATCGAATACCCCTAAGCTTTGCCTTTAGCGATGGGAATAAAAAAAAGTCACAGGGTGCAAGATCGGGGTTATAAGGTGGATGTAGTAGACAGGTAATGTTGAATCGAGCCAGAAACTGCATGACTTGATTTGTGATGTGAGGCCGTGCATTGTCATGATGAAGTCGCCACCCAGTCCGAGAAAGCTCTGATCGTTTCTTTGCAATGTGCTTCCTCAGTGTAGCCAATACTGATGTGTAGTATGCTGCTGTAACAGTAGTGTGAGGGGAAACTACATGCTGGTAAATCATTCCATTACAGTCAAAAAATGTGATTACCATCACTTTCCCTGTAGATGGAAAAACATTTGACTTTTCTGGTGTTGGAGAACCTGGCGATTTCCACACTGTGCTGGCATGTTTTCCTTCAGGATCATAATGATGCAGCCATGACTCATCACCAGTGATAATCGATTTAAAAAATGCATCCCCTCCATCAGCAAAGAGACGCAGCACCTCACGGCTTGTCTCCATTCATACAGCCTTTTGTTCGGGAGTCAACAGACGTGGCACCCAACGAGCACAAACTCGGGTTATATGGAGATGGTCATGCATAATTGCAAACACACTATCATATGAAATTCTCAACACTCCACTGAGGTTACGTAATGATATACGCCGATCCTCTCGGACAATCACAGCAGTTGTGTTGATGTTGACTTCAGTCACAGCAGAAACCAAAACACCAGGCCCACCTTGCTTAACACTGACAAGTCGGCCATCTTTGAAGTCCTTGAACCACTTAAACACTGTTGCGCGAGATAGTGCATCTTCACTGTACGCCTGCTTCAGCTTTTCATAAGTTTCGGTAGCTGTATGGTTTAAACGCAAACTTGATCTGATTGCGCTATACGGCTCCTCTTGTGTCACCTCCACTGTCTGGTATGCGAAATGCACGTAGGTTCTACAAAATAGAGCATTACTACCAACCTACCAATACGAGAGTGCTGCCGCCTACCGACATACATAAAAACCCGCTCTTTTCAGATATTTATGTTACAGATACGAAACTATCACAGAAGCTACAGGAAAAAAATCAGTCTCAGTCTTTGTTGATCAGCCCTCGTATTTATATAGCTATTATGGGATAGGGGAATCAATATGGGGTTATAAATATGTATGGGGATAGGAGACAATTTTATACTTTTTAGCCCATTTTAGAAACATTGTATTTAATTTTTACTTGTATTTAAAATTGTATTCGGAACAAAAATTCAACTTCATTTGTATTATACCTCTGTAAATATTTTAAATCACACAGAAATTAAATGTAATTCTATAACATTAATTACCAATTTCCTTTTAAGAGAAGTTCAAGTACAAGAATTCATTATAGTGTTTTTAGATTATTTATTTTATTTGGTTTTGATCAGCAATATCTGATAAAATTAGACACTGCACTTTACTGCGATGTACATTATGATTATTATTGCATTTATAGATCTTGCTTCTCGTTTTTACGTAAATTTTAGTGGGTCATGTAGCTGTTTCTATGTACAATTTGTGGCTTAGTATGCAGACCAGCCTTACTTACATGATAAGAATTCTCCGTGAAGTATTGGTGATTTCTTTCGCAGCAACAGGATGCATTTCTCCCTATGCATCCTAATTAATAAAGAACAAGGCACCCTTCCCAGTTCGACTGCTTTACAGCAACTGTCAGGAACGAGGCAGAAAGCGAAGAATAAGTCCGAAATGAGTTGGCATTTAGAATACTTACATGCATAATCCCGCAAAATAGGATTATCATTTCAGCATTATTTCATCCATATCATTTATTCGCCCTCCGATATGATATACACAGCTATACTGAACATAGATTTTTTAAACTTAGAAAAAACAAAGAAAAGGAAATAATCTGGTGTGCTACTTTCACATGGCTTTCTCTAACCATACTTCATCAAGTTTAACAAAGCTTATTCTTCGGTCCACTTTACGTTAATCGAGATAAACACTCAGGACAGATGATTTATTGCATATTTCCTTGTAGCTGCAATGGAAATTAGGGAATATAGCAGACTAAAGCGATACTCAAATCTTTTAACAGCTGGTAATGGCTTGGGAATTCTAGTCTCTTTGCACGAGCAATGAAAACAATTTTAAACTTAAAAAGCAACCTCTTTAAGAAAAGTGAAGGTATTTTAAAATTTAGCCCAATAAGAAGGAATGTTTTATGAATAGTTAACTACACAAAAAAGTTTAACTTAAAATGTATGTGTGTCTTAACGAGAGATACTTTTTGGGGGTGGACAATTTTCTTGAAATGTTTGTATTACATCCTTGAAAGATGCTGTACTTAAGTACCTATTAAGTGTGCTGTTTAAACGAATTTTCGGTTTTGAGTTATGCTTTTCACACTAGTATACAAGAAGCTGCGCGCGCATGTTCATGCCCCGACACACACACACACACACACACACACACACACACACACACACACACACACACACACACACACACACACATGCCCACCTCGGTAGCGTAGACGGTAGCATGTCTGCCTCGCGTTCAAGAGGTCCCGAGTTCGAATCTCGGTCAGGGTGAGCTACTTGGATAAGGTTTTCCCGGGGTTTTCCCTTACCTTTAAAGACGAATGTCGGGTAGCTCTAAGCTTCATGGACCCTGGACTCATTTGAGCATCATTTCAACCATCTCATTCACTGTCAGATATGATTTAACGTTGGAGAACGTAAAATTACAACAAGAACAAAAAAGACACACACAAATATTTTGTAAGTCTTACATGACGTTTTCTGATGACTCGTATATAAATTGTTTAAAAACACTTTATTATTAAATCTACTTCACATATACCGAGATAAACCTCGGTAGAAATAGTTTTATTATGCATTCCATTAAAGATAAAATGAGAATAGAGGAATACAACAGGCTTCAGCAATCGCCTAATCTTTTAAGAGCGGGTAGCTATGTGGTAATTTTGTCATACCATCCTCTTTGCATGTCCAGGAATACCATCATGAATGACGTCCCATTTGAGAAAAGTATAAGTATTAGAAAATTATAAGAAATGACAATGAATATATCGAAAAGGTGTATTTAACTTAAATTGTGTATTTGAACGAGATCTACAATTTTTTGTTTTAATATTTTGTCTAATTCTTCCAATTTACATGTTATACAAAAGTCATTCAAAATAAAGAGGATTTTAAAAAATTACGTACTCCAACGTTAGTCATATCGGACGATAAATGAAATGATGCTCAAAAGATCCCAGTGTCCATAGAGCTTAGAGTTAACCGACATTCGTATTTCAGAATAAGGGAAAACTCTGGAAAATCCTTATCCAAGTAACTCAATCTGACCGAGATTCCAACTCGGGACCTCTTGAACGTGAGGCAGACACACTGCCATCTACGCTATCGAGAGGATAAAGAGGACCCCCGAAGACATTCACAGGAAAATTGAAAGAACGCATTTCATCTAGCAGAAAATATCTTAAACAAATAGTATTTAATCAAAATCACTTGAACCATTTTTTGAGAAAATCAAAAGTTTTGAAAATTTTTCCACGTAAAGTGTAACTTGGAATGAGAGGATTTTGCTGAAAACCTTCCTGTTACGTATAATAGGAAGATGCTGACGTTGAGTACTAATTTAGTATTTAACCCCTTTTGTTTTTGAGTTATTTCACAGACACAAAATGATAGTTTTCAAATATACTTTTTTTTTTACACTCAGCTAATCCCAAAATATATTTCTGGTGATATGAATTTCTAATGAAACGCAATACTTTCCCTATTTATTATTACAGTACAGTAAAAGATTCTTTTGGAAGGGATTCAGACGACCTCAAAACGTGTATTTCCATTGAAATCCTGTGTCGGACGTTTTTATGGAATGTAAAAATATCTTCTCTACCTAATATGTTCATGGCAGTTAAAAGTTAAAGGGCAATTGAGATCAGCGCTAAAGGAAAAAAACGAATGTGCTGCTACATGAGCTGGTACATTATAAATTTGTTTCCAGCTTCTCAAAAACATAGGTATTCATAAAAATATTCGGTAAAAATTCTGCAGCTCAAACTCAGGCTTTATTTTCCTAAAAACAGTGTAAACGTTAAAGTAAAAATAAATGCAGATAAATGCATGTCATTTGCAACGATAACAATTTTACTGATCTTTATAAAATTACAATTAAATCTACCTTCAAATTATATTTCAATAACAATGCATATAAATAAAATTTATTGTAATCCATTATTCAACTTATATAGTGCGATCCATATAAACCTGAACCATTGGGGATATTACATTACATAATTTACAGCTCAGAGAAAATGTTGGAAGTTTCCTACACCAGCATATATACATGTTTATCCTCCTCTCGCCATATTCTCTGGATTTTCAGGGAGATGATATCGAATTCAGAGAAGGTTATTTCCAGCAAGATGGAGCAACATGTCAATACATTTAATGACACCATGGAACTTGTAACCAATTTCTTTGATAATCGAGTAAACTCAAAAGATCTGTGGTACATCAGATCCCCTGACCTAACCTCACCGGAGTTTTTCCCCCTTTGTGGAGGTATCTAAAAATAGAGTGTACAAGAATAGGCCATGGACAACTGATGTTCTCAAGGAATCCACAATAAGTAGCATTGGCGAGGATATTCTCCGAAAAACTTCAGAGACTATGGTGAGACGAGTGCAAACATGTATAGATGCTGGTGGAGGATACTTCCAACATTTTCTCTGAGATGTATATAGTGTGATGTAAGCTCCCAATTGTGTATTATAATCTCCCAAAGTTGTACGTGTGTCCTATGATTGGTTCAAAAGTTATGGCCTATTGAAATTGTTCAGGTTTATATGAATCACACTATCACTGCACCTTGACTTGAAATTTTAATTAATATTATATCCAGAAAGTTACTTGAGAGTATATTCATAAACAGCGGTATATAAGAAATAATTTTTCTTCCAAATTACAGCAGACGTTGACAAAAAATATTTCAGCACAGTTCCTGGATCCTGGATGTCGCACACACTCTCTCTCTCTCTCTCTCTCTCTCTCTCTCTCTCTCTCTCTCTCTCTCTCTCTCTCTCTCTCTCTCTCTCTCTCTCTCTCTCTCTCTCTCTCTCTCTCCTCTCTCTCTCCTCTCTTCTCTCTCTCTCTCTCTCTCTCTCTCTCTCTCTCTCTCTCTCTCTCTCTCTCTCTCTCTCTCTCTCTCTTGTTAAATTCGGTACTTTATATGTTAGCATTTACCCCTTATTACTTCTAGCATGCGTGATTTTATATTACTTTTTTTTCGTATAGGCTGGCTTAACTTTTACCCCATTCTTCAAGTAATCTTTTCTTTAGTTATCTTTAGAGAATCTGGGAGAATTTCTGATCCTTTTATTTACCTCACTCTGTAAATTCCCCGTTGGGTTAATATCTGAACTCTGTGGAGGCGAATGTACTTTTGGGCCTTATATAACAACCATTCCCTAACAACATACGCCTGGTGCTTTGGTCCGTTATTCTGATAAAACTTAGAAGTATTTCGTATTCTTAATTTCTCGGCACAATGGTGAATATTTTATCTAAACATGAGGTACTGACTTTTATCCATGGTGTTATCAATAAATACGAAATTTCCCACTGCTCTTGCTGATACGCCCCATTACACGGAACAATGCCACCTTTATATTTCACTGTAGGGTGCAAATTCCTTATATTTAGCTGTGTATTGGACTTGCACCAAACACGGACCCTCTTTTCTGTGTCAAATATTTAAAAGGGACTTTTATTAACAAAAATTACATCACTCCACCATTTTTGGTCCTTTGTTTTCAGAATTGATTAGCAAACTGCTGACCTTTGCCCTGATGGTTTTGCTTATTTGAGGGCTTTTCCCCCTCGCCGCTCTTCCATTGTAGCCTTCCTCAATTAAATTAAAAAAAAAAAGACCTTCCAACTGCTTGTGTGTAAATTTTTTGTATTTTAGGATCATTTATTAACTTTTTCATAAGCAGTCTCTCCTCTCTCTCTCTCTCTCTCTCTCTCTCTCTCTTCTCTCTCCTCTCTCTCTCTCTCTCTCTCTCTCTCTCTCCTCTCTCTCTCTCTCTCTCTCTCTCACACACACACACACACACACACACAATAGCTTCTGTTGATGTCCCGTTTGTGGCAGAGTCGATTTTGTCTTTGTGTCGTTGGATGATGTGTGTGGCAGTGCTCCGTTGTATATACACCTTAGCAACAATTTCTCTAAGCGTAAGACCTTTAGCATAGTGAAAGCATCACAAGTTGTCGAAGTTCACATGTTTTGTTGTTTTCTTCGCGTCCCATTTGACTTCACGTGCACCACGACAGCCCATAACAAAGGTTCGCCATTAATGGTTATGGGGGTACGAGGCTCACCTTTTCATAAATGAACTAAGCGGAAGAATTCAAGCCTAAGAGTGACCGAATATTAAAGCGATGCATGTATATCTTGCTTTGGAGTCAAACGGTACTTAATAACAGTTATATTTTTTGTAAATACCCCAAATGGCCGGACTTATTTAATATTCTGTTTGTGCGTTACATACAAAATAAACTTTATTTGATATCACTTCATAATATCAAATAACTCTCCATTATGCACGAAGTCTTATATGACCGAATATTTTTGTGAGTACCTGTGTATTCCGAGAAGTACGAAATATGATAATGCTGATCACTTTTGTGTTAACATATTTAAGCAACTAAATAATAATTAATAAATAAATAAATAAAAATAAAAATAATAATAATAATAATAATAATAATAATAATAATAATAATAATAATAATAATAATAATAATAATAATAATAATAATAATAATAATAATAATAATAATAATAATTAAGAAGAGATGGGGAGGGGGAGGAAATAAAAGTGGGAGTTAAGTTAGTAGAAATACCTGTTCTTTTCGGTCTCGTGCTTGAATTTGCATCTCCTGGCCAGCTGTAAAACGGTCGAATTGGGCAGTGTTATCGAAGATTAGAATTATCACTCAGAAGAATTACATGTCGTTAAGTTTCATTAAATTAAGTGTATCCTAAATAGTTTAGAGACATTTCTTTGTGTTAGGTCGAGATATGATAAGTTCATCTTAATCCCAGCTTTTAAAAAATCACAGCAGCTAAAGGGTTATCGTTAGAAAAAGACATAATTAAAATTTTAAACAAGTATGGAATATCAGCATGAGCTGCTTGTAACCTGCTCTGCATCGAAACAGATATTAAATATGAATTTTCTTATTGCGATTTCGATGAATCCATATCTATAAGAATCCTCTACGGGAACTCTTTTAAGAGTAAAGTCTTGTCTCTGATTAATTCTAGTAAAAACTCAATCAACATTAAAGCATTAAGTGCCGATGACATTTCACTCAAAACATTCTTGTTTTTAAATGTCTGCATTTACTTACATTGTCATCAACTGTAAGAACTGGATCCTTAGCACTTGGTTGTATGGTCTCTAAACACACGATGTACTCTATAATGTCAGACTATACATAAATTTTACATCACAATAATTGTCACTACACTTCACCTTTGAACCTTTTCGAACACTATTGAAAGTGTGCGCCGGTGTGCGCTGTGCATCTGGCCTACATAGTGGCGCTTCCAAGTGACAAAAGCATCGAAACAATTGAAGGTTGTTTACGATATTCAACTATCAGTGTTGAATGGAGGAACTTTGTGCACATGTAGACGTGTTTCGGAAAGTACATGTGGAAAATTGAAAGTGTCACAAAAAGTGCTTGTTGGTATAAAATTTGAGTGTGAATGTTTTGTTATAGCACGTAAAGGAGATATTATTTATTAAATGTGCTGAAGGTTAAATTTCAATCCAAAAATGAGTACTATTCTGGATAAAATTGCTGCCATCGAAGCCGAGGTATAACAAAAATATTTTTCCTTATATTTTATGCATTAGCAACTATCCCAATATTCCAGGCTATTTTAATTCTTATACTTGAAGATTAGCAACAGATTAACCTCAAATTTTATTGTTCTTATTCCTTTGTTCACTACAACTATCCAGACATTGTGACATTTTTGGGGTTTTTGTCGGCTATCTATATAAAATTTCTGAGCCTAAATGTGTTATTTCCAGTTTTTTATTTAAAATTTCACAATTTTCTTATATATAGTTTTTCCTGAAGGGAACCCAGCATCATGTCATTATTTATAATTGTGATAAGAATATATTACTCTCTTTAAATGTTATATTCATTTATTCTTTTCTTTGTAGGTACATTAATGCAACTCACTGCAATGAAAACATTTACATATTGTAATACATATTTATATTAAATTTCAGATGGCTCGTACACAGAAAAACAAAGCTACAGCAGGACATCTGGGTCTGCTTAAAGCTAGACTAGCCAAATTGCGAAGGGAACTAATAACACCTAAGGGAGGTGGTGGAGGCACTGGAGAAGGTTTCGATGTTGCTAAAACTGGGGATGCTCGTATCGGTTTTGTAGGTAAGTGCTTTCGTCATTCATTCTGGAACTTTTTTTTGCTGTGCTGATTTAGAATAAGATGGTCCAGGAGTTATCGCATACTTACCCTGAAAGTACATTGAACTGTTTGCCAAGGTAAATAAAGTGTGACAAACTTCTTCCAGGTTTCCCTTCTGTTGGAAAATCCACACTGTTGAGTAATTTAGCAGGTGTTTACTCTGAAGTTGCTGCCTATGAGTTTACTACCTTAACAACTGTTCCTGGTTGCATCAAGTATAAAGGAGCAAAGATTCAGGTGGGCATGCAAACAACAACGAACAAGTGTTCCTTTTACTCCTAAAACAATTACATATTCTGCAGCTTCAGATATGTTAAAACCTTATCAACACTATTCACTCCTATTCCCATAGCAGTTGTCAAGCCAACTTATTCAAACTGGAGGGTGAAAACCTTCCATCATAGATACTTAATTGTTATAATCTTGGTAAGGATATCAAGTATTCTCTAGATACTACATGACAAATTCCATCTAAGTAGTAAATTAGATGGAATTTAAAATGATTTAAAATGCTTCTAATGGAAATTGTAACACATAGCTTGCAGAAAAGCAGTGTAAGATGCTCACCTTGTAGACCCTATTTACTGCCATTTATAGAAAGGTATATGATAGAGGGAAAATAAGGGATAGAATATTTACCAATTGAAAATTTAGTAATGCACTGCCAATATAGACGAATCCAAGCAAAGTGGTAATTTGTATGAAAGGCATTTTGGACTGCAATAAAATTATTCTCAGGAGAGTTTCTTTTATTTCAAGCATACTAAATTTTGCTTGCTGCTCCATAGGGCCTATTTGCATGCTGTTTTAAATTATCTCTGCATCTGTATGTGTGGTGTTTGACATTCTATAATGTTCTGCTGTTTAGCATATTTGGTAACTTTGCTTTCATATAACCCTTCAGACACTGTCATTGTTATGTTCTAACATTTCTTGATCAAAACTAAGTATTGAGGGAACAGTGAAGGAAAAGACAAGAAGTGAGAAAGGAAAAATCCAAGCAGATGATGTCCTTTACCTCCAGTAGTAGGAGATAAAGATAATGGTACAAGGAAATCTGCAGGTTTTACTGTGGATTCTCATTACCACATTAGGCCTTGCAGATACTTGATAAATGAGCTAGTCAGAGGTGAAGGCCTGGATAGGGATAGGCATTGAATTCTAAAGTAGGAGAGCTGTGAACAAAATCACTGAGTTGCCAAACATCCTTTACAGGTTATGTAAAAAGTAAAACAATGAATACTGCAAACTATCTAGATAGAAACCATTATAGAATTTGAGTACCAGAAAAATTTATACCAACGCACAAACCTACATGATACAGTAGATAAAACTGTTGGTGATGCAAACGTTAAAATATAATAGTTTGTTTGAATTTACTTCTTTTCCGTTAAATACCAAGATTTTTCCTTTCTTAATTTTTTGTTAAATAGTGGTTTTTACTATAGTGGTTTTATTTTAAAAAGGCAGGTGGATGCTTAGAAAGAAAAAGATTGCAATATGCTCCTCTTCTTTCCTTCTAACTTCCTACCATATTTAAATGTACCTGCATGGGTTCATAAGGTGCTGTTTGAAACAATAAATATGCTTTGGTTAAATAAATACTAGTCAATTAAACTTACTAAAATAATATCACTATTTGTGCTCTTTAGAATGTAACAAAATTTAAGAACCTTATCTATGACAAAATGAGCATTTTAAAACATATAAAATATGTACTATCATATTGCATGAGCCCAGCAGCATAGTCGAAACTGATCTGACCACAGCCTTTATAGATAAAAGCCACTGTAGTGACACCATTTTCATGTGCTGCCATTACTTAGAGTAACTTTATACTTTCAGTTGCTGGACTTGCCGGGTATTATTGAAGGAGCAAAGGATGGCAAGGGTAGAGGCAGACAAGTGATTGCGGTTGCTCGAACTTGCAGTTTAATATTCATAGTGCTGGATGTGCTGAAACCCTTACAGCATAAGAAATTAATTGAGCATGAGCTGGAAGGATTTGGTCTACGGCTGAACAAAACCCCTCCAAACATTGTCTTCCGTAAAAAGGACAAAGGCGGAGTCAACTTGCAAACACTGGTATTGCAGTAGTTTTGTATGGCAATTAAAATTAAAGTAATTTTTTGTGCTAACTTTAAATTATGTGAAGGTAAATGTTAGATGATATAAATTTTATCACTCAAAGCAATAGTAAACAATAATAACTAGATTTAACATGCTATTACAAAATGACTATGACAGCAATTTGAGATTATGCAGTTTTATTTCAGATTCCTAATTTTATTTTAATGACTTCTAAGCAGGAATAAATTACCTACTTAAAACGTTCCATGGTACTGTTTTGATTTCAGACCAACTATTGCTTTGCATTGGTCTTGTGATATTTTTTGTAATTTACGTCCTCCAACATTAAGTCAAATTGAACAATGAATGAAATTGGTGAAGTGATGCTCAAGTGAGTCCAGGGTCTATGGAGCAGGTAAACTCCAGAAAAAACCTTACCCTATCCAACATTCGAACTCGGGACCTCTTGAATGTGAGGCACATATGCTACCATCTATGCTACTGAGGCAAGCATTGTGATATTTTGATACATGACTATTCATTTAGTTCTATGGGCCAGAAAACTTATCACTCATTGCAGGAATTTTGTCTTTGGTTTCATACAATTTGTATTTGTGAGTTTATTTTTTTCTAATAAATTTAATTCAAATGGTTATAATCACACCGCTGTGTTTAGAGTAATTAAGAGTATCAAAACATGCCTTTCTCAGGGACGAAATCTGTGGTTAGAGTATTCTTTTCCCATAATTTATGAATTTAAAAAATTTAAATGTGGTAGAAATGTTCTAGTTAAACTCAACTACAAATCTACCCGCCTCGGTAGCATAGATGGTAGCGTGTCTGCCTCACGTTCAAGAGGTCCCGAGTTCGAATCTCGGTCAGGGTGAGTTACCTGGATAAGGTTTTACCAGGGTTTTCCCTTACCTATTCTTTAAGACGAATATTGGGTAACTCTAAGCTCCATGGACCGTGGACTCATTTGAGCATCATTTCACCCAATTCATTCACCGTCCTATATGGCTTAATGTTGAAGGACATAAATTTAAAAAAAAACTACAAATCTTCTAATATTTAATCCTTTTTGTCTAGGTACCGCAGTCTGAACTCGATCTGGACACAGTAAAGACAATTCTTTCAGAATATAGAATACATAATGCTGATATCACTTTGAGGTACGATGCAACAAGTGATGATTTAATCGATGTTATTGAGGGCAACCGCATATATGTCCCATGTATTTATCTACTTAATAAAATTGGTAAGATCTTAATCATTACTGGCTACATGTTTTGGAAAGTACTTGTAGAATGCTTAATTTTTTTCATTTCACTTTAATTTTTTCATACCTGTAGATCAAATCAGTATTGAGGAACTGGACATCATTTACAAAATTCCACACTGTGTCCCAATCTCTGCACATCACAAATGGAATTTTGATGATCTTCTGGAGAAAATGTGGGAGTACCTGAAACTTGTTCGCATGTATGTACACCTATTTTATTTGCTTCAATAAGTTACTGAAAACTCAAAGATTCAGAATGGAATTTAAATGATTTGCTGCAACTGGTTTTTTTTATATTTAAAACAACTCAAAGATAAAAGATAATTGGCAGAAGCATCAGTATTTATTTCAGCATATAGGATAAATAAGATAACAAAAACGTATGTCAGAACTTTAGAGAATGAAAATGTTACAGGAAGAGCAGCTTGGAAATACTTTATTCCAAAACTGAGCTCCTTTCAATTGTTTGTGCAAAGACTATCATGATTTTTTGTGATAGTGAGTAGCTCCAGTTTAATAAGGATGAAGCAGTTATACAAGAAGGTATTTTAATTACTTCAAAGGAAATCACTGAAATTTTAAAATTAAAACATCTTTGCAAATGTGCATTTCTTTCGCCAACTACTGAAACTTCAAACTCACAGGGTGATAATGCACAATTTGCTTAGCCACAACAATAAATGAATGAATGCATATTGTACCTATAGATCCAGTAATTTTGATTAAAGATCCTAATATATGGGGAGGTCATGATAACCCTTAATATAATTACAAAAGCTGAAAAACTTTATTGAACTTTAAGTGCAATGAAAACATATTCCTGTGAGTAAGGACTATGATACAATGAAACACAAAATTAATGTATATTAATAAAAAATATTTTTATTTGCCAATAAGAAAAATTTGCCCTTTTGGGCTGTAACACTGTGCGAGGAACAAACAGATTAGTTCATGATAATAAATGCTAAGACAGATTAAATAAAGATGTATGAGTCACATGGAGTAGTCAGTGGCCATATCTTAAATGTGCCCTGAGAATCAAACCTTGTCAGATCATTAAGAAGTATTTAAAGAAGTGCCCAAATTATAATTTGTAAACAAGCAACAAGTATAAGAAAAGATTTTACATGTGTTCACATGACTATCCTTATTTCTCTTCTGAAAATAGTTTTAAAAAATATTTTAAATAATATATAATAGCATTATTAAATTTTAGATGAGTCGCATTTTTTAACACATCTGCTTCACTTTCGTACCTATTTTGAGGACATGTTTCGCAAATCTTCGCTTGCATCTACGGCTCTTGAGTCGCACAAGAGCCGTAGATGCAAGCGAAGATTTGCGAAACATGTCCTCAAAATAGGTACGAAAGTGAAGCAGATGTGTTAAAAAATGCGACTCATCTAAAATTTAATAATTTTTCGCTTCACTGTGGTGTTCCAATACAGTTGAATCTCGATATATAATAGCATGTTATAATAATAAATTGTCATTAGATATTGCATTTCGGGTATGAGAAGAATATAGTCTAAATCAGTAGTCAGCTTTTACAAAATAGATTGCCATGTGATAGCTTTAAAATTCCATGTACCTTACATCAGGGGAATGTTAATACATTTTCATTGCAAATTCTTAATGAATAAGGACCATGATACAATGAAGTACAAAATTAATATAATTTTGCATCAAACTAGTACTCCATGCGCCATATATTGCTGGTATTTACCTAGAACGCATAGTCGACATTAGCTGAGGGTGTTAGGAAGCTCCCAACAAAACGTATTCTAGTAAACATTAGCAATATATGGAGCATGTAGTACTAGTTTGACTCGAAATTATATTCATTACAAATTTTGTTGTTGGTTTGACAAGGATAAAGGCTAAAGCAGTAATCATATTTTTATAAATCAAATCACCGTATGATGACTTTGATATTCCACATCCCTCGATAGACAACTAAAGGGACCAATAGTGACATACCAATTAAAGAATGTATAAATATTTGAAAATTCAAAGCAACAAGAATATCTCAGAAGCGATTTGTGCCACAAAAGTGTTTATCTAACATAAATCATGTACATTAATATCTGCTTTTTGTGGAATAAGATTTGGCCTATCTCTTACAATTAAACAGTTATACAAAATAATAAGGAATGAAGAGTACTCCACAGACTGTTTATATAAAAATCAAGATATGAATTTTATTTGTGCAAATGTCTTAAGCATGTGGTATTTTAATCAAAATTATTAGAATCAGGTTTTAGAAAACCAAAAATAACAAAACATTTTCCATGTAAAGGGTATTTCAGTGGGTGTAGTTTCCTGGAAATCTTTGAAGATACTGAAATTAAATAAAAGTTTATTGCTTAACAGAGTTTTTCTTTTGAATAATGCATTCATGGACAGACACACGCATGCACTTAAATGTTATTTTTATGATTTCATGCTACTTGTACAGCCAAAGAAATCTTGGTACCAAATTTTTGGGTGGGATCAACACTTTCTCTGCTTACTGTAGGTAAATAGCAGAGATATTAAAAATGTGTTGTGTTACGTTCTTATTATCTCGATCCATTTCTCAGCAATCTGTATTGTTAACATATGGACTCATAAACAGGAGGTTCACTATCAAAATCCTTCCTGACAGGTTTTTTTCCCAGTTTTTCTCAGACTTCTACAAATCTAAAGGCCTATAATACTTCCTTCCCAGAAAAGAAAATGCTCAATATTTTGGGATATTGTTTAACAAAAAATTAATCTGGAAAAAACATTGAAAATATAAAAGATAAAGCAACCATCCCTTTTAAGATATTAAAACAACTTACAGGAATTACATGGCGTTTGATAGAGTCAACATGAAAAATTCAATGCCATGGCTGGAATTTGAACCATGGATCTCCTGGTTTCCATCCAGTCGCTCTAACCCATTGAGCTACCATGGCCAACTTGCTGTCATGACATTAAATTCTCCATTTGACTTGTATATTTCCCCAGTAGACCACTAGGGGCTCTCGCATTTGAGATACACTGTTTGTGTCGACTTACTATTGTAAGTACTTGAGTCCCAGGCTTCATCATTTAACTCTTATTATTTTAGTTAATTGATGAAAATTAATCATTTCCGGTGTATCTCGAATGCGAGAGCCCCTAGTGGTCTACCGGGGAAATATACGAGTCAAATGGAGAATTTAATGTAATGACGGCAAGTTGGCCATGGTAGCTCAGTGGGTTAGAGCGACTGGACAGAAACCAGAGGAGATCCGTGGTTCAAATCCTGGAAGACCAATTATTTGTCATCCAAAGTTACAAGTATACCTGGTTAAAATGCAATAATTGCAAACAGGATGGAATGTGTTCTTCAGTTTTTGTGAAGGCATTTCAAAGTTTTGTTGTATGAAATCTGCATCCATTATGAAGAAATGTTTATCCATAGTGCACCAGGCTGCAAGATATAACATTTTCATCATTTATATGAGAAGTTTATGCCCCTAAAGTTCTCACAACATTGTTTTAATGTAAATGGAAAAACAGTAAATGTGACAAGAGTGATAGTTAAAATATTTCAGTTTATTCATATTGTGTTTTAGCTACACAAAACCCAAGGGACAGCTGCCAGACTATGAATCTCCAGTGGTCCTGCATTCAGATAGAGTAACAGTGGAGGACTTTTGCAATAAATTGCATCGAAGCATAGCAAAAGAATTCAAATAGTAAGATGCTTTTTATTCATTTTGAAATACCATATCCCTGAATACAAGACAACCCCATTTTATAATATTTGCTAAGGTTGTTGGTAAACAGCATAACTTAGCAAAGAAAATTGCAACACCTGGAAATTAGCTGATACACTGTGTCTTGACATTAACCACACGCATCTCCTTCCCTTGAATCCAAACCTGTGAAGTTTAAAGCTTATTCCATTCTGCACACTATTCAGAAGATATCATTGCAAACTATATATAAAATGATTGCATTATATATACAAACAATTATGTTAAATTGTTGTTAAATTTTGCTGTTACCCTAGTATCCAGAACTTTGTCCTGTAGAAGCTCCTTTACACACTTTAAGCACACTTAAGAACCATTGATTTGGGTCGGGTTTAAAACCACAATCTTGATAGTAGTCCAGTGTCTAACCAACTCAGCCATCTGGATGGACTGTGGTTTCTGAAGATGAATATTTTGAGGGGCAGGAAAATATTATCTTGTATTCAGAGAAATATGGTCACTTCTAAATTAATGTATTTGCTCTTTTCAAAAATTATATTAAACAAGTTTTGTTAATTCTTTCAGAGCATTGACTATTTGTTGTTTGCTTTCAGTGCTCTGGTTTGGGGATCATCTGTGAAGCACCAGCCACAGAAAGTAGGTAAAGACCACATCTTGCATGATGAAGATGTAGTGCAAATTGTGAAGAAAGTCTGAGAATTTTGATTGCTGGGATACAGTTTGATATATCCTTGTAAAGAATTGGTGCTGAAAAGATGAAAAATATCCTGTAACTTAAACTTTGCATAAAATGTTCATAATAATCATGTGGCATCAACAACAAGGCTCAAATTGCAAACCTAAAAGGACATTAACCCTGACTACTGTGTAGCCAAATTGGGAATGTGGAGGACTGTAATGAAATAAAACTTAAGATATTCTCAGAACTTGTTTTAATTTTTTAATGGTATTTACATTTCAATGCTATTTCACCTCTTACGCTGGCCTGTCATGGCGTACAAATGTTCCACAATTGGTGCTTGTGAGAAAAGCCGACGGACTTTAAAGCTCCGATGGACCCATTAACCAAAGACAGGTGTGGCCCTCCAGACATACTGGGGGTTAAAGTGAGTGGATGATGTAACCACCATTACAAGCAAAAAATTGGTGTCCACTTAAAAAATGGTTATATGTATGCTACTTAAACCACTGCACAGAAATATTGGAGAGCAAGAAAGCTAATGGCTTCATTGCCAAAGCCTAGCATTTGAAAACAACATTTCATACAAGAGCAGTTTAAGATTTTTGAGAATAAATGACTGGTAGTTAGCATTTTCAATATAGTTCTGCATTATATTTCTTACATGGAAGTTTCAGTAAAATAATTTAGCTTTATAAATTAATATTACAGCCCTTATTGTCTGAGTATATAACCTCCATTTATATCATCTTTAAATGACTAATAAGAGTGACAATGCTGTATATGGTGGAAGAAAGGTTTAATAGCTAAAGTGAAAAAAAAAATACAAATACATGTCCATTTTGCTCTTTTTATAAACAAAGTGTAAGTATAGCATGTACGACAGCTTGTTATACCATTGGAGGGCAGGAAACTTAAATAATCGTACAGTGTGCAACAGACTAAGGATGCGAACAAATGTTCGTGAAATCAGTCTCATCATTTTCTTAAGATAAGTGAAGTTTTTATTGCAAATAGTTGTATTTGTGTAATAATATGTCTGGTATTTAAAAAAGGAAAAGCAACTGCTGATTTTTTTATTTCACTATTCTTAATGTTGCATATATGTTCTTTAGTTCTGATGTTAATATTTCATTTTGTTTTTCCTATATGTATTTTAGGGCAAGTTTCACATTTGATCTCATAGATTCCTGGTTTTCCTTTTGCAGTAATTGAATTTTTTGGGGGGGCCTTTCAGCAAATTCTTGATATTGAATCTATTTTGAGGTGCAAGAACTATGTTGTGTGTATAGAAGATTTTTTTGAAATTTATTACAATAGGACCAAACAAATAAAAGAAACCAGCACCCTGGAACCTACAGGGGGAAAAAAAAATTTAAGAAATTTACCTTCCACTCATCAGTGTTACTCTGAAAGTGTACCTAATTAAAATTATGAAATAGGGTGCATAAGGTTTTGCATTCTTTGCTACACCTCGAGGAACATAAAATTTGTGTTACCTATACAAAAATCTTCCTAAAAGTCTACAACCCATCCTACAACATCCAACAAAAACTTAATGGGTGGGCACGCAGCAAAAACCTGAGTTTAATCAGCCAGCAAGCAACATGGACGGACGGATGAGTGAAAGTATTTGTCAAAGTAGGAAATATTTATTATGTTACATAATTCTTATTAAGAACTTTTGAGTCTTGAATTACCTGGTATAGTAAATTTAAAATGTTTAAACTGTTAAACTGAATATTAACGGTTATATTACTCTTAAAAGTTAACTTGGGTCCAACTTTTGTTTTGTCAAGAATGCAGATAATAAAAACATGAAACATATTTCACATTTCATGTTAAAAAATAAAATAATTTCATTAAAACCCTACTTATCAATAGGCAATATGCATTCACCAAACATAAGGTCATTGAATTCCTGCTTGTATAAACTTCAAGTTGGACCAGTTGAGCTAAGCTGTTGATTCATTTGAAGAGTATTCCTTCTTAGGTACAGGAATGTGCAAAAATTTCAGTAGGTTTTGGGCTACTGTATGTCCTGTAACGCCATGCTGGGGAAGAAATATGTTATACCCAAATAGGTTCTATATGCAGATTTGTCTCAAAGGATCTGTTTGTTATCAAGGAACAAAGAACTATTTATAAATTATAATAAAAAAGTACCTTAAAAAGCCCAGAACATAAGACTTAGGCATTGTAAATCGCTATTGGGGTGATCTCAAATTGAGATTTCCTCGTGATATACTGTGCATTTAATGTCATACCGGCAAGTTGCTATTATATCTCAATGATAGAGCAGCCATGCATAGAGTGTAAGATCGTGGTTTGAATCCTGTCTATAGCATTGATTTTTCAGTTCTGATCCTAACTTTCAAAAATGGTTTTGGAATGTCTGGATGATAGTAAAACTGATTGCTGCTTCTCATACAGTTATACAGTTGTCTTCAGAATACTAGCTCTACTCACTGCCCAGAATTCAATGTTATCTTTCTCAATTGGAAATAGTGTGTTTTTAATTCATTCCCAGTT
This sequence comes from Mantis religiosa, assembly GCA_030765055.1. Classification (NCBI taxonomy): domain Eukaryota; kingdom Metazoa; phylum Arthropoda; class Insecta; order Mantodea; family Mantidae; genus Mantis; species Mantis religiosa. Next base: position 71,707,022 of record CM060954.1, read on the forward strand.
CAATACCTTCAAACCAGCTAAACAAAACACGAAAAGTAATGTGTACTGTAGTTTATCCTGAACAACTTCAACTTCTAATTCCTTTAATCCACAGAAACTAATTTAGATAAATATGAACAATTAAAAGTTAGAGGGCCGCGCCGTGACTCAGTGGTTAGACTACTTGGCTCTCACCAAGGCAGCCCAGGTTCAATTCCAGGCGACTGCAAAGTGAGATTTGTGGTGGACAACACGGCGCTGGGGCTGGTTTTCTCCAGGACCTCTGGTTTCCCCCACCTTCTCATTCCACTTTTATTCCATCTTCATCTCATGTATAATCGGTGTCACCGCCTGCAGTGCCGTATGTGGTGAAAGCGGGCGTTAAACACTACACATTTCACATTTTAAAAGTTAGAGAATTCTTAGGGTATAAAGAAAAAATAAATATAAATAAGTAAACAATATCAAAATTGTACAATAATATATTATCCAGATCACAAAATTGTGTTTTCCCATTTGCCAACTGACTTCACACAGTATCTGTATAAAATTTATAAATTATTGTTCAATTTTTATTTGGCCAGGAACTCAAAATCACTATTACAATAATAAATATTTATGATTGTGTTAATTATCTTGTTGGATATAGTATTACTTAGCAAAATTAGATTTTTCTTTGCATTTGTAGGAGTAGCAAACACAGTTATAAACATAATTCATTGTTTACTGCACTAGTAACACTAAATCACTTATTTTACTAACTGTTAACGTGTTACTTATCTTAAAGTATTTAACACATCATTCTTTCTGGCTTCTTTTATATATAAACTCATTATTTGTTGCACTGGGAGATCTAATTTTGAGAACTATAACAAGAAGGTTTTTAGGATTTGTGGCAAGTACAACTATTGAAATGCTAAATTATTACATAGAAACAAGATTACAGAGTTTGAAACATATTTTGTAAGTCTATGGGGCTGAGCATACCATTTATTGCTGGTAGAACTTCAAGACAAGTTGTTACACAGAACAAGAACTAATATTTCAGCCACAAATAAAATACAAGTAGTTAGTAAATAACTGTGGGAGATTTTGGTTATAGTTCACAGTTGAATTATTTCCCTCTCTATTAGTTGAAAGGTTTAAAAATTAACTTGCTGAGCTTCATGACAGAACAGCTAAAAACATTACAAACTTCAGTAACAAAGTACTGTGAAAAAACTAATATCAACAATCCCTCGGAAGGAAATCTGCTACTCACCTCACTGAATCTCCACCAGATATCTCCCAGAAATGTCCACATGACCACCAGAATTCTAACCATTTGACAACTTGTAATTAATGTCTTCAAATGAAGGAGGAAAAAACAGAATAAATATTCAACATACATGAAATTTAGAGTATATTAGTCAGTTCAATGTGTATCTTTTTTTAATTATAAGTAAATACTTCCCTAGCTCATCCATTTCAGAATGGGTTGTTTTTCCTTTTTGATGCTTTCAGTGAGATCAGCATTCAAAAAGCTTGAGTACGTAGAGTCAGACTGATTGAATTTTTCAGTAAAAGGTATGTATGACGCTGTATATGAAACCTAGTGGTTCTTAAAGTACTACTTTTCTTCATATTTACGAGGGCTAATCAACAAAGACTGAGACTGATTCTTTTTCACAGATGTTTATTACTGCAATTCAATGTTTACATGATCTTTTGCAAATTAGTCCTCTCCTACTTCAATGCACTTTTTATAACGTCTCTGCAAGTCCTTTAACACGTTCTCCAGACCATTCTTTGTCAGGTCCTTGAGAATCGCCTCACTGTTCTTGAGCACTGCTTCAGAGTTCTGAAATCGAATACCCCTAAGCTTTGCCTTTAGTGATGGGAATAATGTGCAAGATTGGGGCTATAAGGTGGATGTGGTATACAGGTGATCTCAAATTGAGCCAGAAACTGCATGACTTGATTTGCGACGTGAGGCCATGCACTGTGATGATGAAGTAGCCACCCAGTCCAAGAGGGCTCTGGTCATTTCTTTGCAATGTGCTTCCTCAGTGTAGCCAATACTGATGTGTAGTATGCTGCTGTAACGGTAGTGTGAGGGGGAACTGCATGCTGGTAAATCATTCCATTACAGTCAAAAAATGGATCATCACTTTCCCTGCAGATGGAAACCCAGTGATTTCCACACTGTGCTGGCTTGTTTTCCTTCAGGATCATAATGATGCAGCCATGACTCATCACCGGTGATAATCAATTTAAAAAATGCATCCCCTACATCAGCAAAGAGACACAGCACCTCACGGCTTGTCCCCATCTGCACAGCCTTTTGTTTAGGAGTCAACAGACGCGGCACCCAACGAGCACAAACTCGGGTCATATGGAGAGTGAGTGAGTGTGTGGTGTTTTAGGGCCCGTCGACAGCAAGGTCATTTGGGCCCGTGGTCATATGGAGACGGTCGTGCATAATTGTAAACACATGGGCCATATGAAATTCTCAACACTCCACTGAGGTTACGTAATGTTATACGCCGATCCTCTCGGACAATCACAGAAGCTGTGTTGATGACTTCAGTCACAGCAGAAGCTGAAACACCAGGCCCACCTTGCTTAACGTTGACAAGTCGGCCTTCTTTGAAGTCCTTGAACCACCTAAACTCAGTTGCAGGAGGTAGTGCATCTTCACTGTATGCTTGCTTCAGCTTTTCATAAGTTTCGGTGGCAGTATGGTTTAAACGAAAACAGAATTTGATTGGGCTGTACTGCTCTATCACATCACCTCCAGTGTCTGCTATGCGAAATGCGCATAGGGTCTACAAAATAGAGTATTACTACCAACCTACCAATACAAGAGTGCTGTCGCCTACCGACATACATAAAAACACGCTCTTTTCAAATATTTATGTTACAGATACGAAACTATCATGGAAGCTACAGGAAAAAATCAGTCTGTCTTTGTTGATCAACCCTCATATATATTAAAAAATTATTACTGTTTTTCTCTCTTAGCAGTCAATTCTATTTACTTTTTACAGTTCTTAAATACTGTCATCTGTGATATTAGTTTTTATGTAAAATGTTTGTCAATTTTCCTGTAGATTCTAGACCATACAATTTCTTCTCTAAATTGTAGTTTCCCTACTTTCAAATATTGCTATTGTACATATTCCTTATCCCCATAAAATGGGATTCACCTTTTCAACAGCTTTTGTTAACTTTTAACCTCCAATTTCCTCCTCTTAGCAATGACATCCCCATATTCTCCTTTATTGATATTGTTTATACACCTCTCTCTTTTCCAACTGTTTTTCCATTAACACATACTAGTGACCTCTTCTATATTAATTGAAAAACAATTTGATAATGTTTCAGTATGTTTATACTTTACTGTACCCTTCCAAAAGCCTTTGTTTATTACTCATATTCTCCAAATATTCCCCAAACTATTATTATCTAAGCTATTTCTTAAACAGTCATGCCATGGCTGAGTGGTTAGACCACTTGGCTCTCACCTAGGCAGCCCAGGTTCGATCCCAAGTGACCACAAGGTGGGATTTGTGTTGGACAACATGGCACTGGGGTGGGTTTCCTCTGGGTTCTTCGGTTTCCCACACTGTCATTCCACCAATTGCTCAATGATTCATCTCTTCATCATCCCAGGTGTTGGGCTGACCCCTCAACCCTGATATATCAGGTAAAATGCTTCGGTTTCCTCACTCTGAGGGAACCCGAGCGACTCCTAGCAAGGAGGTGAGGAAGGGAGCAAAAAAAAGAAAGTTCTTAAACCACTTAGTCAACTGTAAGTTACTCCCTTAGCTACTTATTACAATTTCTTCCTCACTACCACCATTTCCTTCACATACCGGGCCCAAATGACCTAGCTGTTGATTGGTTTCTTTAAACTTTCTTTCATTGCATTTTATCACAGTCTTTGATGGGCTGGCCCCATGGCTCAGTCAGTAAAGCAGCTGCCTGCTGTGCAAGGGGTCCCAGGTTTGATTCCAAGCTGGGGATGGGGATTTTTCTTCAACCAAGATGATTCCCCATCTTCCCTAGAGTCTGGAAGTATGAATGAGAGTGTGAATGTGTGCGTGATCTAATGATTAAAAATCCAAAGTACCAGCAACCCAATATCTAAGAGTTAACACCATCACCATTAGCTGATATGTTCCAAAGGAGAACAGCTGCCGATAGGATCATTGCAGTCAAAGGCAAATATAATAAATAGAACAAACAAAAAACCTTTGTTGCTACTACACCATATAATCAAAATATATGATCCAACAATGGAAACAGAAACAGAAGTGAGTAATTCTTTAGAAAACTTGAAAATGGTAGCTGAAGAAAAACTCATAATATCTCCAACCACTTTGAAAACAACAAAATGATCAATATAGAAAAAACTAATAATGCTCTTTTATCTTCATTTCACCTAAAATTTTAACATAACATTTTCACATACAACTCTTCAAAATGAAAATGAACCAAAATTTTTAAGTATCTGGCTACAAAACAGTCTGAAATGGGACAAACATGTGGAAATGTTGACAGGAAAATTGGGCTCATTGTGTTATAATTTTAGGCACTTAGTGCAATCAGTATCAATTGAATGACTTAGGAATGTTTATTTCACATGTGTACATTCAATCTTAGGGTATGCTGTTCTGATCTGGGATAATTCACCATCTTATTAATCATGCAAAACCGAATATTAAGAACTATCACAACAAGACAGAAGTCCTCTTGTAGACTTATTTTTAAAGAGCTTCAAATTCTTCCACTATGTTGCATGAATATTGTGACTTTGTGGGTTTGTAGAATTAAAAGTCCAATTTGCCGAAATTCTAAATGTTCTTTATTTGTGTAAAAATACACTCCGTAGCAGCAAAATTACATCACATATCACAACACAATCTTCCAAGGTCGATGACAATAACAAACAGCATTCAGTTTACAACAACACTCTCAGCTGTTCTCTGCTTACCTCTCGCGACTCACTCACTCACGCACGTTTCACAACTCATCACTTCCTTAAATATCTCATTCATAATTCGAGACTGTTCTGTACAATCACTATATGTTTCTGGAATAAACAAGGCATCTGATGACGTAATGACGATATTCTATCACCTTCCAGAAGTGTGAAACCCTATCTGAGCCGGCAAGTCACTTATCTCAAGCGCTATGTTTATCTGCTTATGCAAGCTCATTATCTACGTGAAACCTATTTGTCTGTTGTCTATTTGTGCCAAAACTTTAATGCCTGTTACCGCGACACTGCTCCCTCCTCATGGCTGGACGTCCCAAACAGCACCATCGTAGCGGGCCAGACGATCCAGGTGTACCACCAACATCTTCCCTCGGGGCACCTTCTGGATGCGGTAGACCACGTTGTTAGTCCTCTTCACCACCTGGTGCGGTCCTTGCCATGGCTGTTGAAGTTTGTCGATTGTTCGGTTTGCTCCCAGGTGTCCTGAAGTACCGGCGTGCACTTCCTCCAAGACCTCCAGGACCTTACTTCGGGGAAGTACCAACTGTTGTCTCTGCGTCTTCCCTCGGGCGATTCCATACCCAGAACAGCACGCCCTCTCCGATCTTCAGCGAGTCCCATTGGGCCCAGTACGACTTATAGGTGGCGCTCCTCAGTTCGATGTCCTCCTAGGTTGGTCTTGTCCCTGCCTCCGCTTTCCTCAAGAGTGGTCCCAAGTCTGCATCCACCAGCTGCTCCCTCCTCAGGCCTGCGCTATCCCAGCCATCCGCAGGCACTGCCGTGACTACTCGGACTGCTGCGGCACGCTCCTTTTCTTCCACTCTTGTGCACTGGCTGCACTCCTCTGGGACATGGCATCTGCATTACCGTGGTTCTTCCCTCTACAATGTTCAGAGGCGAAGTCGTACTCCTGCAGCCTCTGAACCCAACATGCTGTCTGGCCTTCCAGGTTTCTAAAGCTCAGTAGCCAGGTTAGGGCGGAGTGGTCAGTCCTCAGATGGAATGGCTGACCGTAAAGGTACTTGTGGAAGTGCTCCAAGGCCTTTACTACCGCCACTAACTTTCGCCAGGTGACGCAGTAATTCTTCTCTGCCTTGGCTGAAGACGCGCTGGTATCGTCTCAGCAGTTGTCGAACCTTCTCGAGATGTTCGTCAGGTGATCGGCCATCCTCTCCAGTAAGCCTTCCAGCTGGGGCCCCAGGTGTTGCATTGGCACCGGCTCCTCTGTCTTGTCAATTGCTATCACGATGACCATGGGCTCGCACGTCCCCATTTCCGTTCCGGCCTGGATGTCGTGATCGATGTCCGCTAGGTTAAGCAGCCTCACTGGCACCTCTCGGCACGGCAACAATGTTCTTCATTTGTTGTCCTTCCAGTCGCGCCGTCACCACCACCTCCTTTCTCGCGGGGAGCCACGTCTTCCTTCAAGATGACCCTGCAGATTCAAGGCGTTGCCGGAGAATGACCTCTTCTCCATTGAGCTGCAGGACCCTCCTGCCATTGTCGAATGTTACCTCGTGGCTCCTGAGGGCATCCAGTCCCAGTATCACCTCCTAGCCACCTCCGCGACGAACACCCACTGAAGTACGGCACTCCGTCCCAAGGTCAACTTCAGCAGAGCCTCCCTCTCCACGGGCAAGGTGTCGCCCAATGCTGTCACTAGCTGGTATGATCGGCTCGGTTTCCTTGATGGCAAACCCTTGGCCACGTCAGGTCTGATGATGGTCACGGCTGCCCCGGTGTCTACCAGTATGCGGCATGGCTTCACTCTGACCCAACCATCAGCGATGAAGCTGTCTTCCATACGTCGGCTGACAGCACGCAGTGTCACTCGAGGGGATGGTGGTGATGGCGCCGACGTGCTACTCGCCACGCCGGTCCTTACTCGTCTCTCCGGCATCGGTCATCTTCGCGGTCATCGTCGCGCCCAGGTTGCTATTTGCAGCTTCCGTCTTCATTGTTAATTCAGTCTTCATTTCTTCCATCTTCTCGGTGATGTCGTCGTCCCGCTTCCTGACACCAATTGTGACTTTGTGGGTTCGTAGAATTAAAAGTCCAATTTGCCGAAATTCTAAATGTTCTTTACTGGCGTAGAAATACACTCCGTAGCAGCAAAATTACATCACATATGACAACACAATCTTCCAAGGTCGATGACAATAACAAACAACGTTCAGTTTACAACAACACTCTCAGCTGTTCTCTGCTTACCTCTCATGACTCACTCACTCACGTTTCACAACTCATCACTTCCTTAAATACCTCATTCATAGTTTGAGACTGTTCTGTACAATCACTAGATGTTTCTGGAATAAACAAGGCATCTAATGACGTAATTTGAATATTCTATCACCTTCCAGAAGTGTGACACCCTATCTGGGCTGGCAAGTCACTTATCTCAAGCTCTATGTTTATCTGCTTATGCAAGCTTGTTATCTACGTGAAACCTATCCGTCTGTTGTCTATTTGCGCCGAAACCTTAATGCCCATTACCGCGACAATATAAACGAATTGTTGATATTTACAAAACTAAATTAACAGAGAAAAATAACTTCACTCTCATCAATTCAAAGTGCATAATAACAAAGGTTAAACAGTAACCTCCTCATAAATAGAACTAATACAAAAACTTTTCAAAAAAGTACAGTACATAACTAATTATAATTGAATACTTTATAACAAATTATCAAAATTCATTATTACTTAGAAATCCTAGAGTATTCAAAGTTAAAGTAAAAAAATTTTTGTTTTATCACTGTTTTATAGCATAGAACAGTATTTAGCCCACTAATGTTGAAGTATTAATTTATTCAAGAAACCGTGTTAATTTTAGTTAATTGATGGAAATTAATCATTTCTTCACATTAACCATATATAGGCTAAGGTCTTTGATAGATAGTCAACATGAAAAATTCAATGCCATGACCAAGATTTGAAACACGGATCTGCTGGTTTCCATCCAGTCGCTCTAACCCATTGAGCTACCATGGCCAACTTGCCATCTCGACATTAAATTCTCCATTTGACTTGTCTATTTCCCCGGTAGACCACTAGGGGCTCTCGCATTCGAGATACACTGTTTGTGGTGACTTACTATCATAAGTACTTGAGTCCCAGGCTTCATCATTTAACTCTTATTATTTTAGTTAACTGATGGAAAGTAATCATTTCTTCACACTAGCCGTAAATAGAATAAGGTCTTTGATAGATAGAGTCAACATGAAAAATTCAATGCCATGGCCAGGATTTGAACCACGGATCTCCTGGTTTCCATCCAGTCGCTCTAACCCACTGAGCTACCATGGCCAACTTGCCGTCATGACATTAAGTTCTCCATTTGACTCGTATATTTCCCCAGTAGACCACTAGAGGCTCTCGCATTTGAGATACACCGTTTGTGGTGACTTACTATCATAAGTACTTGAGTTCCAGGCTTCATCATTTAACTCTTATTATTTTTGGTCCAAGCTAGTTCTATAAAATTTAGATCACATATACATGGTAGCAAGCAAACAACAGTGTGGTCCAATGAAATAAAAAATGCATCTGCTTTAAAAACTTTATGTTTGTTTTAATCAGCCTGCAGAGATCTGTTTTACACATAGTACTGTCATACTGGACCCCTTTGTTCTGCAATCACAATATCATAGCAGATTTCACAACACTCTTGGATGGGGATTTATCCACTTCTACACTGTGATGAGGAGCATTATCAACCGCTACAGAAGAAGAGCAAATTAGGAGCCAGCTTTTCTTGAATCCATTTTTCAAATTATGTGTGTGTTTGGAGGAATTTAGTAATAGTTGGAGAGAGGTTGAAAATGGAGGCAACAACCTTTGAAACTAGTCCCTCAATAATATAAAAAAGTAAGTGACTAGTGTCAATACACCAACTACAAATAGTTTTTACGATTCCATTTTTCAAAGTTTATATGGCTCATTTGACATATGGCAGTTGTCCTACACTTATAAACAAGAAAATTTTTCCAGAAACCCGTTTACTTTCCAAAGCTAACTTCATCCCCATGGAAATTATTTATCTTCTGTTAAACAACAGGTAGCAATTTATTTAGAATAGCAACATGCTTTTCAACAACATTGAAGTCATGTATACTTCTCCAAATCACACAACTATCAAAATCATCCACATTCACTACAGAGTGTGCAGATCTTGTTTTTTTTTTTTGGAGTTTTCCTAGGCTCCTTAGAAAACACGTTTTGCCACTTACACATAAATCTTGTTCCTGTTTGCAAATTATTTTGATTGTTCTTTCAGAAAACCCTGTATAAACGACAGCTCTTGTAGTTGCTTGACTCATTGGAAGTTTTATAGACTTGTTCCTCGCTTCCTCATTACATCTCTGTCACTACCCCCAAAATGTATCACTCTTTTTTTTTGTCTTTACTTCCGATATAACACTAGTGACTACGATTTTAAAATTGAAACTAAGGGACATTAGCAGTGAATAAACATAGCGTCAATAACCTTGGAGGAGTAAGTTGGCAACACCTGAAACAAAATGTTTGTATGGATGTTTATAAAACTCAGATTACACTATCAGGATGTCTCTCCTCTCCCCTTCGTTCCCTTTGGGCCATGAGCTTGTAGACAGTAGTCACCCTAACTAGGGACTTGAAACTGAGTGAGATAGCTCAGGCGGTTTTGTCTGTGGCCTGCATTCGATAGGCCTGCATTTGACTTCTGTGGCTGACTACCTGACCTATGGGTTCTTTCAGACCATGTTTTCTCAGGTTGCCAGGTGAATGCTAGGTAGGCTAATTACATCCTCCGAATTTCCTCTCCCTCCATTTCATCTCCATTAACATTTCACATCATCTCTCATCTAGTGGTGTCTTTCAGGGTAAAAGCATCGGTGGGTGTCTCAGCACTGTCATGACTCCTTGGGTCAGCCGCCCTTGTCTCCTCTCGCCTCATCACTTAGGGCTTAAGTACAATAAACCACACGTTGCAGTGCCAAATCCCTTCTGTAGTAATCCTAGCCCTAATTCTAGGAACTCAAACCATTGTCTTTTGCTTTCAGTGCCATTCCTCTAATACTGAGTCAAGATGACGAACAAATGCTAAACTTCTCTTACCTCAACAAATTTCCAAGGCAATCTCAATTTATTCTGAAATATTACCTGAAAGTCATTTTCAATTATAGTTTTCCATTTATAATTCCAAATTTTATTTTTGTGCCATTCCTGATTATATTTAGGTCCAAGAAAGAGTTGTCCATTGAATTCCTTTTCTATTGTGAATTTGATAGTCCTTTCTTGCAGATTGAGTAATTTTAATGTATCACATTTAGATGATTTGGAACTTACAGGAAGCCAACACAGGTCGAAAATCACATAGAAAGTCATAGCTAATAACCCAATTATACATAAACATGCAATAATAAACAGTCTTACACATAGACTAGTCAACATACCCATATGGATAAAGCAGAATACTTCAAAAACAAAGAGCCATGCTCCACATAGCAGAAGAAAATGGATACAGCCAAAGTCAGGTGTTTAAGAAAATTAAAAAGGCTAAACTAAAGAAAACCATTAAGGAAGCAACCACATTCATTGAATAAAAAGAAAGCAACAGCATACTCAACGCATTCACATACCACCCAAAAACATTTAAAAAGTTTAAAAAGTACTTTAAGGAACAAAATATCATCTTGACACCTACTAATAGGTAACTCAGTTTTAAAATTGTTACATTCAAAAACAAAAGATGAAATTCCACCAATTAATAGATCCGGAATATACCAGGTCAATTGTAAGAACTGTGAAAAATGCTACATAAGTCAAACTAAAAGAAACCTAAAAACCAGATGCAAAGAGCACTTAGAAATATTAAATTGAAACAAGAAGATAATTAGCAGTAGCATTTCTTTTTTGGAGCAAAAACCAAGACATAGTTCCAAATCCAGAATTACTAAAGGGAGTGATAAACCAAAAACTGATAACATGGGAGAACATATTCATATGGAAAAATAAGGATCGAGTAATGAACTTTGAAATCCCACCAGTAGATAATTTGACAAAGAAATTCATAGTTCCACCACAAGATAGAGGGGAGCAGACAACAGACAAAGTTGGATAGAGGTTGAAAATGGAAGCAACGGCTCCCGAAACTAGTCTCTCAATAATATAAAAATGTAAGAGACAAAGTGTCAAAAAATTGAATACAAATAGTTTTTTTGATCAATTTTGATGTCACTGTTACTAAATTCCTCCTATCTCACATAAGGTTGTTTATGTTGTCATTGTTACTAATGTTAAGTGACAATAACATAAACAACCTTGTTTGCTAATAAAAATTATGTATTTGTACTGCACGGAATTTATAATTTCTTGATAAGATAAGTGAATTTAAGTTAATTGATGGAAATTAATCCTTTCTTCACTCTCGCCACATATAGGCTAAGGTTTTCTATAGATAGTCAAAATGAAAAATTCAACACCATTCCATGATGTCATGATGGCAAGTTGGCCATGGTAGCTCAATTGGTAAGAGCAACTGGATGGAAACCAGGAGATCTGTGGTTCAAATTCCGCCCATGGCATTGAATTTTATTGTACTGTTGAAATAACTTCCTCAATCGTCAGCTATCGACATGCCACTGAGCTCTGAATCAACTGTGGAGCCGAGAAGTTGATGTCACACATGCCTGATACTGATTATTGGATTTCCTTTGACTATATGGCTGCTGTGTTTCGTCTCTAATCTTAATTGAACAACATTATTTTACAAGATGCTTGAGTGTATCTGTTAAATAAATGTAAACACACTGACTATCCGGGGTTTTTTTTTCTTCCCATTTATACCCCGCCTTTAACTGCAATGGTCATTTCGGCGGCTGTTCTCCTTTGGAACATACCGAAGGTATTAACTCTTGTTTGGTTGGTTTTAATCATTACATCACGCACACATTTGCACTCTCATTCATACTTCCAGACTCTGGGGAAGATGAGGAATTATCTTGGACGGAGAAAAATCCCCACGCCCACTGCCGGGAATCGAACCCGGGACACCTAGCATGGCAGGCAGGAGCTCTACCGACTGAGCTACGGGGCCAGGTGTTCATTGTAAGTCATATCATCATAAGTTTACTTCTTTTGGTTTGCTTCAGACATTCTGAGTATTGCTAGAGCATATATCCATTTATAAATAAATGTTTCAAAGTATAAACTTGAAAGAAGCGTAGGGACAGTGAAGCACAGTGAAATAAGTGTTTTTTTCATATATCTTTGCTTGGTTGTTTGCAGAGGCTTTATTAAGTACTAGTATTATTACACAAAGAGTAAAATTATTATTTAATGCAACACTCAAGAGCAAAATATGTCTTTCATTTAAAACTTAAAATATGCACTTTCCCTCAGAATATGCATTTATATGCATCTGAAAAAGTGTGGTATGCAGAAGATATCATTTAAGCACACTTTGAAGTATGTGGGAAAGAACCTGCATTTACATATAAATTTGGGCTCTACCAAATGAAATATATATCTTGAAGTTCTCTTTATTCTAAATGACTTTTGTATAACTGGCAAAGCATAAGAGAGAGGCAAATCTTACTGCATAAAAAGAAGTAGAGCCTTAAAACACACAATTTATGTCAAAAACCTATTTTTAGCTAACCATTTTGGAGATATTACTTATTATTTGAATGAATTTTCAAATACTTATACTACATGAAATGAGAAGTCATTCATTTTTAATTGAAAGTCATTTGTATAAGATAAGATATTTTTCTTTGTTGCCCCATATGAGCTCAAGACAAAAAGGCACTTACAATAAGCATAGAGGATTGTCATTTCTGCACCTTGAATATAACTATGGGGGTACAAATGTTTAACTAGTTTTAAAGAACTTATAAATATTTTTACTGTGAAGAATATAAAAGAATAGAAGAATCACATTTAATACAAGAGATATATGTATAAGCTGCAGAAGAAATTTGTACAAGCATGCCACAGTACATGTTAGTATTTAATGACCCTTTTAACAACTCAATGATTGAAATAGGTGAAATAAAAGATCAGATCAGCCTCTACTCATTTAGCTAACAATTACCTGACATTTGTTCTAGGAAGATAAAAAAGGAAAATCCTTTAAGAAAATTTTATTCAAGCTACTTGAGGCCCACAGCTTGGAAGAGTATTTCTGCACCACAGAGATCGGCAGTATGAAATCTATCGGTCTTATTAAAAGAAGTTATTAGTTTTCAATACTAATAGATGCCTTTTAAATACCAAGCAGATTAGCATCTCTGAAATTAAAAACAGCAAACATATAAAAATACAAAATAGTGATCAATGCCCTTTAAAATCAAAAAGGAAATGTTTCCTCAGGAAGGAATATGGGTTACAAGAAAATATACATCTGGAATAAATATGAAATAAGCATTGACATATTTTTGCAAGAGCTTGCGTACATCCATTATTCTATCCATCAATACCAATATTCATTTGTATAGAAAATTACTTTTGGCACAAAGTTACATTATATTTCATTATGAATTATAAAAATACCTGGCTTATACTGTGTTTTCCATGAGTCATACCCTGCTTCATATTTAGTGCATTTTATAAAAAGATTCAACAGCTTGTGCTAAGATATGCTTCTTGTGTTTCCTGCCAATATTTGAACACATGTGAATTAATCTGCTGTTTATAAAATTACTCTGTGTGCTGCAGAAACCACAGAACAGAATTAATAAGATTGTCCATATCCACTGGAACTGTCCCCAAGGGATGATTATCTTCATAAAGGAGTAATCTGAAATTAAAAACATATTACAAACATTTCTTTTCTATAAAAACTAGTTTTCAATGGATGAATAAATTTGAATCTGACACAGCCACCACAATGTACATGAATATTGGACAGTAATGGAGATACTGAATCTAACCAGGTCCATACAAAATTAAACTGGCAACACTGTGTTAGATTTAGAAGACACAACTAGCAGCAACAATGCTGATTGGCACTAGCAGACAGTTTTAACTTCCTGACCACGACATAGGATATAGAGACTCCCAGTACTACCAACAGAAGCAGTTAGTGTGCATAAAAGGTGTGAAAGAAATATTCGAATAGTGGTAATAATATTGTAATGAATATCTTGCATGATAATGAAATTGCAAGTTGGATTTCAATGTTTTAAAGCTAATATAGTCCTACATATAGAATAAAAAGAAGTATTTCAGAAAGTGGAGTGCCATTGTTACTAAAATTAGGCAATCGTCAACCACAGAACTGACGATAGGGGAGAAGTCCCCAGAAACTAGTCTTCATAAAAAACTTGTAAGTGGAGAAAAGTATATACAAGGTTGACTCACTTGCCTAATTTTAGTAATAGTCCTATATATTCATTCAAAAGTTAATTTTGAGGATTTGTTTTCATATCTGTATGTTGGTACTATTAACCTTCCCCCTGCACCTCCTGCAACCACAAATGGTCAGGGCCAGAGATCCAATGGCCATACTGTACACAACTGATTCACAATACTCACTAGTCAACTCATAACTAGCAATTGAACTGAACTGACTCAGGCTGACATTTGCACTCCGCTTTATATGTTGCTGAAGGTAATCATTGGCAAAAATATATAACTGTCAACGACAGCTACTAGCTAATGTCATGGAGCTGAAAAGGGCCACATTGTTAATGTACACAAAACCTTCTCAAGCATTCAAATAATGGAACTAGAAGCATTCCACTTACAGAAGTATCTCCCACACCCGGCAGGGTATAAAAGAAGATGCAAAACCTAACAGTTTATTGAGCTGAAATGGTGAATCCATTTGAGTGGAGTGCAGTGCAGTGCAGTGCAGTACTAGTTCAGAGTAGAGAAGTAGTGAGTAGCACATTTGTTCTGCAAGAGTGTAATATGTTCCAGCTCCATACTGATGAGTATGCAGGCAATTGTGAGCAGTGCAAAATAGAATTGATCAGTGAATACCAGAGTCATGTGTATGTCAAAGAAATTACAGGCAGTGTAAGTTATATCTAATAGAAACATAAAGCAACATTAAGGAGATATTATTAAATTTTAGATGAGTCGTATTTTTTACACATCTGCTTCACTTTCGTACCTATTTTGAGGACATGTTTCGCAAATCTTCGTTTGCATCTACGGCTCTTGTGCGACTGAAGCTAGATCCAGCGGTGTGGGTAATTCTGGGGTTGTTGCTGCCATCTGTTGATTTAGTGATGCAAACGAAGTAGATGCAAACGAAGATTTGCGAAACATGTCCTCAAAATAGGTACGAAAGTGAAGCAGATGTGTAAAAAATACGACTCATCTAAAATTTAATAATTTTTCGCTTCACTGTGGTGTTCCAATACAGTTAAATCTCGATATATTAAGGAGATATGTTTACACTGCGTATTTGTGTAAAAGCAGAAGCTGATTCTAGGTTAAGATTTGAGCTACAGACTTTAATAACAAATAAAGGAATTACGGCAAACTTCTTGTATCATTTTTGTCACCCTATTAAGACATTTGAAGAATTACTTACATTCAGATTCCTTAAAATTAGTTTATTATGGACTAATTCACTCCCATCTTAAATAAGGAACTGTAATATAGGGTAGTATGGGCACATTAAAATAATGTAAACAGCGTACTCACAGTGAAGACAAAATGTTTGAGGTGCATCTATAATGTTAATAGTAGAGAATTGTGCAAGCATTTCTTTTTAGAGACTAAGATATAAACTGTTGTCTTTATATGTATATAAAATAATTATATATGTTGTAAGTCACACTGTACATATTAAAGATAGTCATATAGATAATACTCAGAAGTAAAATAATACTATAGAGATAATCCCTTTATGATAAGTAGGTTAATGTATAACAGACTATCAAATGATATTACAGAAGAGGCACAGAATTTCAAAAGAAATTAAAGACGTGCTTGAAACTTGTAAAAGTCTGCAAGAAAATAAAGGTGATGGCAGTGGTCATCTTATTTCCCCATTCTAACTTAAACTCTCTGTAGATGATCAGTGATATTTTATTCTTAAAAGTACAAAAACTTCCTGGATTTCAATATTATCCATACTTAATTTAATTTCATTCCAGAAGCCTCTTCTTTTTAATTCTCTATCTCTCCATGTTACCCCTTTCTTCACAATTTAAGTATGGATACCTACAATCTCAATCCATGTATTTGCTAACTACACTTACAAATAAAACAAATGCAAGAGCATCCTGGTATACTAAGTAATATTCATGATACTTACTTGGTTTTCACACCATTCTCTTTAAGTCTGTAGTAGAACTGAATTCCCTGACTGCTTGGCACACGTTTGTCTTTGCTACCAATAAGCAGCAATGTGGGTGCTTTTACTGTGGAAACAAAGCTGATTGGAGAACTTTTCTTCATCTTCTCAAATGCAGCAATGTCCATATCTTGACCCTCATGATATTGAAATCCACATTCAACAGCAGACCTAAAATTATGTAAATCTCTCACAATAAAAATTCCCACCACAATAAATTTAACTTAATAAACCATTAAATATCCATGCTACATAAGTTTATATTCCCTGTACAGATAATAACTTGCCACCTTGTATTCTGAAAACTGGAATTTTGGTGTATCAGTAGGAATGAATGTATGATCATTTGTTTGCAGTTAAAAGTCCCATCATCAAGATTTTTGAAAATTAACTGGAACTCTTTAACAACTGAGGCAGAGGAGCTAGTCCATATATAAAACACAAATACCTTATCTGAGATGTTACCTATCCAAATAAGCCAACAATAATAAAATAGTACAGGCCTTATAGCACTAGTATTCCTACTTATTAGGAGATAGCAGCAGTACTAGAGCAGTCGTTCTTCCATAAAATCCTTGCATTTAAAGCAGCTAAGCTTAGAAGTGAGTACCATCCAGCTCAGTGGGAATGGTATGAGATGTGACGGTGCATTACTCTAAGGGGATTGGAAAAGCTCTGTGATATCAACCAAATCATCATCTGCTTCGCTTGTGTAAGAAACAATAACAATTTCACATAATATTTTTCTGTTTGTGCAAGCATTGCCTTAAGACTACCAGCTTATCCCCCTTATTATCCTGATTTCCCTGCACCCCACAGAGCTTGGTCCTGTACGGTACATTTGTAAGCAACAACACAATGACTTTTGCACATACAGGTTTGTACATGTGACGGCTGGACGACTCACATATTGGAATCACCGCCATTGCCAGGGACTTTATGGAAATAGGCTATGCCCTATTCACAATCACAGTAATATAAAAACATGTTCATATCTTACAGCTTTTCTAAAAAATATCAATTTACAAAACTACCACAACAAAGTTACAAGCATTATTTTATACTATTTACCCCGTATCTTGTTTCATACACTTTTAAGGATGTTAGTAGAGTTCTCAAGTATTAAAAAAAAATTAAATTAATTTGAATTTTTAAATTTTAAAGTTTAGCTTTGAGTTCACTTTTGACTCAAAATGTTATCAAAACCTAATTTTGCTATTACTGCTCAATTTTCTATTATCCTAAATTCCAACTTTTAAGTTTCAAATTACTAAAATGGAGACCATTGTTTCTTTGCATAGTAACTAAGTTTTTTCTTAGAAAAAACTATTGAGCACCTATGTTCCAAACAGCAATCAGGATGCAGTACATTTTCACAATTTTTGCACATTGTTCTAGATCTTTACCACTTCCCAAACCTCCTAGAACCCACACAACACTTTTTTTTCCTAGATGTCACATTCCATATCCATGACTTAATATTGACTAAATAAATAGTATTTGTATAATATGAGTGTAATAGTGTATAGTTTATGATTTATTATTGTAATTAGGTTATTTTAGAACTTGTTTATGTAGATATTAAACTATGTGATTTTCTGGTTGCACACATTTAACTTGACGATGCTTTGAATATGTTTTGTATTCTTTTAAGCAGATAATGAATGAATTAATGAATGAATGTTCCATTATCATTTTTGTCATCACTAACAGAAATAGTTACTATAACTATCCTTTTGCAGAAATGCTGCCTCAATTTCATTCTCTGTCAATGACTTCTTGTTCCAGTATGCCATTGTAAAATGTACAATAAGAAAATACAGCAAGAAATCATTATAAATACCAGTGGCGGCTCATGGCCAAAATATTTGGGGGGTGTGGAAACAGTTTTACTTGCTAAGTATTGATAACAATAAATTATTACAATTGTAAATTTTAAGAACCATTTTTTTCAAATTCTACCTCTACAACCCATGCGAATAGTGGTTCTCAAGTTGTTATATGCACCTCAGAAATCAGTACAAGAAACCCAACACAATCTTTGCCCAAAGATGTACATTAATATGCATGCAACATATACAAGGATGTTATTAGAATGTCATTCAAGTTCACGCAAATCCATATAAGCTGCCACCACACCAGTGTATTCCCCCCCCCACAGATTCATGCGCCTATCACAGAATGTACACACATTCATTCTCGTATTTGGCATTTGTTCAGTTTATCATGAATTGCATTTTTCTTTAACTTAATGAAATTTTCCATCACTCTTTCATCAAAATCCTGCATGTTACTGACAGGGGCCTTATTTATTGATAGCATTGCTGAAGCATTGAGTCTGTCGTTTGTCATTGTATTTCTTAAAAGCCTTTTCAGAGTGGAAAAGCAACATTCAGGTTCCACAGCCTCCTCGGCATTGTTATGACAATTTTCAAAAGTTTTGTGACTTCACTGAATACTGACAAAAGTTTATTCATATTTGAAATGAAAAAGTTTCAGTGCTCCTTGAATGTTAAAGTCATTTCGTCTTTAAATTAGGTGTAACTCTGTGTGCAGTTTTCCTTGCTGTAGAAAAGGATAGCATTGCATCACTCGTGTGAACATTTCTTCCAGGAAACATTCACAAACATCCTTAAATAATTAATTTTTAGGTGAGTTGTATTTATTACACATCTGCTTCACTTTCGTACCTATTTTGAGGACATGGTTCGCAAATCATCGTTTGCATCTACGGCTCTTATGCGACTAAAGCTTGATCAACAGATGGCAGCAGCAACCCCAGAATTACCCACACCGCTGGATCAAGCTTTAGTCTCATAAGAGCCGTAGATGCAAACGATGATTTGCGAAACATGTCCTCAAAACAGGTACGAAAGTGAAGCAGATGTGTAATAAATACGACTCATCTAAAAATTAATAATTTTTCACTTCACTGTGGTGTTCCAATACAGTTAAATCTCGATATCCTTAAATAAGTCGTTACACAGCAAAGATGCAGCTCCTCGATGTCCATTATAAGCAGATCTATCTGTGACGGTAAATGTGATGACATCACACACCTCCTTGGGCATCTCCAATCCTTGCACATTCTGTACTTTTTCTTTTCTTTGGCGGCTGTAGAAATTCTTCACTTATGTTTTTGTGTACTTCAACAATATTCAAGTTTTCCTTTTCCATTTGTTATTTAAATATAAGGATGTCATTCTGTAATGTTACACTATCTTTGCTCTTCTTTTGAAGTAGCTGGTATAAAATGTCTACATGAAGTAGGATTTTGTAGAAAACTCAACCAAAATATAAAATTTGGATTTTCAAGTGCTCTTCTATAGCTATTGGCTTCATTTATTGTGGTTGTATTAGTGCAACTCTCTTCAATAATTTCGAAGCAATCTTTCAGATTTTCTATGTTTTCATACCTAACATTGTCGGTACAAATGTAATTCCATCTTGTTAAAGCAACTCTGGACAATCTTGCTTGCACTACTTTTTATAAAATATCAGATCGCAAAGAGGAATTGGAAAAGAATGCTGCAATATCCGACAGATCTGAAAAGAACACGCGTACCTGGGAATTATAGTTGCCTTTTCTATGATTAAATTCAACATGTGTGCATATCAATGGACAAAGTAAGCATATGGATATGTTTCCCTTATTTTGGCCTATACTCCATCAGTCCTTCCACTCATAACACTGGCCCCATCAAAGGATTGAGCAATGAGCTATTCTTTGGTATTTCCAAGAGGTGGGTAGATTTCACTCCTTATGCACTTTGTCAGAGATTTCACATCTCTTCCTTCATGGTTCACAAAAGCCCAAAGTCTCTCATTTACAAATTCCTCATATACGTAACGGAATACCAAAATCATCTGACAGTGATTTGAAACATCACTTGTCTCATCACACTGAATGGTAAGAAACTCAGAAGCTTGTATCTGCTGCTCTATTTTCTCCCTATACACTTTCAACATGCAGTCTAATATTTCATTCTGCACTGTCTTCAAAGTTCCTCTAAATACTGTGGCTGTTTCTAAATGTACCTTCATCACTGTATCCAGTTCAGCTGTATAGTCAATGAGGCCGCTGTACACCCCTGGATTGGAAGAAGTAACAGATTGGTCATGTGCTCGTCAAGTTAGTTTAAACACAAAAAGAATGGAATCAAAATGAATTAAAATTTGGACCAACTTCAGAAATCTTTTAAAATTTTAAATCAAGAATAAAATTAAGTGCAAAACTTCACACATGAAATAAGCCTTTTTAAAATATGTCTGGTTTTACTCGCTTGAATGTTATGTTTCTTAAAATTTTCTTTAAACACGGAGTTAAAACATGATGCAATATTTTGTTTTCCTAGGAGTGACATACGTACCACACTAATCATATGCTGCACTGAATGTTCATGTTTGTTTATTTTTTCTGTTAAATGTTTTATATTACTCACTCCCTTAACTGTCCATAAACAATTGACACATTTAGGAACAAACAAAACACACAGATAGCAGAAAAAGGACTTGAGAATTTCGCAGCCACAGACCCTCACATTTCTCATACATGACCTTAGAACTAAGGTACCTCTTAAACACACTGTTTTCATTTTTCTTAGTTTCTACTTTTCTCATTAAGAATTCGGACGTTGGTCTACCCAAAGGTTTCAATTGTACTTTTTCTTCAAGAGTCAACCTTGAAAATTTGACTTCCATTAGTGATTTTACAAAGTTATCCATCATTCTTTAGTCACTGGATTTTATAAAGCCACCTGTGGCACTCTGTTAATGTTCCTAACTCCATAAAGAATGTTAAAATGAGAAACCTGTGCATTGTAACACTATAAAACTACTCTGCAGACTGCTCTAGGCACGAACAGAACCGTGCCGGATAAGCACATATGCAAGTCCTTCCCCCACTCCCTCGCCACGTTCAGAGCTGCATGCCTTCTGTTACGTGGAAATGCAGCAGTCCGGTGCTAATCCTACCATGCTGAGCCATATACTGTAGGTATGAAGACATAACTTGTACTGCCTTATGAATCTTTCTCATATTTTAAAAATAAACTGTCCTTAATTGTTGAAAGACCATGGTTCATTTATTTCCATAAGATTTCTTTTAGGGGGGTGTGCACCTTCGCGCCCTTATGATGAACCGCCCCTGATAAATACACTAAACAAAGAAGCCCAGCACAGAACAAACATGTCTTTATCACAAGTACTGCTCATGTGCTACCTTACCCATTACATGAAAACTTCAAAAAGAAAAGATTAAATAAACAGGACAAAGCAGTCATTAGCAAACAGACAATACTACCAACACACAGTTTAAATACTGTACACTATATAGTGGTAGGCAATCCACAGCCTGAATTGCAAGTTATTTGACCACAAAAGCCAACCTCTGCAGATTGGACCAAATTGGAACTTGATGATTTATGCATACAATTTACATCCACCCAAATTGATTCTTGGCAGCCTAAAGGCTAATATCCACTGGTTGCTTGGGTCTGTGCAATGGGTTAAATATGTGATAGGAATTTTGAACAATTCAAATCCATCAGATTTGACCCATAATGATACTTACCAGTCTGGTATATCTGATATGGTGTACATAGTAGAAACATCTATTACTGGATTTCTTGCAACAACAGCCTTGTACATATCCTTAAAAGAAACAAGCAATATTTAGCAACTGCACATGAATAATTACTTTCAACTTTTGCAAAAAATGAAATATTAATCTCAAAAACTATTTGTAGTTGGTTTATTGATACTCGTCACTTTTTTATATTACATTAATTACATTAATATAAAAAAGTAAGTGACGAGTATCAATAAACCAACTACAAATAGTAACATCACTGTTACTAAGTTCCTCCAAACACATATAATGAAATATTAGTTTGCTCTTTTTGATTTGCTTCAAATGAACTGCAATATGAACCCATACATTAAAGGCCTGATTTGTGGTTCAAATTCAGAGTGATGCCATAAAACTACCTACATATGGAAATTAACTGTACTTCCACGCTATGTTTAGTAGAGTTGGCAGTATAAATTGAATAGTGAACACAATGATACATTATAAGCACAGGCAGGGTTTGAACCATGGATCTCTAGTTTTCTGTGCTGACATTCTTGGTTTTCAGCCCTGAATATGCATTGAACTTCCCTTGTCTGATACCTGTATTTTCTCCTACCAGCAAACTCAAATTACAAACATCAGGTAAGCTATCTTTGGTGGGACTAGTTTCTAGCATGCTGTGATGCTGGTTAGTGTCAATAGTGCAGTTAACAGAAAGTCCTCATAAATACAGTAGGACCACACAGGTTATTTTTAACACACATTAAATAAACGTGTAAAAATAAATATAAATTACTCATATATATTAAGCCACAAAAGCTTGGAACTGTCTTTCATTGTGGTTTAGTACTTCTGGCACCTACTTAGGAAATTACCCATCACACTCTGCAGTTTTCCCTGAGAAATGGTAGCAACTCCTCCTATAATCTTCGCAAAAGTTAAAGGCACATGGAGACTGGCTGTACTGCAGACTCCAGCCAGTCCTAAGCTTGCCCTGTCTAGCAGCACTGCCGAATGAGGTACACACATCTCGTGCACCTGAACTGAGAATATTATATTAATAATAACGCTTGGATAAAGGTTTGAAAAATGACAGATGCCAATCTTATAATAAGAAAGAATTTTATTTTCTGATAATGGCCGTACAAAAATCCTGTCGCTATGATAATTAGAACATGAGCGATGCAAGTTTTATCTTTCACATGGTTATGGTTAAATGTTACGGATAAATATTTGAATATTACAGATGCAAATCTTATAATAAGAAAGAATGTTATTTTCTGTTCATGACCGTACAAAAATCCTGTCTCTACGATACTTAGAACATGAACGATGCACGTTTTATCTTCATAAGTTATGGTTTAATGTTGCAGATAAATATGTGAAAATTACAGATGCCAATCTTATAACAAGAAAGATTTACTTTCTGGTCATGACCGTACAAAACTCCTGTCTCTACAATACTTATAACGCGAGCGATGCACTTTTTATTTTCACATGGTTATGGTTACACCCAACATCCATCCATTCAACACAGAAGCCTGAAAAACAACACTGGATTGCAAACCGTGCTTGCTGTTCCACTGATGTGACGTGTGTCAAAGTAAGATCTTAATGTTTTAGGAATATATAATGTGTTCGAGATTTAACTGTATTGGAACACCACAGTGAAGCGAAATAATTATTAATTTTTAGATGAGTAGTATTTATTACACATCTGCTTCACTTTCGTACCTATTTTGAGGACATGTTTCGCAAATCATTGTTTGCATCTTCTGCTCTTATGCGCATAAGAGCAGAAGATGCAAACGATGATATGCGAAACATGTCCTCAAAATAGGTACGAAAGTGAAGCAGATGTGTAATAAATACGACTCATCTAAAAATTAATAAATATAATGTGTTGTTTAATTACGGAAAGAATAGCCAAAACCTTTGCTGGCGGGTAGAACTGCTCTTATATACACGGAACCTCTACAAGTGCATGTACTATGCTTGGCAACAGCACTCCAAGCATTGGCCAGCATTCATATGCCTTTAACTTTTGCAAGCGGTATATCATTATTTTAAACTTATAATAAGAAAGAGTAGAAAACAGCTGATGATGTTAGGAAGATCCTAACAAAATGCGTTCTAGGTAAATACTAGCAATAAGTGGGGCATTGAGTTTTAGTTTGACTCAAAATTATATTATTTTAAAGTTCATCTGAAGTAATTAATAAACATTTTGTAGTGCTTTTTTTTTTCCTTCACATTTCTTCAAAATTTTTACATTAGAGTAAGTATCCCTTACACCACGACAGCAGTACAACTAGGGAAGTTAAAGAAGAACTAACTAGTGTGAAAAAACCAACAACACAATCTTGATTAATTTGATCATCAATGTTAATTAAACTCCTCAAACATCAGTTACCTCATCTAAAGTGTGTGGATTTGCTTCCAAAATTTCATTAGCATTACATGAAGATACACAACCCTTTACATTATGTCCAAATATTTTAACATTAACAACAGCCTTACAGACACGAAGCATGTGCAGCCTGCTTTACCAATGATGGATAGTTGTGCTGCTTCATAAACAATGGCATAAGAGATAAATTTGTTATTTCCCAAAATTGGAATTTGTAAACCTTTGTATACATATACATTTCACATTGTGAAATACAGTATTAATGACTTTAACTTAGCAAATGTATTGGAGCAATTAATAAACACCAAGCTTGAATGGACCTCCAGAAAGAAAGACCATTAACCAAATGGACCAGAAAGAATAACAAACAAGCATCATTATTAAATTATAGATGAGTTGTATTTATTACACATCAGCTTCACTTACGTACCTATATTGAGGACATGTTTCGCAAACCTTTGTTCACATAATCGGCTCTAAAGTTTGATCCAGTGGTGTGGGTAGTTCTGGAGTTGCTGCTCCAATACAGTTAAATTTCGATATATTGAAGTGACCTTTAAATCAAGAGGAACACGCGAAAGTTAGATCCAGCCAATTAAAAACCCAGACAATATGGAGGTAGGGAAGTTCACATTTGAAAATGTCAACGAACATTTTGGCAAAAAAAAAAAAAAAAAAAAAAAAAAAAAGAGAGAGAGAGAGAGAGAAATAAAACAATATTTGAAGCTAAAGAAAAAAAGAAGGTTAATATCAGCAGACATAAAATTTATCAAAGGATGGCTACAATGAAACATCTCTTCAAAATTCGTAAGAAAAGTAGTAAAATTTAACCATAACAGCAGAGAACAATTAGCTGCTGAAAAAGCTGTGTTAAAATTCGAAAAAGCTAACCACTACAGAAAACCAACTAATATAGACCTCTATATATAGACAACCTACACTTGAAACTGTTAAAATTATTAGGAAACACAGCATGGCAGCATTTAGAGACTAAATCATTTGAATATACAAATTATAAAGTCAAACAAAAAGTTTATTACAAAAACTACCAAGAAAAACTACAAAAACTACCAAGAAAAACTTACAAAAACTACCAAGAAAAACTGCAATGGCCCTGTTTAGAATGGAAACTGGCCATGATTGTCTTGCAGAACACCTTTATAAAATACACTGCATACCTACACCCAAATGTACCATCTGTAAAGAGGATGTCATCATGAACAAACACCATTTGGACAAATGTAATGGTCTCAAAAGTGGGAACCTACAGGCTTTATATTGGAAAGCTAGGGGGAAAATGATGCAAATCAACTAATCCCCAGTACCATTAGTCAACAAAAACAACCAAAAGTAGAAACTAAAGCATAATCAGAATCACTTGCAACCAAAACATAACAAAATTTCAGCAAAGATCACACCCTAGCACAATGTGACTAACCTCTCTAAGCAAACTATTAACAATGAAGAAATAGATAGGCTAAGTCAAGGCCTGAAAACCCTAATGAGTTCATTGCAGATATTGAAATAGCAGTAGAAGGCTTAGAGACTATGGATAAAAATATAATCAGGAAAAAATCTACGTCTATTTTGGAAAACTTGGCAAATAAAAAACCAGGAAAACATATGAAACAAATTAAGATAGCAAAATCGTTAAGAAAAAAGGATGTTATCTTTTCAAGGGCTGATAAAGGGAACAAAATAGTAATTTTAGACACAGATACATAGAAAGAAAAAATGTGAGATGTACTACAACAAAAAGAATTCAAAGAAATATATTCAAATCCATTCAACCAATGCATAAAAGATGTACACAAAACCATCAATAATAGTAAAAATTTTAACAACTGCAGAACAAAAAACTATCAAACAGGACAACCCTAACCTTGCTAGATTATATGGATTGCCTAAAATACACAAACCCTACATACCCATTAGACCTTCTGGTAAAATGGCTATCCAAAAAATTTCAATCCTTTCCACAATTCAATACTTTGAGCATAAAAAACTCTTTAGACCTGGTAGAAAAAAATTCAAAATCTTAAACTAAAACCTCAAGACACTTTAGTATCCTTTGATGTCTGCTTCCTCTTCCCTAGCATCCCAATAGACAACCTTTTAATTCAACTTAAAAAAATGGCTAACTTCTATTAACCTAGATGCTAATACAATAGAATATTTGGCAATGACAAATACATATACACCAAAATTATTTTGTCGATGGAAAGTATTACAAACAAATTTTAGGACTGGTTATGGGAAGCCCGCTATCACCATTTTTGGCCAATTTATACATGAGCATTTTCGAAACACATATAACTAAAGCCTTTCCTCATATTTTTAAAACATGGTACAGATACGTAGATGATATCTTTGCAATAGTACACTACAAACAGATAGATGATGCTTTGAAACTACTCAACCTTCAAGAGCCCAGCATACAATTCACAGTAGAAACTGAAGAGGACTGTACTCTACCTTCTTTGGACCTTAAAATCACAAAAAAACAATGAAAATCTGGAACTAAGTATTCATAAAAAAGCAACACACACAGATAATTACATCAAAGCAAATAGTTTCAACACAATTCCACACAAACATGCCACCATCAGCAATCTCACACAGAGATTAGTAAACCTACCCCTCAACCAGCAAGAATATCAAAAAGAATACCATCAAATCTTAAGCCCGCCTCGGTAGCATAGATGGTAGCATGTCTGTCTCACATTCAAGAGGTCCCGAGTTTGGGTGAGTTATATGGATAAGGTTTTCTCTGGGGTTTCCCCTTATCCTAATAGACGAATGTCAGGTAACTCTAAGTTCCATGGACCCCGGACTCATTTGAGCATCATTTCACCCATTTCATTCATCGTCCGATATGACTTAATGTTGGAGGATGTAAATTTTTAAAAAAAAATCAAATCTTAAAAACTGCAATTAAAAATGGATATGGAAAAACTCTTGTAGATAAAAAACTAAAATCATTCAAACTTCAAAGCTCTTTCACCAATGAAACAAGAAATTAGATTTGCTAAATTTACTTACCACCCCTGGGCCACAAAAAAGTTCCAAAAAATATTCAAGAAATACAATATAACATTGGCACCAAAAAAACAATTACAACATTAAAAACCTACTTAACAGTAATAATACTGATAAGATAAAACCAAAAGAAAAGTCAGGCAGTTACTGTGAAAAAATTTTCATAGGGAGGACAAAAAAAAAAAAAACATAGGCACTAGAGAGAAAGAAGATGTTAGGCACCTAAGATACAAAAATATTGATAAGTCTGCAATAGCAGCTCATTTCTGGTTTGAAAATCATGAAATTGAAGATAGCACCAAATTACTAAAATACATACAAAAACATAGTGAACTCGTCATATGGGAGAGAGTATACATAGGAAAACAAAAACTAACTAATGAACTTTGAAATCCCGCCAGAAGACAACCCCACATTTAAATTCATCACAAAATCAACAGATGGCAGCAGCAACTCCAGAACTATCCACACACTGGATCAAGCTTTAGTCGCATTAGAACCTATGATGCGAACAAAAGCTCACGAAACATGTCCTCAATATAGGTATGTAAGTGAAGCTGATGTGTAATAAATATGACTTATCTATAAGTTAATAATTGTTTCGCTTCACTGTGGTGTTCCAACACAGTAAAATTTTGATAAAACAAACATCACTTTTGAATGTGGAAGTTTCAAAATCTGCAAGCAGCCTTACTCTACATGAATTCCATAAATAGTTCTTGCAATGCCTGAGAATGTAAATACTGTTTTACAGAAAATAAACCCCCCTTTTTAAAACAGATTTCAGCCGAAAAATTGGGAGGGTCTTACAATCGCATACTTATAAAAATAAAAATAATATTACTAAAGTATAATTTATTTTTCAGTTGGAAAGAGGTTTGATAATGGAGACAATGGCTTCCGAAACTAGTCCCTCAAAAATATAAAAATGTAAGCGACGAAGTGTCAAAAACCGACTACAAATAGTTTTTTCAATTAATTTTTATGTCACTCTTACTGAATTTCTCCAATCACACATACATATTGACTATTCTAAGTTATACAGACAGAACAATCTTATTATTTAAGAATGCATAGTATTTGACATCAGCTGTATGGCTTTTTTTAAAGTTCAATCATACCAGTATATTGATATGACCGGTATAACATATGAATGATTTACGAATTTATACTTCAAAACAATTGTCATTTTAATTACAATCAAAAAGCATTCTGTTTGTTTTGACATACCTGGTACACTGTTTTTCACATGCAGTCATTGCTGCTTTCATCATGTATGTACAGTATCAAAGTAATTCTGAAGAATAGATATTCTTGGAATCACAGTCTGTTTCACATTAACAGACCAGGTCTAACATTCACATACATTTCTTTTTTCTATAATTTGCTCACAAAAGTTGGCAGGTCTTATAATCGAGGAGCTTTTATTTTCAAGTAAATAGGTTAATACTTATGCACAACACTAATACATTTGCAATGAGGAATGAAAAAATCCAAAACAAGTTGGTAAAGATCATAAGGGTTTCTAACACTTAGCAATAGCTGCAAAAAAAGTCCATTTAATTTTGATAAAATTGTCTCTAACCGTAAGTGAACTGAATGTAAGTGAAGCTGATGTGTAATAAATACAACTCATCTATAATTTAATAACATAAAATATAATTTAGTAAACATATTTCTGTACCCTGACCAATGTAAGCTAAACAAATAAATATATAATAATGGGGTTTAGAGATTCTAATCTTGAAGCATCTTGCTCAATATTTCATATCCTTAGTTTCTAGTCTTTGCCTTGCAGTAAGAATTTTGTCTAACATACAATTAAAAGGGGTAAGAATTATGAAAAATACAACAACCCATAAATAGCTCAGAAATTCATTAATACATGTATGCAGTTAAAGTGGTAATAATTAATCATGGTGAATGCTTCTCGCTAGTAATTATAAACTTATATAGAGATACAAAAACTTAAAAGTTCATGCAGGAAAAACAAATATATATAATGGATTAAGAAAATCTAACACAACACATGCTCTCATGCTAATTCAAACAAGTGAAGTAACATTCCCTTTGATTTTAGAATACTGTAGTACATAATATTGTGACCTTGTGAATTCGTAGAATTAAAATTTCAATTTGCCGAAATTCTAAATGTTCTTTATTTCCGTAGAAATATACTGTTCAGTTCTCACATTACATCACCATTACAACACAATCTTCCAAGGTCGATCACAATAACAAACAGTGACAGCAGATTACATCATTAGCTCTCGTTACACAGCTGGCTGTCTCTCATTTCACAACACTGTTTCACAACTATCTCTTTGCAAGCCGTCATGTCCTTAAATACCTATTTCGTAAATTCAAGATATTTCTGGAACAATAAAGAAAAAAAACTTTTCTCTGTCAACCGAGATATCACTAGAACATTCCAAACACTGAAACCCTACCTGCGGCAGCAAGTCCTTTACCTCAGATATCTTTGCTTGCCGGCGCTTGTTTGCAATAGCCATGCTATCATTAACTGCTTAGCAAGGCTCTTTATTTCCACACTGTCCGCCTATCAGTTCCTTTGTGTGTGCAAGCTGCCTTATTGCAATTGGGTTTGTGACACTATGTTGGTGTTCACTTCAAAGGGTGCCATATTGCCCAACATCACTTGTCCAGCCACAGAGCCCAAAATTCAGTCTGTCTAGTATTTCTACAGAAACATATGACTCATGTGCTGAATAAGTTGCCTAGCAAGCAAGAAATTCAGTCTGAACATGACAACCTTCCACATCATAGCAACACACAGTGACCTGTATGGTATCGTATATGGCATGTAAAAACCTCTTTCATAGTGTATTTTGTTTGTTCAATATCAAAGTTCCATGAAACCTGTAAGCAGGTTACTTACTACCCTTCAACTGCTTCAATAATCTGAAGAATTAAAGGAACCAATCTAAACCAAAGTATGTGATGAACTAAAGGGAAGAGCTGCTCACCAATAAGCACAGCTCAGCTTCTGTGTTACTGAACTGGACTGATATTTCTTCCTTTTCATATATCAGCTCCCTCCACTCCTTTATCTTTCCTATCCAGTCATCATAGACTCAACTTGTGTTTTCTTCGACCCTGATGGTATTAGAGTATTTTAGACTTAGAGGATCATTTCATTTTTATTTCCTGTTCATACTTTTCTTTACTTATGGTGGTGTATCTGCCATTTATGGTGCCCAATTTTAAATGGTTATAAAAAAGTTAACTTTAGTCAATGTACCAACATAAAAAATACTGGAGTGCAAGAGAGTTGGCTACACTGCCAACTGCTTGACATATGACACCAGCCATATTATGCTAATCTTCTAACTGCAGAGAAGCATTTGATTTTGTATCTAGATATAATTATCCCTGCTTTATTTTCCATATTGGCTGTACATAATGTGTCTTTTATGTTCAATATTCAAGTATATATGCAACTAAACTGTATATTTCTTTGACAGGTCTTTTTGACTACTAGTAAACACACTGAATGCAAATCAATAAATTAATCAATCAAACAATGACTAGTCAGTGCTTTAATGCACTAATTTTAAGTAAATAACTAATTAAAATCATACCAATTGATTCTATGTATAAGAGATATTGTTAACATTGAAACACTAAATAAGTTAACCTGAAATTTACATTAACTTTTTTTTTTTTTTTTTTTGGAGTGAATACTGCACTGTTAATAATGCTTCTACTTTTAATATTTATTACATTAACTTATTTATATTCATTAGTAACACCTTACCAAATAATGTAAATATATAATAAATCTAATCTGCCTCAGCAAAGTAGAGCTCAATTTTTGGAGATGATTCATGATTGATGAAGCTTTATTATTATTATTTAGGAGAAGAAATCACAAATGTTATAAAATATATAATTAAGTACTTCAAAATAAAGTCCCAAGATACTAAACTATACCTACTGGATACTGGCCACTAAGATGAGTGACTAAGAAGCCTCCATGGGACCCTCCAAAGAGAACAACTTTATTAGGATTGAGGAACGGAAATTGTTTTAGTGCCTCCAAAGTTGCCAAATGTACATCCTTTACATCTGTGTCTCCTATTTTGCCAAGCAGGAACTCAACGCTATCCTGACCAGCTCCAATGGAACCTCTGTAGTTTACCATTAGCATACCAAAACCTAATGCAAACAAAATTCAGTAGAACAAATATCAGATACTAATCTTTCAAATCTTATTTTATTGTAAACATAGATGGCCTGTATAGGAAGCAAAAGGTTATTATATTAAATAGGATTTAAATGAAGTAATATTGATTGAATATGAGAATGAAATCAGGTTGGAATTTTCTAGCTTTCCAAATGTCCACTACTGTTTTCCTTTTTGTTCACTTCCCGTACTTAGTACAGTTTGTTTTGTTCCTTACTGGAGATAGCAACATTGAAAAGAAAATACATTTTTAAATTTACTGGGAGTCGATTAATGACACTAAACAACACTTACTTTTAATCGACTCCCAATAAATTTAATTTATACAACACTGTTTTCAACACTTCCATGAAAGGATTTAAGAAAATACATGTTCATCATAGTATGTGAATTGCAGAAAAAAGCTGATGCACATATTAGGAATTTCTAGAGTAAATGTTTGGCAGACACTAAAAATGCTTCACCATTTTATACACCCAACAGAAGGTATATCAGTTACTGCAAAAATAAAGCTCTAACCAACAGTATACATCCACCATCAATGCAAACATACAATGCAAATTTGTTGTACTACTTGGTGACACTACAACTTGATCACTGATATCAGTAGCATTTTCAAGAGATCTGCAAAATAGTGCTTAATAACATATTTTCCTCACTTTCAAAAGAACATCACATAGCAATATAATTTCTTGTTAATCTGAGGATTAATTTTTCATTTAAAATATATTTATCACTCAAACAGGTTTCCAGTTTAGTTTTGTTTTGTTTTTAATTGTTTTCGTTAAACATTAAAATTATTTAACTGAAAATATAATTAAGGAACACTAAAAAATTCAAAACGTTAGAAAATGAACAAATCCGAGTAACTAACCATTTTTGGTTAACAGATTATAATATTAAATGGAAATAAAGTTTTTGAAACATGCCAAAACACCAGCAGAAATAACAGTTTGGGAAAAATCCACCTACCAAATATGCACACAAATGAATTTTTAAATTCTACCAGCAAATCATGTAGTTTATTACTAAACAGTTAGATGGAAACACAACGGACATTGAATGAAGGGATTTCCACCAAAAGCTGCTAGAGGTGCAACTGACAACTGAGACAAATGTTTTCAAACACACTCTGAGCAAAAACATAATTACAATCCACTCACAATATCTGTTACTGTGTGACAACTTTTGTGTTGTCTCACAAATGTGGCACTGTTTATCATCATTTATAGTAACTTAAACATTACGTAAGTTAAATATTCTTCATGTAATGTAATTATTATGATATTGAGGGCTTTGTTATGTTCTGCTCCATAACAGGTCTGACTTCATATTTCAAGTATATGATTTCCCTGTTAGAGCAAAGATTTATCCTAAAAGTTCTGCACTACAAAGCACTTTTTCACACATGAAAAGTATGAACAAACGTATGAAAAAAGGGCTTATAACATCTTAAATCTAACATTACAGTAATTAGTGACTAAAATTCATTTATTTTTTATATAGTTAGTTACTAACACTCCCCACATGGCAACCTTGGCCTTCGGGGTAACCTCACCCCACCAAGTGATGACCGGACCCATTTCTCAGGTGGAGGCACCCAGAGGGCGGTGTCCACTACCTCCGATGATAGGGTGATAGTGAAGATGGCGGTGAGGTGAGAGGACCTACAGTTTTTACCGTGGACTCCGAACCACGTTGGGCATAGGGGATACTTCACGTGTGCTAGACAGAGGTGAAGGCGTGGATAGGGCCGACTTAAAATCGCCAACCCCAGAGCCGGGAATCGAACTCGGGACCCTTAGAACGGGAGCCGCGAACGAAACCATCGCGCTACCCCGGCGCCCATTTTTATTTTTTTATATTAATGTATATAACAAGACTAGTTTCACAAATCCAATATTTGCATCATTAGCCAAATTATTTCTTAAATCTATTCAATGAGTTGTTTCTCTGATTTAAAGGATGATATCTACACTGAGTCATTCAGTAGAAATATTCTTTAAAATGTCTGTAATGACTTTAGTAGAAGGGCAATGTTTTTTCGTTAATATTCTCAAACCAAAAGTGATCCTCTAATACAGATTTATTTTCCATTTCTTTATGTCTGCTGTACCTAACAAGGGAACTATCACTACGCTCATATCTGTATTCGCTTGAGAATTTGATGGCAACACTTCTGCTCTAAGTGGTGACTGTGTGCCAAGAATTGGGTGTGGAGTATAGACGGAAGAACCTGAAAATAGGCCCAGAATACACAGGAACATACAGGCATAGCAACACAGCATTATACAGGAGGATTGTTTATCCTGTGGGCAGCGGCCTACACATGGCATACATAAGGAATGCCAGCAGTTACTTGCAAATGGTCGCTGCAGCACTTTTCAGGCTTCAGTTTTGGGCATTGAGGTTCTACTCTGCAGCAGATTTTTGGCACACATGTCCCACATAGAGCAGAGATGATGACACCAAACTCACAAGCGAATTCAGGTATGAGCATAGTGATAGTTCCCTTGAAAGATCTTCAAAACATTTATCTGCCTTCATTCATTTTTCTTAAATTCTTTTTTTTTCTTTTTCTTTTTTTATTAGACTATAAATATACCTTATTTTGTTCAGTCTCTATTTACTACCACAGAAAACCAAAACCGTAATATTGTTCTTATGTCAATAAGAAAATTAACACTACAGTTAATAAGAAATATGCACATGTTTTCTTCAGATTAACTCTGCACCAAAAACAATGATTCATCAGCATATGTGTATAAGGCTGGCTTGGGTTAAATGAAACAAAATGTGCTGCAACTCGCATATATAACATTCACTTCTACATTTTTCGCAGATATATGTTACGTTTTTTAATCATCAAAATATGTCCATTAATAATTAACTCAATTATGTTTTTCAGTTAAGCGTTTTCTCATTAATATATCACTTTTTTTCTAGCCCAGGTACATGTACTATATTAATTTACTTGCTCATTTATGCATGATATGTTTTTATTCCATTAAGATATACCGACAGACCCAAAATATCCTAACAGACTGCACTGTGATTTGCCTGTCTGCACCCTTGATGCTCATTGCCATCTGTCGATATCTTAGAAAGGTGCAGATAAAACCATACAAGATTAAAATTATAAAATAGAAGTATTTATAAACAGTGAAGCTTTAACAATTAAATCTTTTTAAACCACTTGTCAAACTATAAAAACACTTTAGCTCCACTTACATTTAAAATTAGGACATGTTTCAAGGACCACGCGTCCCCATCATCAGCTGATGTTTGACTAGTTCTTCAGGTGACTGCCTCCCTCTCCTGGCACTGTTCAACGAGTTGAATGACATCATCCACTATTGATATTTTGAAATTCATGGCTCTTTCTATTCTTAAAAATGTGTTCAACTAGTTGAACAGCGCCAGGAGAGGGAGGCGGTCACCTGAAGAACTAGTCAAACATCAGCTGATGATGGGGACGCGTGGTCCTTGAAATATGTCCTAATTTTAAATGTAAGTGGAGCTAAAGTGTTTTTATAGTTTGACAAGTAGTTAAAAAGATTTTACTAACCATACAAGAGTTTTAAAACTATGTTTAAAGGCTTTACTTATTTATGTTATTAAAGGAGATGCTGCAACTGGCTGCCGCCTTGTCCATACATGTTTAGGAGATGCTGCAACTGGCTGCCGCCTTGTCCATACATGTTTGGCATCTTTTTTAGAAACTATCCATCACTCACTATAGTTCACATTTATAAATGCTGCCAATTTCCTGGCAGATATTTTGTTTTTATTCTTCCAGAGTGTGTGGGTTTGTTGTGTACACTTATACTTTATCCCAGAGATAGAAATCACAGAGGGTTAGATTGGTGGACTGAGGGGACCACAAATCTCTACTAATAATTCTGTCCTGAAACACATTTTCAATTGTTCTCATCGAAAGATTAGCTGTATGAGCTGTTTCAGAGTCTTGTTGGAAAAAGGAACAATCATGCTCCCTATCTGTTAATTATTAAAAAAAATTGTATTCAAGTATGTACAGGAGTCAACTGTTGAACTGAAAACTATTGGGCCTATAACTCTTTCTCTGCTAATGGAGAAATGTTAGCATTACTCAATGTGAACTACAGAAAGACAAGTAGTAAAAAAGTACAAAAAATATATATAAATATATTAGAATTTCTTGTAGATACTATCTCCAAAATTATACCTTTAGATTAAAATCCTACAAAAAGAGGTAATTTCTTCAACAACAAAAATCAATATTAATTAAATATAATAAAGAAATAAGAAATACTGGATTAATCACCATCCACCATTTAAAAAACATAAAGGAGTTAAAAAATTGTAATGGATAGTTTCCTGAAGAGGTGCCAAACATGAATAGACAACAGCAGGACCTGTTTGAGTATCTCCTTTAATAACATAAGTAAAGCCTTTAGAAGTAGTTTTAAAGATGCTGCATGGTTTCATCTGTACCTTTCTATGATAGCAGCAGATGGCAATGAGTGCTGAAGGTGAGGACAGGGAAAACAGTGTGCAGCTGGTTAGGATGATTTTGGGTCTCTCAGTACGTTTTCTGTATAGTGTAGAGTTTTGTTCGTTGCTGTTGCAGCATAAAACATAGGTCTATTACACAATGCTTCAATATTTTCAAATGCTACACACTTGTTAACAATATAGTGGGCAAGATCATTCTTTCAAGGCTGCAACTATGATAATGATGATGGTGAGAAAATAGGTCTAAATAATGAAAGTGTTCCCTGAAGGCATGTGGAAATTCAAGTTTATGCAATGATTTCTATTATCAAAAACCTAAATGTAAACAGTATTTTTTTCAGTTTGAATAACAGTATTGGCATGCATGTAAATACTTCAAATAGTATATTATGTTTATTACTTTGTTTTATTTACTGTTTTCTTATATTAACTATGCATAATTAGTTCATGTAATAATCTGGTAAAACAGTTTCAATTCTATGAGAAAATTCACTTTTATGTTTCATCATTTATACTTATTTTAGCTAACTCCCTTAATAACACATAACTGAAGTGTAAAGCTTTTGTAATCTTACGATCAATTTCAACAACAATATATAACAATGATAAAATTAATGGAACATCAGTTATTCTTTATGCCACACCTCATTTACTTGTGAAAATGAATAATTTATTTGTGCAATTTCTTATTACATTATTCCTTATACTTGTTTATCTATCCCACACTATTTCATCTATTACCTTGTTGCTACCTTAGGTTACATGACACCCTGGCCCTATGCTCTGCCAGGTAGCTCTTAACCTCTATGCCTCCTTGTTACTTAATTAGCCCCTTTCCTACCCCCCCCCCCCCCCCCCCCCGATCTTCCTTTCTTATATTCTTTACATTTCTTGTACATTTTTCTTTTACTTTCTGTAAGAACTCACCAATACTTCTTACCTTCTTTTCCTCCTTTCCTCTTAACATTTTTATAGCTACTATATACTCTTCTCTATTTTCTCCCATTTTTCCTCCCAAACCTTTTCTTTTTTCCATATTGCTAACTCCTTGCATTCTGTTAAATAGTGTGCTATGCTTTCTTTTCCACCACACAATTCACAAAATCTCTTTTCCCTACCTCTTACCCTTACTTGTGAAAAATTAGCACAAGTTTCAGGATTATTCTCTCTTCCATTCTCTTTTAACAAACTTGTGGTTAAAAATGCTTCTATATCCTAGCAATAAAAACATACTTAAGTTTACATAAACCCAGAGGAAAAAATTATTGGTCAAAGTATAAAATTGAAAGAAGCGTAGAGACAGTGAAGCACAACTTAGCACAAAAGTGAATCGAGAAGATATTAACACACTGCTTCACTCACACTGTTTTTTCACAGGACATGTTTCAAGAGCTTTTGCTCTCATCCTCAGCTGGAACTCGACTAGTGCAAATTGTGGTGGTTTCCTCTTTCTCCATATCGTCAATAGATGGCATGATGTACTTGTCAAAGATGTCCGGTGGTGGAGTTTCAATTAACAAATTGTTAATTCATTAACAAAAATCGTCATAGAGTCATGAATTTTGAAACTCCACCACCAGACATCTTTGACAAGTATATCATGCCATCTATCGACGATACGGAGAAAGAGGAAACCACTACAATTTGCACTAGTCGAGTTCCAGCTGATGAGAGCAAAAGCTCTTGAAACATGTCCTGTGAAAAAACAGTGCGAATGAAGCAGTGTGTTAATATCTTCTCAATTCACTTTTGTGCTAAATTATTGGTATTGGTATCCTTAGAGCCAATTAGAAACAATGACCTCACATACACATACCTACCTGCCAAAGCAAGCAATGCAGCTTCTAACTTAAAATCATTTGTAAATGTTGAATGTGGTCCTCCATGAGGCCAAACAACAAGAGGCACTTCTTGATTAACATTTGTTTCAGGCCCAAAGTAAATTGCGGTAAATGCTTCTGTAACAAAACAATGAGCACTTACTAATAAAAAGTATATTTCCACACAAATAGTGTAATGTACAAAAGACATTGTGGGTCACTTCATGCACAAAGGAAAAGCACTTAAATACAATTATACCAAGTGGCACAACTGTCCTGTCACTGGCAGTGTAAGGAGTTATCCGTTCCTGCATTAAAACAATGGCAGAATACAATGGGGCAATTGCAGTTAAACATGGTGTGAGTGAACATTGGTTCTGCTCTATGAGAGGCAGTTCCCAGGCTTGAAATGACATGAGTACTCATTATAACAAACAAGAATAGTGAAGACAACCAAAGAAGTCTTACGACTATTTTCCACTTTAGTTACAGAGCCTTTATTTGTGAGAAAATAAACCCTCTTTTTAGATTGGCAAATCACTGAAAAGTTCTTATTTGATCTGTCCATATCCAGCCATAGCTATTTTTACTTTCTATACTATGAACTTACAGTAAGTAGAGGCAGTATTGCATTCCACCTAAAATTTAAGCAAAAATAGATGTCTTGATATCCGAACCCAAATACACTATTTTTTTAAAAAGGTCTATGTACATATGTGTGTCCATGTATCTGTGAGCAGCATAATTCAAAAACAAAATCTCAGTTAAATAGTAAACTTGGTGTAGAAGTTCAGTTTTTTGCATAGAAGCGACACCAAGATTTTCAAGAAAATCCCCTCACCCAAAACAATCCGAAAAATTTGTCAAATCTTGTGATTTTCTCAAAAATGGCTCTAATGTTTTTATAATATGTTTAAGATATTTTCACAAAAAAATGAAGTGTATATCTTGAATGTTTACATTCTGGATGACCTTTTTAAACTAGTAAACCATAAGAGACAAACAAAATCTTATGCACAAACACTGTAGATCTCACTAAAACACAAAATTTTGTCTGATACATCTTTTTTGTGGAGTGAACCATTTCAGAGATATTCCTTGCTTTATATCTGAATTTTAAAATACTTACTCATTTCTCAAATGGGAAGTTATTATTAATTTTTTATATCTTGGTCAAAAGAAATGGAATTTCCAAGTCATCAAATAACGAAAGCTCTGTAAAACATTTGACTATCACTTAAACTCTACTACGTTCTCATATTCCCTTGCACCTAGAAGAACAATAGTGTTAAGATAATGTTTATCGTGAAATAAAGGAACTATTACTTTCTTATACACATATACATAGTTTCTCCATGCTTCATTACATGCGTAGATTACTATTCTTAAGTAACTATACATTGTTTTATAAATAACGTAATTTACAGGAAAGTAAATGTTCTTTCACACTAGCCATGTATAGAAAGAGGTTTGGAAATGTAGAGACCAGCTGAAAAATTCAATGCCACAACCAGAATTTAAACCACAGTTCTCCTGGTCTTCCTTTGGTTTCTCTAACCAATAAGCTACCATGGCAACCTGCCAACATGACACTAAATTCTTTTATTCTAAACTGACTCACATTTTCCTAAGTAAAACACTAAGAGGTCTTGTATATACAGAGTCAAAAAAACACAGACAACACTCAGTATATTGTACAGGACACCAAACGCAATAGTCCATTGGCAGCAATGAACTGCACGTACATGCTCCAATAAGTATAGTTGACCTGAGAGAATAGCAATCGCACCATGTACTCATACAATGAGTTCCTCCTCTGACACTACAGGAGTAGCGTACACCATGGTTTTCATACTACCCACAGAAAATACTCCAATGGTGTCAGATCTGATGATCGTACTGGCCATGGAACTGGTCCCCCTCTACCAATCCAATGATTGCAGTATGTAACGAGGTGATTCCGCACATTTCTCTCAAAGTATGCTGGAGCTCAGTGGTATTGCAGCCACATTACCTGCCGAATGTGTAGTGGAACGTCCTCTGAGGTAGGTAAAATATCTATAAGAAATGTGAGGTAGATCGGTCCTTTTAGTCTGGTTGAGAGTAGATATGGAACAATGAAATGATCAGCAATATTCCAGCCCATAGGTTGATACTAAACGTGTGTTAGCGACTTTGATTTGTGCACCTGTATCTTCGTCTGCTCAAAAATGTCCAAGTCTAAAGAATTTACAAATTTTGTAAACTGCTTCAAGAATTCAAAGTATAAACTTGAAAGAAGCGTAAGGACAGTGAAGCATAAATTAGTACAAAAGTGAATCGAGAAGATATTGACACATTGCTTCACTCTGTGAATAAACAGTGTGAGTGAAGCAATGTGTCAATATCTTCTCGATTCACTTTTGTACTGCTTTTAGAATATTTTTATTAGACCAGTGGCCTTCTTCACGAACAAAGTTAAATAGATTATGTCTCTACTGCTCTACTCTTGAATAATAACTGGTCCAATGTTTGGATCTTCTCTTGCATGACATCTTGATCTTGTGAAGGTATTAGTTGATGTTCCCATGATGTATTATTGTCATTTTTACTGTGATGTTGACTTTCTTAGTCTGCTCTCTATTGTGATTATTTTGAAGACTGCTCCCACTTCTGCTGTTATTCGATCCTAGATTCTCTGCTGAGTGGATGTTTTGCTGTTATGATAGATAACTTCTTGTAGCATTTTTTAGTTTATTTAATTTGCTATAGTTTCCTTATTCTTTCTTAGCTGGGAAGAATTCCTTCATGGGCTTGCCACTGCCACCATTAATATCATTTATTATTCATGCTATTATCTTAGTATTATTATTATATTACTGTTGTCATTGTGTCAATACTCAAAAGATTTTTTTGAATGCTAGTTTGATATCTATTTTTGTGCTTTGTATGTCAAAGAAGGGCATCTATTACATAAGAGTTTCAAGATCATCTTTTCAAAGAATTTTGAAGAGAAGGGCATGACATCCATATAAAATTCACCTCCACCAATGGCAATGGTTTTGCCCATTGGGACACAAGGATTGAACAAATACCTGCCAACACCCCTGATTTCCTTAAAATTGTCTAAGGAGTAATGAATGCTATTTTGCAACAATGTCACTGTGAATAGATAGAGAATGCATTAACTGGGCCCCTCACAATCCTTGCTGGGTTTGAAATTATCAACTGCAAAACCACTGGGGCATAAACATTTGATGTGTTATTCTTGGGGTTAATGTTGCAAGGTCTGTCTTTCTTCCACTCAGACTTAGAGGAACACAGTATTTGGATTTCCTACAAGATGAGCTTCAGGATTTGCTCTATGAGATTCCAATATGACTAACGGTTCTAATTCACTATTAAAAACCTGTAAGAGATTATTTGAATCAGTTGTGTCCTGAATGCCAGATCAGATGAAGTGGCTACCAAGATCTGTACATTTTTTTCTTTTGGGGTCATATCAAGAACAAGTGTTTAAAACAGATCCTCTCAATTTAAAAGTTTTACATCAAAGAATCACTGAAGCACATGCATCTGTCATATCCACAGTTCTCACAGACATTCATATGGATACAAGAAGACAGAACATTATACCAAACAACTACGGCATCATTTTGAACACCTATTCTAAATGATTTCAGTTAATTGAAGGAAATTAATCATTTCATCGCACTAGCCGTATATAGGCTAAGGTTTTGGATAGAGTGCATCTACCTATTCTAAAACTGAAGTCAGCATAATTGATAATTTTGATAATTTCCTTTATGGAAGTGTTGAAAACAGTGTTGTAATACATTAAATTTAAGGGTAAGTCGACTGATGACACTAAACAACATTACTTTTAAATTTCCTGGAACATGTTTTGGAGGCTACTTTCCTCCGTTGTTCAAATCCCTGCTATGGCACTGAATGTTATAGTCTGGCTCTACTCATCCAAACCTTAGCCTACACACGGCTAGTGTGGAAGAAATGATTATTTCCTTCTATGGCTTCCCGTTGTAGTCTGGCGTGATAGTATGGCTTAGATGAGAGGACTGATGCTCCCTGATAGAGTTATATGTTCTCCTTCTGCCCAAAGTGCATGTTCAGCAACTGCAGACTTCCCGGGGTGGCCTAGACAGCAGCATCTCTTGTGTTCTGTGAGTCAAGTGTTGACACTACGTTGGATAGTGCCCATATGCGAAATTTGGGGTAGGGCCGCAGACAGTTGGATACGATACCTTCAAACGGCACAGTATAGAGGACTCAGGTCCATCTACTCTGTTAGCCTTTACTACTACTTCATGAAGCCTCATCTCTTCCATATGTGGAGTATGAAATTAGGCGCCAGACTCAAAATTTCTATGCAAGATTACCATTGCATCAAAGTGCCCTCGTCAGGTCTTTGGGGGATTATGAACCCACTAGGTGCCGCAGATGCCATTGTGTACCCCGCATGGCATGTAGGCACCCGAGATAACCATGGAGCAACTCCTAACAACAGCTAAAGCTGAGCTCCAATAATCCCCAACCAGAGTGTACTAGCTTCAAAATTCAACCCATCAGAACACAAAACTAAGTACACCAAGGTGTATCGAGTATTGTGTTCTACAAATTAGCTTAAAGGGGCAAAAATT
The DNA here is from genome assembly GCA_030765055.1 of Mantis religiosa. Taxonomy (NCBI): domain Eukaryota; kingdom Metazoa; phylum Arthropoda; class Insecta; order Mantodea; family Mantidae; genus Mantis; species Mantis religiosa. Next base: position 71,749,463 of record CM060954.1, read on the forward strand.
GCACCCTTTTTCAAAATTACAACCCAAATGAAACAAGTCACCCTACAATTCCCGAAATTATCCTACCTTTGGTTAAACCAAAGTTAAGTCTGTTTGGCATCTACAGAAAACCAAAAGAGACAGACAACTACATAAAAGCTAATGGCTACAACCCAAGATCCCACAAACAGGCAATCTTCAATAGTTAGCACACAGACTGGTAAACATCCCTCTCACAGCAGAAGAATACAAAACAGAATACAACAAAATAATTGAAATAGCACAAAAAATAACTTTCCCAAATCATTAGTAGACAAAAAAGTGAACTTAGCAAAAAAGAAGCAGCTAATAAAGGAAACCACAACCCTCTCAGCTACAGAAACTAATATGATTTTCAAAAAATTCTCTTACCATCCATGGGCCTATGATAAATTCAAAAAAGTCTTCAAAAAAAATCATTCAACTAGCACCAGTCAACCATTTCCCCTTAAAAAACCTAATTTGCTCAAACATCAAAGATGCCATTCCATCTAACAAAAAATCTGGTAAATATCAAATTGAATGCAGTGACTGTAGTCAAATTTGTATTGGAAAAACCAAAAGAAATTTAGAAACAAGAGCAAAGGAACACTTTAGAAAGATAAAATATAAACAATTAGAGAAATCAGCAGTTGTCACACATTTTTAGGAAAAAAACCACAACATAAATCCAGAACCAAAACTACTAAAACATACATCAGGAAAGCAAGAACTATCCACATGGGAACAAATCTTCATTTCAAAAAATAGGAACAAAGTATTCAATTTCGACATCCCCCAGCAAGATTTGTTCAGCAAGTTCCTTGAACCGCCACCAGAGGAGACCTATGACAAAATATCGTCAACTACACCAGTGAGAAGCAGTTGCTGGCCGGTTGAGGATAGAGGCAAAGTCTCTGAAACATGTTCCGGAAAAATTTAAAAGTAAGTGTTGTTTAGTGTCATTAATCTACTCCCTTTAAATTTAATTTATCATAACAACACTGTTTTCAACACTTCCAAGAAAGGAATTGTACTACTTCTTTGCTTGATTCACCGCTGTCAATTAGGTCGTCTTCTGGCTGTTCGTCATATGTCTTCAACATTTCCTCTGAAGTTATTTTTTATGTGAAAAAGCATTTTTATTGCTACAGTATAACAGCTACTAATATTATTGTATGCACACACACTCACAAGTTCCTAATTATGACAGCAAGTCAGTAAAATGAGGTTACTTACATGGACAAGCGCGGGGAACTTTATACCCCAGCTCGACAATTCTGAACAAATACTATTGTAAGCAATCCTTCACGCTTGCAAAATAGAATGTAACTGTATCAACACATGCTCAAAAGAACAATGAATGAATAGCAAGCGTAACAGACTGATGGAATCATTAGCAATGCTGCGTCATACAAAAATGTAAGACTGGGGTACTTTATACCCCAGCACCCCTGCTCTTGGGTTAATTTCAATGATGGGTAACTACAAAATGTTTCACCAGTATATTGAAGTTGCATACTCATATTTTTCTTTCTTTGCACTTATTCACAAAGCATTATAATGCACATAGAGGATTTATTTTCACAAGTCCATAATATACATTTTAATGTATGTTAGTTTATTATAATTATGTAAGACTTACTGGTTGATGTCTGAGGTTCAGGTTGTGACAGAGCCAAGTAGTGGCAATGGAAGGACTCCAACAATGAATCAGTGTGCCAGTCTGTAGCTGCAAACCATACTATTTGTCGTTCACAATTTTTGGGTGGCAATCTTCCCACAATGAGACTGTGTGGCATTTTAAGAGAACTCTTGCAGCACAGTACAATATCTTGCCACACATCCAAAACCATGTGACTACCCTCAGTACATTCCAGCTCTGTAATACTCTTATCATCTGTAAGAAAATCTGCTGCATTAATAAAAATAAGGAAGACATATTGCATTAAATTGTAATGGAAATAAAAATTATGAAAAGAGAGCATGTGCCCCTCATATCAAGAGAACAATTAATTGTAATAATTATGGAAATATAATGAATCTAAGAACTCATGCGGAAATATAATGTACAGGTGGACAGAAAAAGGAGGGGAGAGCATAATATATATTTGTTTTAGCACAGCTAACAGTTGCCAAACAACAAATTAGTAAAAGAGCTCCTGCAACACTTACTTTTAGTGTAAAGAAAACTTTTGCACCAATGGAAATTCTTTACCTTTGCATTCCACCCAAAAGTTTGATATTGAGATTTCACCAAAAACATAGAAATGTGTGCGTGTGCGTGTGTGTGTGTGCGTGTGCGTGTGTGTGTGTGCGCGTGTCTGTGTGCGTGTGTCTGTGTGCGTGTGTCTGTGTGTGTGTGTCTGTGTGTGTGTGTGTCTGTGTGTGTGTCTGTGTGTGTGTGTCTGTGTGTGTGTGTCTGTGTGTGTGTGTCTGTGTGTGTGTCTGTGTGTGTGTCTGTGTGTGTGTCTGTGTGTGTCTGTGTGTGTCTGTGTGTGTGTGTGTGTCTGTGTGTGTGTGTGCGTGCGTGCGTGTGCGTGCGTGCGCGTGTGCGTGCGTGGGTGCGTGGGTGTGCGTGCGTGCGTGCGTGCGTGCGTGCGTGTGTGTGTGTAAGGGCTTAGACGGGTGTTCCTATAATGAACGTCACAGTAGGTGTCAACAAAGGGTGCAAACATCGGATGCAAAGGCATACTATTTAACCCACAGCCATAATTCCCAAGCAAAACGTCCCGCCAATAATGCAGAGGAGGTTCTGCCATTTCGGCATAGAGGCTTACAACTGGGCTAGTTGGAAATGTTCCCGTGGCTAAACGAAGGCCACAGTTATGGGCCGTGTCTAGTTTTGTCAGCACAGATGGACAAGCTGAAGCATAAACGATGCATCCATAGTCCAGCTTAGATCGGATCAGTGTGCAATACAAACGAAACAGCACTGTGCGATCCGCTCCCCACGATTTCCCACTAAGTACCCGCAAGAGATTAAGAGAACGCTCACATTGTGCTATCAATTGCGCTATATGTAACGACCAGCTAAGCTTTCTATCAAAATCCAGTCCAAGGAACCTAGTTTCATCGGTAAATGGTAAAACATGGCAACCTATATAGAATGAAAAGAAGTATTTCAGAAAGTGGAGTGCCATTGTTACTAAAATTAGGCAAGTGAGTCAACCTTGTATATACTTTACTCCACTTACAAGTTTTTTTATGAAGACTAGTTTCTGGGGACTTCTCCCTATCGTAGTCAACCACAGAACTGACGATAGGGGAGAAGTCCCCAGAAACTAGTCTTCATAAAAAACTTGTAAGTGGAGAAAAGTATATACAAGGTTGACTCACTTGCCTAATTTTAGTAACATGTCAACCTAGTTGGAGGAAGGGTGGTAACTGACTCTAGCGGCGCCAGAAGTTAACACAGACCGTTTTCTCAGTGGAAAACCTAAAGCAGTTCTTAGAGCTCCAGTCGTGAAGATTGTCTAAGCATTGCTGTAGACGACGCTCTAGGAAAGGAATAGTGATACTGTGAGTAGAGTAAATTTCTGCATTAGGTGGCGGGTAAGATTCATGATGGCTCTATGAAACCATGGTTTTCAATACATGGTCATGTATCGTCACAATAGGTACTAGAGTGCAGAAAAATCTGATATTGTGAATAAAATGCCATTGCACAATCAGAAAATTGGTGTATGGTGTGCTGTGAGTGCCTGGTGAATTATAGGGCCTGTATTCTTTGAGGAAACAGTTAATGAACAGAGGTACACGCATACAATAATCAAACCATTCCTGGAATATTTGTATGACATTGAGTGCACACAGGCAGATTTTCAATGAGACTCTGCTTCAACACATACAGCTGATCTATCACTGCAATTAGAGAAAATTTTTAAGATAGGGTCATCAGTAAAGGACTATGACCACTGCAATTTCAAAAGATGAATTAATGCAGGTCAACTCAAAGGTGTGAGACATACATGGCAGCACAAGGACATCATTAACAACACCTTCTGTAACAAACGTAGGTGATTATTGTAATTATAATTTGCATGATAAACCTAAGCGCTAGAATTTACATATTCAATGCAGCAGCAGCATGTCTACTGCAGCACTAACTGTCCACTGACCTGCCAATGAAAAATAAGGCAGAGTATTTATTTTGTATATTTCTAGCTAAAACCAGAGAAGTGTTAATTAGAGGCACAATCATATTCTATGCCAGTTCTATAGATTTTTTAGTATAAAACAAGAAATAACTCTCTTAAAAATGTGCAAGGATAAAAATGACTTCATCTCACCTATGTTAATGACATAGGTGCTTATGTTGCACCTCTGTGGAGTGCTGAGCACTATGCGAGTTGAATCTTCTGACCAGCATCTCCGTGGTAAAGATAAATTATACAGACCATAGAATGGACTTCCTCCAGTGGTTGGTACCTGTTGTCTCACAATGTCTATGACAGTATTAATCTGGAAAATGAATAAACATGCTCAATGATCAATTATTTATATCAATTAAAGCTCCACAATATCATTGGGAGCACAATGTGAGAAGCATTACTGACAAACAGAAATTAGCATAATCCACCAGATAGCAACTTTGAAATTGCTGGCATTCAAATTTGTTTAAAAGTATGTGCTACAGTCACACAATTTTGTCTATTAATTAACAATTTCTTACACAATTATGTGATTCTGCCATTCAATTTATTAATCTTAGTAAACCTTTACCAAGAAATGGTTTTAATCTCAGAAACTATTTGCAGTTGGTTTATTAATACTCGTCACTTAAGTCACTCGAGTATTAATAAACCAACTACAAATAGTTTCTGAGATTAATTTTGACGTCACTGTTACTAAATTCCTCCAAACACATATAAATGGTTTTAAGTTATGCAACATTTATGAACATCCAAATGATAATACCACGCATTTATTTTGTTAGTAATGATCATGTACTAAAAAAGTAATCAAAGTAAAACTCCAAATGGAAAAACTTAAAAGATATAACAATTAATTTTTTTTCAGAAACAGCAATGCTACTAAAAAAAGCTTATTTTGTAAACAATTTCGCAGTCAACTAACTCCTCATTTTTTTTAAATGACTTATTTTCTATATGTTATGTTTTCCTAGTTACAGAAAATTCAATAATTGTTAAGTGTGCTTCACAGATTACAGAAACTAAAATTCACAGTACGCATTTTATTTGTCATGTTGATGTCAAAAGTAAATTATATTTTTAGACCCACTTTTAAGAAAATAAAGAAGTAACAGAACTGGAAGTTCAGAAGGCACTATATTCTACTTAAAGGAAATACAGGAATTCATTCATTGCATATAAAGGGTAGTTTAGAAAAGGAAATTCCATGTCAAGCTTCACTTTGCATCAATTTGTGTTTGATTTAAGCATGAAAGTATTTTTCCTTTAAGAATAAAATTAAGTCACAGACTCATGAATGGGAAGTTGATGGTTCAGATCACCAGGACTGTGAATTCCTTTCTCAAATGTCATTTCACTGCATACATTACCAGATCCACAGTTGTGATGACATAATATGCAGTAAGAACATAATACTACTAAATAAACAGTTCTGAGTTATACTGTTTTCTCATTCTCTACAACACACTTTTGTAAAACTACTATTATTTTAGATATTTAAGATGAAAAAACTATTTGTAGTCGATTTTTAACACTTCATCACTTACATTTTTATGTTATTGAGGGACTAGTTTCCGAAACTGTTGTGCCCATTTTCAACCTTGATCCGAGATTGAAAATGAACACAACAGCTTCCGAAACTAGTCCCTCAATAATATAAAAATGTGAGTGACAAGGTGTTAAAATCCAACCACAAATTGCTTTTTTTAAATTAATTTTGACGTCACTGTTACTAAATTCCTTCAATTACGCATAATATATTTAAGATATAATTTTCAGTCAAACTAGTACTCAATGCTCCATATATTGCTAGTATTTACCTAGAACGCATTTCATCAGGACTTTCCTAACATACTCAGCTAATGTCAACTATTGAATTTTAATTTGGTGAACTCCTTGGAGGTGAAAGGTTATCTCTGTTGGTATCTTGGTGAACTTGAAGTTTGGGTTCTCTTCAGAAGTGGTGTCGAAATTGAACAGTTTTCCTTCATATTTCTTGATGAATATCTTTTCCCACATGGTTAGTGCAGTTGGACCCAAACACTTTTTAATAAGTGGATTTCTCATTCTATATCGCAATTATCATTCCAAAAATGATACACTACTACCGATCTGTCTATTTCTTTGTTCTTGATATTTAAGACATTTGGTACAATGAGTTTTAAATGGAACAAAATACAATTTATGCTCACCTCACGAGAACTCCATTTACAGGACATTAATTTATGTGCTGCATGATGAGGGCCACCGCTGGGTCGCTGCAACCATATTAGAATTTCCCCATTTGGACTAAACCGTGGTGAGCGCATAGAATTCTCTTCCCCATGTATAACACCTGAAACATAGTTGTGAATTATTAACATTTAATGTCAATTACTTCCTATATGTTTTTTTTTTTGTTTTTTTTTTTAATTTTATGTCCTCTAATGTTAAGTTATATCACAACGATGAATGAAATGGGTGAAATGATGCCCAAATGAGTCCAGGGTCCATAGAGCAGGGTCCGACATTTGTCTTTCAGGATAAGGAAAACCCAGGAAAAAAACCTTAACTAGATAACTCTCCTGACCAAGATTCAAATGCGGGATCTCTTGAATGTGAGGCAAACCCACTACATTTAATATAATTCTGAGCCAAATTAGTACTCAATGCTCCATAACTTGCTTGTATTTACCTAGAATGCATTTTGTTAGGATCTTCCTAATATCGACTGTTGAATTTTGATTTAGTGAACTCCTTGGAGGTGATAGGGGTAGGTGATACGATATTAGCTGAGGATGTTAGGAAGGTCCTAACAAAACACATTCTAGCTAAATACTAGCAATATATGAAGCACTGAGTATTAGTTCAACTCAAAATTATATTAATTTTGTGTTTCATTGTATCGTAGTCCTTACTCATAGGAAAACATTATATTGATTAAATATCAATGCACTGAAAACTGTTCAAACCTAATCTGTCAGTAAAGAAACGTAATGAAGTTTGAAAATATTTAAAGAGTGATGGCATATGCTGCTAACATTACTGTTGCCAACACCAGCACCAAAAATAACAACTGAGGAAGTCCATTTTCACAAAATATGGCCTGAGCCTGTGGTGATCAACTCACCATTCCTATGAAGCTGTACTTGATAAACAGTAAGTGATTAAGTGAGTGCATTGTAGTGCAAGTCATATGTATGAATCCACTAGAGGCAGTTTGGCATTACAGCAGACCAGAGACTTGAAATTTAATTCTCTGGTTATCTTTAAATCCATTTTGGATAGTAAATGCCAATTACAAGGTGTCCAGAAAGTAATGCCCCACAATATTTTCTTCAATAATAATATTGAAGAGCCTATTCCATCAGATTGGAAAACATCATATATTAATGCAGTATATAAAAAAAGGGGACAAGAAGAATCCAATGAATTATAGGGGAATTAGAGTCATGGCATTCATCAATAGAATGCTCAGCACTATAATAAAGATCAGATTAGAGATATTAGTTCAGAATTAGATATGAGAAACAAGCTAGTTTTACAAAAGGTAAATCATGCCTTGATCATATATTCACAATTACAAAAATTATTGAAAAACTGTTAGCTAAAGGAAAGGAAGTGCATTGTGTGTTTATTGATCTTGAAAAGGCATATGATTCAGTTCCAATAAGTAGGCTTTGGAGCTCCCTAAATGGATTTGGAATTCCAGAAACACTTGGTCAACTTAAAAAGAGGCTGTATGATTGTAGTGCCTATGTAAAAATGGAAAATAAATTATCCAAAGTGTTCTGTATAACTAAAGGATTGAGGTAAGGTTGTGGTATGTCACCAACATTATATTAATATTTTAGTTAATTGATGGAAATTAATCATTTCTTCACACTAGCCGTATATAGGCTAAGGTCTTTTAAAGAGACAACATGAAAAATTCAGTGCCATTGCCGGGATTTGAACCACAGATCTCCTGGTTTTCATCCAGTCACTCTAACCCATTGAGCTACCATGGCCATGACGGTATGTCATGATAGCAAGTTGGCTATCTATTATATTATCTATTATATTAATATATTTGGAAGATGTGCTAAGAAAATGGAATCTCACATGCTGCAAAATGGGTATTGAAATTAATGATAAATCTACAACTTATTATTTGCTGATGACCACGTCAAATTGGAGAAGACCAAGATGATATTCAATATATGACATGTAAACTATTGGATGCCTTTGAACAAGGTGATCTAAAATTAAAATTTGAAAAGACAAAATACTTGGTGGTAGGAGGACCTGAAGATCTTAAAATAAATAATAATATAGCACAAAATGTGAATGAGTTTAAATGTCTTGGATCCATTATTGACAAATCTGGAACGAATGAAAGAGATACTGCAAGAGGGGCAGTTAGATCGTTGAATGGACTTTTCTGGAACAGAAATCTGACAAGAAAAACAAAACTGAATATAGTAAAGAGAATAATGGAAAGCATTTTAACATTAGGGGCCAAAAGATGGACTATATGCAATAAGATATGAAAAAAGATACTGGCGACAAAAATGGACGGCTTAAGAAGTAGTATGAGAATATCAAGAATTCAACATATCAGGAACAATTATACAAGATTGAAAATGCATGCAGAAGAAATGGTAATTGAAAGGCTAGAAGCAAGGACATTAAAATGATATGGACACATAAAAAGAATGAAAGAATAAAGATTACCATGTACCATTATTAACTGGACAGCTCCTGGAAGAAGTAAACGAGAAAGGGCGCACTTGACATGGATGGATGAAGTTAATAAGGCAATGCAGAAAAGAGGACTGGAAGAAGAACGATGGCAGGATAGAAGAACTTGAAGAAATTTAACAGGAACTAAAGGCAACCACTGAAAATTGGAAAGCCTAAAACAAACAAAAATAATTATTAAATTTTAGATGAGTCGTATTTCTTACACATCTGCTTCACTTTCGTACCTATTTTGAGGACATGTTTCGCAAATCTTCGTTTGCATCTACGGCTCTTGTGCGACTGACGCTAGATCCAGCGGTGTGGGTAATTCTGGGGTTGTTGCTGCCATCTGTTGATTTAGTGATGAACTGAAATGTGGGATTCTCTTCTAGCGGGATTTCAAAGTTCATTAGTTGGTTTTTATGTTTTTCTATGTATATCCTCTCCCATATGACGAGTTCACTATGTTTTTGTACGTATTTTAGTAATTCTGTGCTATCTTCAATTTCATGATTTTCAGACCAGAAATGAGCTGCTATTGTGGACTTATCAATATTTTTGTATCTTAAGTGCCTGAAGTGTTCTTTCTTTCTAGTGCCTATGTTTCTTTTTGTCCTCCCTATGTAAATTTTTTCACAGTCTTTACACTTAATTTTGTAAATGCCTGACTTTTCCTCTGGTTTTATCTTATCAGTATTATTACTGTGAAGTAGGTTTTTAATATTGTAATTGTTTCTTGGTGCCAATGTTATATTGTATTTCTTGAATATTTTTTGGAACTTTTTTGTGGCCCAGGGGTGGTAAGTAAATTTAGCAAATTTAGTTTCTTGTTTTATTGGTGTGAGAGCTGTGATCTGTTTTAATTTCTTTTGAAGTTTGAATAATTTTAGTTTTTTATCTACAAGGTTTTTTCCATATCCATTTTTAATTGCAATTTTTAAGATTTGATGGTATTCGTTTTGATATTCTTGCTGGCTGAGAGGTAGATTTACTAATCTGTGTGTCAGACTGTTGATGGTTGCATGTTTGTGTGGAATTGGGTTGAAACTATTTGCTTTGATGTAATTATCTGTGTGTGTTGCTTTTCTATGAATGCCAAATTCTAGTTTTTCATTGCCTTTTTTGATTTTAAGGTCTAAAAAAGGTAGAGTACAGTCCTCTTCAGTTTCTACTGTGAATTGTATGCTGGGTTCTTGCAGGTTGAGTAGTTTCAAAGCATCATCTATTAGTTTGTAGGGCACTATTGCAAAGATGTCGTCTACGTATCTGTACCATGTTTTAAACATATGAGGGAAGGCTTTAGTAATATGTGTTTCGAAAAAGTTCATGTATAGATTGGCCAAAAATGGTGATAGTGGGCTTCCCATAGCTAGTCCTGAAATTTGTTTATAATATTTTCCATCGAAGACAAAATAATTTTGATGTATACATAATTCAGTCATTGCCAAATATTCTTCTATTGCATTGGCATCCAGGTTTATAGAATTTAGCCATTTTTTCAGTTGAATCAAAAGTTTGTCTAATGGAATGCTAGGGAAGAGGGAGCGGACATCAAAGGATACTAAAGTGTCATGAGGTTTTAGTTTACGATTTTGAATTTTTTCTACCAGGTCTAAAGAGTTTTTTATACTCAGAGTATGGAATTGTGGAAAGGACTGAAATTTTTTGGTTAGCCATTTTGCCAGAAGGTAAGTAGGAGTGTTTATATTATTTACAATGGGTCTCATGGGTATGTTGGGTTTGTGTATTTTAGGCAAACCATATATTCTTGCAAGGGTAGGGTTGTCTGGTTTGATAGTTTTTTGTTCTGTAGTTGTTAAAATTTTACTATTAATGATGGTTTTTTGTACATCTTTTATGCATCGGTTGAGTGGATTAGAATCTATTTCCTGGAATTCTTTTTGTTGTAGTAACTCTAACATTTTTTCTTTGTATGTAGCTGTATCTAAGATTACTATTTTGTTCCCTTTATCAGCCCTTGAGAAGATTACATCCTTTTTCCTTAAAGATTTAACTATCTGAATTTGTTTCAAATGTTTTATTGGCTTTTTATTTATTAAGTTTTCCAATATAGGAGCTGATTTTTTCCTAATTATATTTTTGTCCATGGTTTCCAAGCCTTCTACTGCTAATTCTATGTCTGCAATGAATTCATCCGGGTTGCTGGAGTATGTTATACATCGAGATTCAACTGTATTGGAACACCACAGTGAAGCGAAAAATTATTAAATTTTAGATGAGTCGCATTTTTTAACACATCTGCTTCACTTTCGTACCTATTTTGAGGACATGTTTCGCAAATCTTCGCTTGCATCTACGGCTCTTGTGCGACTGACGCTAGATCCAGCGGTGTGGGTAATTCTGGGTAATTCTAAATCAACAGATGGCAGCAACAACCCCAGAATTACCCACACCGCTGGATCTAGCGTCAGTCGCACAAGAGCCGTAGATGCAAGCGAAGATTTGCGAAACATGTCCTCAAAATAGGTACGAAAGTGAAGCAGATGTGTTAAAAAATGCGACTCATCTAAAATTTAATATGTTATACATGTTTTTAGGCCTTGGTTAAGTACATCTATTTCTTCATTGTTAAAATTTTGCTTTGAGAGATTAATTACATTGTCTAGGGATGTGTTCTTTGCTGAAATTTTGTTATGTTTTGGTTGCCAATGATTATGATTACGTTTTAGTTTCTTATTTTGACGATAAACTTTCTCTTTGACTTTATAATTTATATGTTCAAATGATTTGGCTTCTAAGTGGTCCCATGCTGTGTTTCCTACTAGGAAACATGTCCTCAAAATAGGTACGAAAGTGAAGCAGATGTGTAAGAAATACGACTCATCTAAAATTTAATAATTTTTCGCTTCACTGTGGTGTTCCAATACAGTTAAATCTTGAAACAAAAATAATATTGAATAATTATATTATTATTTATTTCTCGCAATCAGAGTTATGCACATGAAAGAATGATGCTTTATTTACACACCCCATTTTTCCATGTAATCTCCTTCCAGTTCTGTGGCCTTCTCCCAATGAGACATAAGGATATGTGTGCTCCTGTGTGTGTGAAGCCATCTGTTCACTGAATGAATCACCTCATTGTCTTCAAAAAGTCTTCCATGAATGGCATTCTTTAATCGTCCAAACATGTGAAAGTCAGAGGGAGCTACGTCTAAGGAAAGCTAACACTGGCTAAGGTAGGAGTAATACAATCCAACCCTGTTTTATAATGTGTTTAGAAGTACTCGAACTTGTGTGAAGTTGAGCATTATCATGTTGAATCAAAATATCTCCTTGTTCTTATGGTAATGGAAGCCTTCCTGAGTGTAGTTTATGTATTAATGTAAACTTCTGAATTAATGGTAGGGTGTCTTGGTATTACATCAATAAGAATCACACCTTCACAGTCCCAAAACAAGATCATGACAATCCCAGTGGAAACAATTACTCTGACTTTTGTGTGGAGTGAGAATGATGCCATTCTATTGACTGTCTTACTGTTTGCGGTTCAAAATAGTGAGCCTAGGTTTCATCACCCGACACAATGCAGGACAAGGTCTCTTCCTATTCTTAAAAATGTAACAAATGTTTTTTTCTACGAGATTTGTTTCCATCAAAAGACACTGCAGAGTCTATCTTGCATACACTTTCAAATATCCAAGGGCATTGATAATTGCATCTCAACTCCATTGCTAATTGACAGCAGTTCCACCAACTGCTGCGTCATAAAGCACCCATCCTAATAAATGAGAACACCAGCATGCTTCAAGATGTCAGATAAGACAGCCATGGATATGCCTGCAGCAAATCTTTGATATATCCCAAACTGCCTTCTGGTAGGCCCCTTCTGTTGCCAGCAAGCACCAATACTCCTATCAACTGCAGAAGCTCCACAGACTTCACACAAACATTTGTAAATGTTCTCCACAATTTCTTTCCCCATGATGAGAAATTCATGTTTTGTTGCTTGTGACATTAATCAACTAAAGATGTCATTTTGAAACATTGCTGCAGCTATGTTATCTGTTGGATGAAACAAAAATTTTGTATGTGCACTTGAGTAACTTTATATATTCATATCTGATGTTTTGTACTCATAATATTGTGGTCAGCTTAGAAAGAAAATCCAGGTCATGACTTTCTGAGAGACCCCTGTATTAAGCAGAGGATATGTTCAGCTTCAAGAATGTTTATAATGTTACACCATAATGCAATATATTTATACCTATATATGCAGAAAATATATATCAAAGTAAGCTTAAATATTAAAAGCAGAAGCATTATTAACAGTGAAGTATTCTTCATATTTAAGTTTGATTTATGAGTCACTATGTTTACACTCAAACTTCACTTACTTGTTGTTGTATAATTGAAACGTTTTCAAGATCATTCGATCTCATCCTCAGCTGTTTGGTGACTAAATGAACCTTCCTCTTCTTCCACTACTACGGAGCTCCGATCACTCTGCCATCTGATGTTAGGGGCACTAAGTTTTAATACTTCATTTAATGCCGGGATTTCAAAATTTATAACTTTATCACGGTTTTTGTTTATGAATATTTTTTCCCAAATATCCAATTCTATGGGTGTACTTAAAGATTTTAACAGTTTAATGTAGTGGCCAATGTTATGGTTTTCTGTCCAAAAATGGTGTGAAACTGCAGATTTTTCTGTTTGTTTCAACTTAATGTTCCTCTGGTGTTCTTTTTGCCTGGTTAACAAGTTTCTCTTAGTTTTTCCTATGTAGCTTTTTTCACAGGTTTCACAATTAATCTGATAAATTCCTGATTTCAAATTGTTGGGGATTGTATTTTTCAGTGGTTTATTTAGCAGGTTCCTCAGACTGAATTTGTTTTGGGGTGCTAGTTTTAAGTTTAGTCTTTTGAAGATTCATTCAAATTTTCTAAAAGCCCATGGATGGTAGGTGAATTTTCTATATTGCCAATTTGTGTTTTTAAGTGGTGTGAGAGTGGTATTTATTGATATTATCTTCAGTTTTTCTTTTCTCTTCATCATGTTCCTTATGATGGCTGGGTTGAATCCATTTAATACCGCTATGTCTTTGATGTGTTGATCGAATGATCTTGAAAACGTTTCAATTATACAACAACAAGTAAGTGAAGTTTGAGTGTAAACATAGTGACTCATAAATCAAACTTAAATACAAAGTAAGCTTATAAGTTGTGATATTAGTTACCATTTGTAAAAATACATTCATAATATTTACACATAATACTAATGTAAATATTTTTTTTATTTACGTCCTACAATGTAAATCATATCATTAAGTCATATCAGACGATGAATGAAATGCATGAAAAGAAGCTCAAATCAGTTCAGGGTCCATGAAGCTTAGAATATTCCGACATATGTCTATCAGGATAAGGGGAAAACCCTGGAAAAAAACGTATCCAGGTAACTCACCCTATCTGAGATTCGAACTTGGGACCTCTTGAACGTGAGGCAGACACACTACCATCTACGTTACGAGATGGACACTAATGTAAATGATACATGTTTAAGGTTATCAAGAAAATAAAGATAATTAAGAAATATTAAGCAATAAAAATAAAATAGGGAAACCAATGAAGCAAATGATATTTCTCAAGGAACAAAATCAGAAATAGTTGAATCTTGTACCTAAATTGCCAAACCATTACCAGTAAGCAACATCTCAGAACAATATATTAAACCTGTTATTGAATTATGTTATCTCACACATCAGATACATAAAATATGGCACAAAGAGCAAAACTTACACCAGAACAGAAAAAGGTTTCCTGAAAGTCTAATGAGAATAAGTCTATCTTTAAAGTGCACATAGACTAATGTGACACATGTTTATGTTTCACTGAGGAATATTTATAAATAAATATTTACTTTGATTAGGAAAAAAGGAAGCGTAAAAGGCAAATACAACACTGTTTCCTTAACTCTCAAAGAAATTGTATTTGGATCAATTAATACTGAACAATAAATTGGTATCTCCTAATCGGTTAATGTCAGACAGAAGACTCACACAAAAAAAAAAATCATCGCTACACTATGTTTTGAAATAAGATTTTTATATGAACGAGGAGGAATGAGTGCAAATGAAAATACCAGCACTTAATCCACTTCATTGACCCTGGGAAGGGAGGAAGAGAGAAAGGAAGAAATGATGAAAAAATTAACAACTATTCAACTGATATTTTCCTAATGAAGAAAGAAAAACTAAGAAAGAAGTGCTTCTTTATTGTTGTTAAAGCTATATTATATAATATCCAGAATGTTACATTATGCAACTACAGGCTTAAAGATCTTTAAAATTTTAAGTATGAAACTTAAAATCATTCAACTGAACATTTCTTTTACCTTAAAATTTACTTATTCCCTAAAATACATTTTTAGACTTTAGATGGCTGGGGGTTGGTGGACAAGGATGTTAAAGTGATTGGATACTGCCAGTTTTTTTTTCTTTTCTCTTTTTTTTCCCCCCCATTTTTAGGGGTGATCCAAGGTGATTTTGGATTTGTTGGTATGAAGATCATGGAGCTTCTTTACAAAATTGTAAATCCAAGGGTCTAACAGTGCATTCAGCATAAAAAATTAGATAAAAATATCTAGGTTTGGGGTCTAGAGAATATAATGGTTAAAACAAATTTCATGAAATGCCAAATTACAGGTAGGGCAGACAGTATTTACTATAAATTGCAGTTTTTCTGTTAAAGTACTTTTAGCATTGATTTTTAAACTCACTGAAAACTCCTTCTGTGGTGAGGTGAAAGATGCAACTGTTTCTATTGGTGCAGTAAATGATTCCCAAACGTCGTGGTTCATTCTTCCAAGCAACTCCAACAATTCCTTTTCCATCAGGAGTCCAGATTGCTTGTGCAGGTGAAAAATAAGATGGAATCCCTTCTAAAACACTTATGTTATCTGTCTTCATGTCAACCATAACAACAACAGGCTGATGCTTTCCTTCAAGTTGTTCACCCCAATCTGGTCGAAATGCATACTCCTCACCCTACAAAAAGATTGATACATAGCGGCTGCACAACTTTTTCTATTATCATTTACTTTCTTAGCTATGCTAAGGATTATTCATACAAAAGTTTATTATTCTAATTACTGCTTGATAACCACAGTAAATGTTAACTAGAAATAAATAATGAATAATAATAATAATAATAATAATAATAATAATAATAATAATAATAATAATAATAATAATAATAATAATAATAATAATAATAATAATAATAATAATAATAAATAATAATAATAATAACAATAATAGGAAATTTCTTACAATTTCATGGCTTCGTCAAACAATATTTACAAACTACATGATTCTTACAATTAAGGTGCTAATCCTAAACTACTAATATAACATAATTTACAGTCTTCAAAATAATCATAAAACTACAGCAGATTATAAAAACTTTGTACTATCAATAGAAGATTAGTCTTCCTGAATCGAGCTGACTGCATATTAGTTATTACATCAGTAATCAGATTATACAAGTGGATGTCCATGCACAATAAAGAGGTTATCTTTTTGGTTGTATTAGTTGCATGTAGGTGAATTTTGTTGCTGGATCTGGTACTATGGTTATGGATTTTTTTTTTGAAGCAAAATAAATATATATTATTGTTTATGAAACAAACACTTTCTAATATGTATAGATATTGTAAAGTGAGAATGTTATTTTGTTTGAAGTAAGTTTTGCAGTGTGCAGACATACGTATATTAAACATTTTTTGTATTATTTTCTTTTGTAATAAATAGTGAATCTGCATCAATGGAATTGCCCCACAGTATAATTACCATAAGAGAGTACTGATTGAATATAAGAAAAATAGATCATTTTTATTGTATTGATATTGCAGAGGTTTTTAGTACAGAGCTGATATGGTATGTATATTCTATTAATCCTTGTAATATTATCGATATGAGATTTCCAGTTAAGGAATTTGTCAACTGTTATTCACAGAAATTTACCTTCAGACGTTTACTGAATTATATTATTACTGTAAATGAATACTGGAAGAGTATCAGTATATCTTCTGTAGGAGAAAGCAAAACTCATGCAATGAGTACAAAAGTGAATCGAGAATATATTGACACATCTCATGAGATTTGTTTGTATTAAGTGATAGTCTGTTTGCAGTAAGTAATTTCCATAAGCTGGACATAACATTATTATGAGAATTTCCACTTATTATGAAGCTTGTATTGTCTGCATATAATACTGTGACTTTGTGGGTTCGTAGAATAAAAGTCCAATTTGCCGAAAGTCTAAATGTTCTTTATTTCCATAGCAATACACTGTTCAATTCTCACGTAACAACATTGCATTACATATACAACACCAAGGTCAGACATTAACAAACAGCTTACTAACTTCCACTGTTGACAACACTCTCGTTACATGTCTTTACACAACTCTCTCAGCTGTTCTCTGCTTACCTCACTGTTTTACAACTTGCAATTCTCGCTGGCATGTCACAATCCCTTAAATACCTCATTCGTAATTCGAGATATTTCCAGAACAATAAAGAACCCGAACAATCTCTATCAGTCCATAAATTTCCATTTATCTCTGTTTGCCTCGGCAGACCCTTATCGGCATGCTATCTTTGTCTGCCAGGTCTTTGTTTTCACACTGCCCGCCTATCAGTTCCTTTTGTGTAAGCAAGCCGCGCGATCGTAGATATGGGTTCGCAACAATACTGTTGCTGCATGTGGTACATTGATTAGAAGATCTTTAATATAGATCAGGAATGAAAAAGGAATCCCAACTTGCCCTAAAATTTATATAGGAAAACAAAAAGAAAAGAAAATATTAACATCAGAACTAAAGAACATATAAGAAACATTAAAAATGGTGAAATAGAAAAATCAGCAGTGGCTTTTCATTTTTTGAATACTAGATATGACATCAACTTGGAAGCATCTCTAATAAAATATGTTAAATCATACCATAGAGCTTTCCGTATGGGAAAAAAATCTTCATTAACAAAAATGGTCATGGAGTCATAAATTTTGAAACTCCACACCGGACATCTTTGACAAGTACATCATGCCATCTATCGATGATACTAAAAAAGAGGAAACCACCACAATTTGCACTAGTCGAGTACCAGCTAAGAGCAAAAGCTCTTGAAACATGTCCTGTGAATAAACAGTGTGAGTGAAGCAATGTGTCAATATCTTCTCGATTCACTTTTGTGCTAAGTTGTGCTTCACTGTCTCTACGCTTCTTTCAAGTTTATACTTTGAATACAAGAATTGTTGAATTACTGTTGTCAACCCCCTCAAAAGTATACTTAATACAGAAATATAAGGCATCAGCTACACTTTTGTTTTTCCAAAATCCATTTTTGTGATCCCCAAACATATTTTTCTACAAAAGATGCCGCTCTATTGTACATAACAGTTTCCAGTATTTTAGAGAAACCTGATATTAAGGAAATTGGCCTATATTATCAATATTAGTTGGGTCAACCTTTTTGAGTATGGGAAATATTTTAGCTGCTTTTAAGTTCACAGGAAAAGTACCAGAGCTAATTGAACAACTATATATGTCAAGTAAAGGATTAACAATATAACTGATGCATTGTTTAATTAAGCAGTCCAGTATGTCATCTGGTCTAGCTGATAAACTTTCTTTTCAGAACTCACATTTTGAAATATTTCATCTTCTGATACAAATTCTTTTGTCGTTTCTATGTAATGTAGGATTAAAAATAGTAGTAACATTATTTAGAGGTGACATTCTGTTGGCTACAATGTTGAAGTGTTGAATGTATTAGCGATGTTGATAAAATTATGAATTAATTTGTTATTTACCAAAAATGACATTTTTATGTGTATTTGGCTTGTGACTATCAGTTTCCCTCTGATGATGCTCCAAATGGTATTTTCCTATGTTAAGCGAAAGAGTTCACCAAATCAACATTGAATAGTCGACATTAGCTGAGGATGTTAGGAAGATCCTAACGAAATGCATTCTAGGTAAACATTATCAATATATGGAGCATTGAGTACTAGTTTGACTCAAAATTATATGGTCTTACTTTTATTTATAAACTGAATATACTTATAAATTGAATAAAGTTTCTACTGCAAGTACACAGCAAAATATAAAGATTGAAACAACAGTTTGTTAATATAATTTTGTGCTTCATTGCAGGGGCGGCCGGTGAGGTATTGTATTGATGGTGCCATAAATAAATAAGGGTTGTTAAAGAATAAATATGTGTACCAATTACGAACAATTGAGGTAATCTTATCAATAATCCATCCTATTTTATAATATACTGTACCAAACAGAACGTGCAGAACAATCTTAGAAATGCCTTTGAATACTGATGACTGGCTGAGATGTACTTGAAGTTCTTTATCCAACTCCGCACTAAACTGAATGAGCTCACGAAAAAAAAACCTTATTTTGAGAGGCGTCATATTCATCGTGTCCCCTAAGAGCCAGCTCCAAAGCACCACAGAACCGAGTACAGTTTATAATTAAGTTCAATATATACCTGTTCTTGTATACTTGTTTGTTATGGCTGTTGACTGTTTGCCCATACTGCGAATCTAAGTTGTCCTGAATATTGGTTTTGCCTAGAAATGAAACGCTCAGAACTTTGTCCATGTGTTGCTTCGATGTTTTATGCATTTTCATTTTAGACCATAAATGCCCAATATCAGCTATTCCAGTCTTACACCAATGGACATCTCCCCCAAATAACACACAAGGAAAACAAAAAACTGCATTGTTTTCATCACAGCCGCAAACCCATTTGTTCTTTTGATAAATATCTGGATTAAACTTACGGCATCGATTTTTTGTTTGCTGCTGCAGATTCAGATTCGGGAGTAGCCTACCCATTCTTTTTATCTGAATTTTTTCCACTTAGAGTCCTGTTACTAAATGGAATTTTCAGTAATTTACTCACCTTGTTCATGTTCGTAACTTTACTGTGAAGTTTAACTTAAAGAAAAAACACTGAACACTGTTTTAAAAATCCATGCTCACGATGAACTACAGCATTAAAAGAGCACATACAGAACTGCTCTACCATTGCTTTGAAATCATGTGTCCAACACATGCTACACGCGGGTTTTATGTTGCACCAACAAACCAGCTGCTGTGAAATATGCACATGTTGAAATACTGTCTCTTAATTTTAAAATCTAATACTATATTCACATTGAAACCAAATTAATTTTATTTATAAAGATACTGTGTGTTGTGCTTCTACAACTGATTTCATTAAGCATTAATTTGCGTTTTGAAGTTCTTCAGCAATAACTTGCAGTAGAATGGTGACACTGCATTAAAGGAAGATATAGCACGAAATGTATTCTTACCATCGTCTTTCGCTAGGTGGCAGGATCGTGGTTCTCTGAAGTCCCGTGTTTTACTGCACTCTAACGGGCAAATCGTAAGTTATGCGCCAGAGAAATCCCGGCACTACCTTCTCTGACCTCCTCCCATAAGAAGCCGTGTATAAGCAGACATCTTAGCCCCTAGCCCTAACACAGGCGTTTATGAGCGTAGACGGTGCCGTTCTGCAATCGGCACCAAGCTACGGAAAACAACCAAGAGAGAGTGCTGGTGTTCAATGCGCCTATTCAAACGAGGAAGCAACTATTCATAAACAATTCCTTTTGCGCAATTCTTATGCACTTCTCTTTCTTTCGCTTTCATACAGATGGTGCCATGGCACAGCGGCACTGCCTCAGAAGCCGCCCCTGCTTCATTGTATCCTAGTCCTTACACATTGGAAGAAGTTAGTTTGTTTCTTTGATACTATATTCAGTAGAGCACTATTTTAACATTCCCATATTTAACAAATACATTTAGAAATCTCACAACATATGCATCAGACTTATTGCTTCATAAAATATTCCTATTGTATGTGCTGCAGTTTGGGAATCAATGTTATCACCAATACAAGAGTCAAGATCACACTCTTATGCAATTTCATAAGATTACAGCTCTAAGATATTATCAGCTATAAATTTCAGAAAATTACTGCTATGTACCTTTATGGCCTTGGAACTTCCTATTCCATTTTCTTTACTCTCTTGTGATTTCTGTTTATAAAATGGTTCAGTCTTTGGTGGTTTCTTTTCTGCCATGTATAATAGTTTTTGCTCACATGGAGACCATTCAAAAGATGCAAAATCACCTGAAAAACGGCAATTACAATTAGATACTCCTGTTTTTGCAAGTTCTAGTAGCTGTACTATACAGTGACTTATATTTAATTTAAGGGTAAGAAAGCTAGGGAAAAAATAATGATTGTGATTTGGGCTTGAAAATACTCATTTTCTAATATATTATCTAAATATGCATTTTATACGGTCTATCAAAAAGAATTTGAAAATTGTTTAAATATCATAAAACATTTTGTGTAATCTGTAGCTTGTTTTATTATAAAAAAGAGACACTGTTACTAATTAATGAAAAGAAAAATGTAGTTCAATATTTAGGTTCAGAAATAACACCATCCAACAGCAAGTATATAAGGCCATCAGGTATTGAGAACCAGCTTGAACAATGCAAGATTAGAGGAATTTAGTAACAGTGACGTCAAAATTAATCAGATAAACTATTTGAAGTCGGTTTTTTGGTACTTTGTCACTTATATTTTTATATTATTGAAGAACTAGTTTTGAAAGCCATTGCATCCATTTTCAACGTCTATCCAACTATCGTCCATTGTCATCTGCTCTCTTCTCTCTGGTGGTGGAACTACAAACTTCTTTGTCAAATTATCTACTGGTCAGATTTCAAAGTTCATTACTTGGTCCATATTTTTCCACATGAATATGTTCTCCCATGCTGTCAGTTTGTTTTGGTTTATAACTCCAAACAAACCAAAACAACCAAATCAGACGGCATAGGAGAACATACTCATGTGGAAAAATAAGGACCGAGTCCCTTTCTTGGAAGTGTTGATGGAAGTGTGGATGGCCGGTTGAGGATGTAGGCAAAGTCTCTGAAACATTTAAAAGTGTTGTTTAGTGTCATTAATCGACTCCCTTTAAATTTAATAAGGACCGAGTGATGAACTTTGAAATCCCAGAGTTGGATAGAGGTTGAAAATGGATGCATCAGCTTATGAAACTAGTTCCTAAATGATATAAAAATGTAAGTGACGAAGTATCAAAAAACTGACTGCAAATAATTTTTTCTATCAGCTTGAACTATATTCATGACTGCTAATGTTTTCTGCAATTGGTTAGTTTTTGCCCCTCCTGTTGAGTTACAGGTTGCTCCCATACAGTCTTTCTAAAATAACATTAACACAACAAAATTGTGCTATGGTTGAAAAAATACCTTTTAACATTTGTTATGTACAATTACAATGCAATGCATGCAGGCAGTTTGCATGGATCAGCAAGAAACTTAGAACTATTCCAATAAGGATTTAGTATTCTTAATGTTATTTAAAACTATTAAATGTAACCGATGGTGCAAAAGCCTGCAAGCAGGCCAGAGCCTACCAATCCAACTGCCGGGCTCACAGCCACATAAGCAAAGTAGTGGTTGGCGATCATTCAATTGGTACAAGGAGGAGATGTAGTCAGCATCATGGCATCCCCAGCCGGAGAGTTAGCTTTCTAGACTAATATTTGCTAACTAGCGTAGCTCCTCATACTTCCTCATCATGCTGAGTGGGTACCAGTCCTATACCTGGAACTTAAAATCTGCACCCCCGAGGAATGGGATCGATCCCAGGTGAATTCTGTGGCAGGGAACCAATGCACAGTGCTCTAGCCTACTATGCCATGCACAGGACATCTAAAACTACTCGGCAATCCTAATTAACATGAAATCTTTAAAAAGGATTTAAAATTATTCTTACATACTCACTTCCTAGATACTATGAAGCCACATTTTAATGTCATGCAAGAGTTATTCAATACAAAGGGCATATTGAATGTGATAAGTGAATTACATTTATTCCTTATTATTGTCCCACAATATTGCATGTTGAGAAGTTTGTTCATGAAATGTTATTGGTTTATATTTAACCAGAAATTTCATCTTCTTTTAAGCATAAGTAAACTGATCTAAATTGCTGTTTATTTAAAAGAAAATTACTCTTGGTTTTGCTGCACATTTCATAACTGTATGACATTTCACATGTCCCTAAGCATTGCTCACTAAGGAAGCAAATGAACAAAGCATACAATTTACTTTATTATTATTAATTTATTTATAATTATTGAGTCAATTTTGACATTACATCACTTACTTAAGCAAGAAAAAATGTATCAGGAGCTAAACGCATCCATCCTAAATTCCTAATCAAGTACCTGCAACATTCACTGTAGTGGTTGGATGAACCTCTGCATTAGGTATGTCACTTGCAAGATTTCAAAATTGCATATACCCTTTTTGTTATTCCAACTGTAAATATTTTCCCAAACTCTGATTTCTTCCTGTAATGCTTTTTAGTATTATCGGATTTCTGTTTATAGTATGTTGGGTTTCTTCAAAAATACCAAGCTGTTGCTGATTTGACTTCCTGTTTTGTTTGATGTTCCTAATGTGTTCTTTGGTTTTTTATTTCAGTTTTCTCAATGTACATTTCTTCACAGTCATTAATTACAACTGAATGTGTTTTGGATGTAGTAACTTTAGGGGGGCCAAAACTTCAAGCAATTTAACATAATTTGGGCCCCAAAAAAAGTTGCTTCATTAAAAATATATTAAATTATAAATTAAAAGATGATATTTCATAGAAAAAGAAACAAGAAATATACCAGATTAGCTGCAACAACTGTGAAAATTCTTCTTTGAGAAAACTAAAAGAATCATAAAATAAGAACAAAAGAACACAACAGGAACATAAAGCAAAAATAGAATGACAAATGAATAATAGCTTGACATTTTTGGAGAAACCAAAATATCATACACAGAAATGTATTATACTAAAAAATATTTTAATAAAACAGTACTAACAGTTTGGGAAAACATTTATACTTCAAAAACAGAAAACATGTTTTAAATTTTGAAATCTTTCAAGCGACATACTTATGCAGAGTTTCATCTAACCAGCATGAGGGGGCCAACTATCACGAGAGCAACATAGATAGACTCAATAATTAACTAAATTGTTAATGCACATGATTGTCATGAAATCCAACACATTTTAAGTTATGCAATCAAACATACACAGAATTAATAATTAAAAGTTACACAGAATTGTCAGAGCTGTATTATTCAGTTATACTATGCAGAAACTGTAAGATAAATTGATTCAAAAACAATCTTCAAGCTAATACCTAATGTACGAGGGTGGGTCAAAAAGTAATGCCTCCTATTTTTTTTCTCTTTTAATCACCAAGAAAATTGAATTCAATTTACATAGTTTGAAAACTACAACATTGACGATTAATTTGTCACTATTCAATATAATCTCCATCCTTTTCCACAGTTTTGGTCCACCTTTCAACTAGGGCATGTATTCCAGTGTGGTAAATCACACGGTCTTGCTTCCTAAGTCATTGACGCACGGACGTTTTCACAGCCTCCTCATCTTCAAAATGAATCCCACGATGAGCTTCCTTTAGTGGCCCGAACAGATGGAAGTCTGATGGTGCCAGGTCAGGGCTGAATGGCAGGTGAGGTAAGACTTGCCATCCCAATTTCTCACTTTCTGCAGTGGTGTAATGGCTGGTGTGAGGTCTTGCATTGTCATGCAAAAGAAGAACATCCACCATAGTTGTTGTTGGGCGAACTCGGCGAAGACGTGCTTTCAGCTTTTTGAGAGTTCTGACGTATTGGACAGAATTTATTGTGCATCCCTGCTCCAAAAAATCAATCATAAGCACACCCTCTGCATCCCAAAACACTGTCGCCATAACTTTCCCTGCCAACCGCTGAGTTTTGAATTTCTTTTCTTCGGTGACGTTGTGTGATGCCATTCCATTGACTGCCTCTTTGATTCAGGTTCAAAAACGTGAACCCACATTTCGTCTCCAGTAACAATTTTTTCCAGAAACTCCTCTCCCTCCAAATTGAAGCGCTGCAAGTGTTCGGAGGCTATTGTTTTCCTTGTTTCTTTGTTTTGGGCGGTTAACATTCCTGATACCCACGTGAACAAACTTTTGAGTAACCCGGTTGTTGGATAATCGTCATCACACTGCCTTTACTGAGAGAGGTAATGCGACACAATTCACCTGTTGTTACCCGGCGATCACCACAAATGATGTTATCGTCTCGCTGAATGTTGCATGGAGTCACTGCAGTCACCAGCCTGCCACTTCGCTTTTCATCTGCCAATGGTGTTTGCCCTTCAGCTTCGTTACAGCGACGAACCCATCGTCTAACAGTGCTGACATCCACCATTGCATCACCATACACATATTTTAGCCTTTCGTGAATGCGAATTGGCGTTTCACCTTCTGCAGTCAAAAGTTCAATCACAGAACGCTGTCTAATATGAATGTCGATGTCAGCCATTTTGCAAGAGGATGCAGTGCTGCCACCTGTTGACTTAGGAAGTTACTACTGCAGGAGATTGAAGAAGAAGGTTTGAAGAATTGCGCCAAATTCAAAGTTTTCGCATGACTTATTTAAGGAAAAAAAAAAAAATAGGAGGCGTTACTTTTTGACCCATCCTCGTAGCTTCCATTCCATATCTGTGACATGGAAATTATGTCAATAATAGCATTCATGCCCCCTCAACCCAATATTGAGCAACTGTTATTGCCATACTGTCTTCCTAGATGTATTAAATCTTTTTGCCAGATATATATTCAAAATGCTTTAGTTCCTTTTACATTTCAAGGATGCTGCATTAGTTCTCAGATGTCAAGTAAGCTGATCCTTGATATTAATTACTTTTC
Organism: Mantis religiosa; assembly: GCA_030765055.1. Classification (NCBI taxonomy): domain Eukaryota; kingdom Metazoa; phylum Arthropoda; class Insecta; order Mantodea; family Mantidae; genus Mantis; species Mantis religiosa. Next base: position 71,775,179 of record CM060954.1, read on the forward strand.
ACAATTTTCTCAGAGTTTAACATAAGATCAGAACAGGAACAAATTTAGGATTAACAATTTCTTTAACTCAGATAATACAGACAGCAAGCTCAAAATAAAAAAATAAAAAATCAAAGGTTCAGTAAAGCTTGTTTTACATTCCTTGATTTAGTGTTTTTTTTTTTTTTTTTTTTTTTTTTTTTTGAGATTTTATTACAAAATTATATACTTATGAATCACATAGATTTTGCGATTACTAGTTCAATATTACTTGCCATCTGAATAAACATCTCCATGTACTTCCAGAGCTGAAAGATCAAAATTCTTCCATAACAAATGGTTTTTCCAGATTTCTAAATACTGTTTCTTGGAGTTGTTTTCTGAGGGTACTTCTCTTATGACTGCCCGAAGCTCCTCAGATTTTGAAAATGCTGACAGTACTCTAAAATAAAAATCACAAAAACAACTCATTATCCCGAAAGCTGAAACAAGCATAGATCAGTTTCTGATTACACATGATACATTTATGAAATATTCAGGAATTAGATTACTCTTGCAAACAACAGCCTGCTGCTGTTCTCTTGTACTGTTGTGATGAAACTCTCCATACAAAATTGTCAAAACACTATAATCCTTTTAGTTGATGCTCGTGTTCCTAGAACTAACTCATCTTAAGTAAATATTTGAATTTGTGGGTTCGTAGAATTAAAAGGCCAAGTTGTAGAAATTAAAAATCTTTATTTCCGTAGAGATACACTGTTCAATTCTCACGTAACAACATTACATCACATAATAACACAATTTTCCAAGGTCGATGACAATAACAAATCATGACAGACGATTACATTAGCTCTCGTTACAACACTCTTGTTACACAACTGTCTTACACAACACTCTCAGCTGTTCTCTGCTTACTCTGTTTACAACTAACTGTCCTGCTGGTGTGTCACAATCACTTATATATCACATTCATGATTCGAGAGACTTCTCGAGCAAATAGGAAAAAACAACTATTCCCTGTCAATCGAGATATCACTAGAATGTTCCAATTACCTCACTTATCTGTGTCGGTAAGTTTGTCTCAGTGATACGCAATCTGACTGTTATTTTTATCTGCAGGCGCAGTTTGTGTACATAAAACGTACTTATCTCTTGGCACCGAAACTTCCACACTCTTGCCGCCACAATATACTATAATCCTGTTGCCCTCAGAAGGGACCCTTATGTGAACAGAAAGCACCTGAAATACTGGTCTGCAAATTGTATTACTACGTCCTGTACAAGGCATATGCACTATCTGAGGATACATGCTTCTGATCTGAATGACTTAACTGGCATAAATGCACATTAGCAGTGCTTATTTCTGAATAATTTGCAACTACTTAAATCCAATGTCCTTCAGTAAAGTACTACAACAACTTCTTTTGAAATCAGGTTAGATAGTAACACTGTTAACAACTTTCCCAACAATTTACAAGTTCACTGTCCAAGTAAAAGGGATGCACTTTATATGCACAGCATTTGTTATAAACATCACATTTTATGCCAAGCACTTTTTTTTTTGCTTCCTTTTCTTTGAATGTGATAATAGTTTGCCAGTTTTGTGTCTTTCTGCGTGAGAAGTTCACGCTTTTTATGTAGACTCTACCAAACTAAGATGTTAAAATTTATGTCTTAATGGCTAAAGCCAGATACTTATCACAAAATTTTATGAACAGATTCAACAGTACAATTTTTTCACCACTTTTCAAAATGGGTTGTTTCACATATACATTTTGACTGCTTACAATTGTTAACCTTAACTATTTTAACCACACTGCAATAAATAATTTGAAAACAAGCAAGCACCACTATATTGTGACTTTGTGGGTTCGTGAAATTAAAAATCCAGGCTAAAAACACTAAAACTTGCTCTTTATTTCCATAGAAACACACTTTTATCAACCTTTAGAGTCCAGAATTACGTCACATACACAATACAACTTGCAAGGTCATCGACCACAAACACAGCTCACACAGCTGTTCATGCACGCGAGTTCAATTAACAACTGACTATGTGGCAGGCGGTGGCTGCCTATTTATAGATTACTCACTATCCGGAATGTTCTCAAACAATCAAGAGGGCGCTAGAAGAAAGACAAAATCTCTAGAAATCCATCTCCTTCCCCCCCACCATTTCGGCGAGCTTTCACCTCCGCACTGCACTGCCCATCTCTTTGAACTAGTCGGCTGTGCCACCTCAAAAAGTGTTCGCGACAATGTACAACAAAATAACCAACTGTATTTTAGCAATAGAAAATGGTGCATATATGCATCTTCATTAGTTACACACACACACATATATATATATATATATATATATATATATATATATATATATATATATATATATATATATATATATATATATATATTAAATGCAGTGTGAAGTAAAATGTAATATTTTAACAAAGTTTTTTAAGAAAATAACTCTTGGATAGTATAAAACAATTACTTTTCATAGTCTGACGTGTCACTAGTTTATTAGAGAAAGAGTTATAGCACCAATTCTTTTTTCAAGTCTATAGCTGATACCCGTCATATGTGAATACACTTTTGCCCCCCCCCCCCTTTTTTTTTAAAGAATTAACATACTGGGAGCATAATTTTGCCTTTTTTTCATTAAGACTATGCAACTATGGAAAGAGCAAGACTTTGGAGCCAGAACAGGCTAAATGGGCTAAACGTGCAGAAGTAGAAGGAGGAGGAGGAGGAGGAGGAGGAGGAGGAGGAGCAGAAGAGGAAGAAGAAGAAGAGGAAGAAGAGGAGGAAGAGGAGGAAGAAGAAGAAGAAGAAGAAGAAGAAGAAGAAGAAGAAGAAGAAGAAGAAGAAGAAGAAGAAGAAGAAGAAGAAGAAGAAGAAGAAGAAGAAGAAGAAGAAGAAGAAGAAGAAGAAGAAGAAGAAGAAGAAGAGAAGAAGAGAAGAAGAGAAGAAGAGAAGAAGAGAAGAAGAGAAGAAGAGAAGAAGAGAAGAAGAGAAGAAGAGAAGAAGAGAAGAAGAGAAGGAGAAGGAGAAGGAGAAGGAGAAGGAGAAGGAGAAGGAGAAGGAGGAGAAGGAGAAGGAGAAGGAGAAGGAGAAGGAGAAGGAGAAGGAGAAGGAGAAGGAGAAGGAGAAGGAGAAGGAGAAGGAGAAGGAGAAGGAGAAGGAGAAGGAGAAGGAGAAGGAGAAGGAGAAGGAGAAGGAGAAGGAGAAGGAGAAGGAGAAGGAGAAGGAGAAGGAGAAGGAGAAGGAGAAGGAGAAGGAGAAGGAGAAGGAGAAGGAGAAGGAGAAGGAGAAGGAAGAAGAAGAAGAAGAAGAAGAAGAAGAAGAAGAAGAAGAAGAAGAAGAAGAAGAAGAAGAAGAAGAAGAAGAAGAAGAAGAAGAAGAAGAAGAAGAAGAAGAAGAAGACTATGCAACAGCTCATATGGGTATATTTTGACAGAACAACTGAAAGGTGTTTCAGGTCAGAATTATTAGTACAGATTTGTAACCCACTCAGTCCCCCAACGTATCCGCTGCAGTTTCTATCTCTGAGATAGCTTAAAGCATAAAGAGTAAAAGAAAATTCACACAACTTGGAAGAATTTAAACAAAATATCCACCAGAAAATTTCCAATATTTCACAATGTGAACTGCTGCAGTGATGGATAGTTTCTTATCCCCTTAACATAAAAGCCCGAATAATCTCGTGTTTATAATTTTTCCAGAATAGTAAAATCCCGAGTATCCTCGGGTGACTAGCTTCGCAACTGGAAATTAGTTTAAAACCCAAATTCTCTCATTATCTTGAAGTTTCTTAAAATTTCCATTAGATTTTGTGCTGAACTCACTCCTTTGATATTTGTAAGTGTGCCAACAGATGTCTCTGATTCAGGCACTTGTTTCCTTCTGCGTATTTTTCGACGTTAGATGTCTTTGTTCCTACCAGCTGTTGTGTGTATCCACATAGTGCGCGGTTCTGTGTGTTTTTTAGAAATAGAGTGATAAAGATTATATTGAATTTAGTGGAACTGAAATTTCTAAAGAAAGCTACATAGGCACTTCAGAAGAAGAAAGTGACTTTTCCACTCACCGGAAGGTGATACTACAACTGAGCAAATCATTGCAGAACACCAGAGGGAGAAATTTTCTCCTAAAGGAGTGAGCAGGCCATCTGCGAAAGGAAATCCTATGCAACTTGTGACTGACATTTTCCAACACGAATATGTAGAATGTGCAACAGTGTGTGCAATGCTAGGTGCAAGAAGATACGAAGGGAATCTAGATATATGTGCACTGACTATAGCGTATCTTTGTGTGTTGTTCCTTGCTTAAGAGTTTTTCATACAGAAACAAACATATCAACAAAATAAATAATAAAGTATGATTTATAATATAGATTAATAACTCATTTTTGTTGCTTTATGTTGCAGTACCTAATATAAACTTGATTAAGGGTAATAGTTTATAAAAGAAAGCATACTAAGTATTTAACAAGTATACTTGGGATTTAAATGTAGGGGCTATTCAGGCACAAAAATCTTCATTGTTATGGTCGTAAAAACTGGTTCTACTGTTGTAATCAATATTGTATCTTAATGAATTCAATCGTGACAGTAAAAAAATTGTAAAAAAAAGGAACATACTTTTGAAAATAATAGGTATGCTAAGAGGTTAAAGAGGTGCCAAAAATGTATGGACAGCGACAGTGGCCAGTTTTAGCATCGTCTTTCATAACGTTGGTAAGTAAAGGCTTTAAAAATGTTGCATGGTTTCATCCGCACCTATGATAGCGGCAGTCAATGATGAGGGCTGAGGATGCAGACAGGAAAAACACTGCCAGCTGGTTCATAATTTTTTACTCTCACTATACATATAGTGCTCCAAAATTGGCCTCAGTTTTATTTTGTGACTTTAAATTCTGAATCATTACATCCAAAGAAGTGCTGAGTGTTACTTGTACTTTATCTGTTCTATAAACCATTCATACAAAAGCTCATCTTTGATCTCCACCTCTTGTTAATCTCTCTCTCTGAAACAATAGTCTGTTTTTGACAATGCTGTTGGGAAACATTCATAACATAAAATATCCTAACCATGATTTCACTTTATGTGTTCAGAACTATTATGTTTGTCAAAGAAAAAAAAGGAATTTAACTTAATAAAGACTGTCATAAATATGATACAAGAAGTGCAAATGACAGTTTCTGAATCTCCATGTCTTCAAATCTTTTTCTGGCCCCTTTCCAAAAACCTTTATAATTAGTTTTTCTCTTTCACCAAATATCACCCATACCATTATCTTCTTAGTTATTTTGTGAATGACTTACCCATCCTTTATTTGGTAAACTTAGTTCTTCATACTTCAAGCATTGTTGCAATATATTCCCCTCCTCTAAATCCAATACCCTATACCAATATTTTAATGCCCTTTCAATAGCTAACCCTTTTATTCAGCAAGTAAGAAAATACTTATTGCATCTTCATAAAATAAACATACTTAGTTAACATAGTTAATAAACTTACTCAAAAGATATGTCCACTGGCAACATGCTGGAAGACTTCTGTAAAGAAGAATCTAAAAAATGCATCTGTTGAAATTTAGTTGACTTTCCTCTCTCCAAATTTCGCTGTGACCAAGAAGATATAATGGAGATTCCATTGCTGCCAGCTACTCCTCTCAATAGCCTTGCTGATTTAGGAGATGGATACCGTGCCACTGTTTTAAATATTTTCACTATTCTGTCTACCTATAAAAGAAGCAAACAACAGAATAGGCATTACTGAAAATTAGTTTGGTTTGCAAACTTATTAATTTCTATTTCTACACCAAAGTTCAGATCTTATTTTACACATTTTTCTTTATTTTTTGTAACATATGTAGCTCTTTCTGTCAAATGAAAATGAATAAACAATATTTATAGCAATTGCAGTTTCATACAAGAGAAAAACATTTTATGTCTGTACTCACATGATTTTCTCTACTCACTCTTGTAGAAAATATACTTAAAAACACTTATTTTTGTATCTAGTTCAAGACAGGTGTTTGTACAAATGGCATTATTACATATTTCTCTATAGATACAACTAAAATGTGAGGATATAGTAGACCGTAGCGTTACTCAAATTTTTAAAAGCTAGCCGCTATGCCATGGATTTGACATTCCATTCTCTTTGCATGTCTAGGAGTTACAAAATATGAATAACAACTTTCTATTTGAAAAAAGTATAAGTATTGGAAAACTCGAACAAATAACAGGGAATTTCTCGGAAATGGTTCACTCCACAAAAAAAATGTATTTGACATCAACTGGTTATGCATAAGTCATTCAGAACAAAGAGGGCCTCTAAGGGCATTTCCTAAAATTACAGATATACATATCATGTTTATGAAAATATCTTATATACGAGGTATCTTAATTAAAATATATAGGAAATTTTACAAAAGTCAAAATTGTTGAAAAATGTTAGATGTAAAAGTTAATCTGAACAAAGGTAATTTTCTTTAAAATCTTTGTGTTGCATCCATGGAAGATGCTGAACTTGAACACTAAGTTAGGCATTTAACTAACCTTTTGTTTTTGAGTCATGCTTACACAAGTGTGTGCACAAATACACACAAAAATGTAGTGCTTTTTCTAAATAGCTTTTTTTGAGGGGGGTGGGATTCAAGGAGTTTCAAAGCATGTACTTTCACTACATTTTCAGTATTCAAGTTTTAGATGGAATACAATACTTTCTCTGTGTAATGTAATACATAGTACAGAAAGTAAAATCAAATGTTTAAATAAAAAAAAGCATATAAAGGATAAATGCCACAAAATAAAGCATTATTTGTTCATTGTCCATAATTTCAAATCATTCGTTACTGAACCTTGGTATTGTTAAACTCGCTGCTTAAAGAAAACATGATTTTATTTTTTAGCCCTACAGAGTCTGCAGTACTTTCTCATCACGTACCATGGATATGAATAAATGTACAATTATACTCTCCACTGTTTCTTTACAACATCAATTGTATCATCTCATGCATTTTGTATTTATTAATGAACCATGGTGTGCAAATTGAAAAAACTAAGTGGAACACAAGAACAAAATTTAAAACCCTCATTAAAATATTATTCCTGCCATGGCCAGTAGAGAAATTCATGACCATGTGTCACTGACAACCCAGTCAGCATCTTCAGTGGTACCATGGAAATGCATGAAACAGAAGGGTCTAGCAACAATTATTAATTTTAAGTGCATTAAATTTCCTTGGTTAAAATAGTGGAATGAGGAGAGGAGAAAGTTCAACAGAGTTTGGCCATGTCTTGTTTATTCACTGCAACCATTTTTCACAATTTGCAGCATTTTTATTTACGTTGTTCAATTATTTTATTAAAATATCCTGTCACTCTTATCAGCACCTTCAGTTTCTCATCTGTCAAAACTGATCTTTCTGATTATATGTCAGAAAGTGTGACCGTTAGTATTCACTGAGATAAGTTCTTTTATCAAACTTTCAATCATATTGATATACTTTTTCATAATCATAAGAAGTTTGTAAATTCTTATATAATCTTGAGTCAAACTAGTACCCCATGCTCAACATATTGTTGATGTTTGTTAGGACCTTCCTAACATCCTCAGCTAATGTTGACCTAATGAAACGCATCTCAGATAAACACTAGCAGTATATGGAGCATAGAATACAGCTTGACTCAAAATTATATTAATTTTGTGCTTCATTATATCATACCCCATACTTATTAAGAATTTGTAATTTGTTTGCACATGAGCACAGAACAAAAAAACTGAAATTTTTTACACCATCTCATTGGTACACACTGATCATTAAAGTCACAATCAAAATAAAAGCAAAGGATAGTTTCCTCGGTTACACATCTAGTAAGAAAATCTTTGTGTCCAAATATAAATGTATACCATACTCATAGGAGTTGTATTAGCAGAGAATCAAATTTTCATCCTGCCAAAAATAATATATATTGTCGGTCTGTGGGTATCTATTTATAAATGGTTATTTTATAGCGACCAGACTATATATTAGTAGACTGAATTGTGTTCTGAATCAAAAATCCTTTAAATGAAACTTAATAACACCTAAAAGTACGCAACTAGACTTTAAACTAAGATGCACAGCTAATCCAGAGCCTAGGAATCAAGCCAAGGCATTTTAGTGGATATTTGAATGTATATTTCTTAGTTATTATAATTTAAAGGCATAAAAACTCCATATGTCTAATCCAAATATACTCTCTTGAAATCGTTCATACAACAAATTACCTGAGAAGTCATTTTTATGGCTATGTTCACCCTTTTCTAACAGATCTTTCAACACCTAGGTATGCCAATGACGAACAGCTTTTTCATTTACTCTTTTAACTAACACACATCCTGAAATATACAAATGCAATAAAAGGCAACAAAGTTCAAATAACCAGAAAAGTAAATAAAACTAATCTCCAAGAACTGAGTATATTATCTATAGTCTGCTTATCATAAATCTTTCCCGCAATGATCAGCTGTTGTCAATGTAAACACTAATATTGCCAACTTAACATTAAATTCAATCATACCAAACTTGGAAACTTGGTTAGTTCTTCAGTTGACGGTGGTTACGGTGGTTCACGTATATCATAAGCACAGATTAATCATAAGCAAGGGTGACATACAAATGTGATTAAATGGAATCAAATGTTAATCAATACCAACACAACAAAAACGGAAAGTTAACACTGCAACAAATAGTCTATGTAATGTCAGTAAATAGCAAAGTGTCATTTTCTATACAATGTATTGTTTGTATTAAAGGAAAGTAAACAAACCAATGTGATAATTTTAAAGTTTAATGCAGGCTACAAACAGAGCTGCAAGCCTTATATTTGAGTATAAATATCTTCAACATTTTAGACTGACTTCTGGTCAGCGCATAGCGTATTTACACACAGTGTTTAAACTTAGTCTTCCACGGTCACCGTCGAGATTAGTAAATATTTTTATTCCTCAGGCTCACAGGCTGTGGTCAAGAAAGCATCGAAGTTTGGGTTATCCCAGGCTCGAATGGGTTGCCAGAAGAAATGGCAGGATGAGTGACGTATCGCTCCCAGCACTTACAAAAGCCGGGAAATTTAGTGGCCTTTTTGTGCCCGCTAATCAACTCGAGAGCATTCGTTTCCGTCTTCTCGGGAAAAATTCACTTGAGAAGTTTCAAACAGTTCCATTTGTTTGTCGAACCTATATGACAGCTATAAGCGAGTCATCCAAGCCTAAGAACCGCCGTCCCGCAGACTACCCCACCTTTCAATGCAGAAGCAGTAACGGGCAACGAATAGAGGCCTATGAACCATTTATTCTCAGGATCTCCGTGAGACAACTCTTAATATGAGAAGGATGAAAAATTCTAAGTTTATCAACATACTAAAGTGCTCTGGTAAGCAGCTAAAGCTAACATCCTACAATCTTAAAAGGAGATCAGGGTGGGCATGCAGCAGCAAATGCTCAACTCAGCTACCCGCAGTTACGATCCTCCGGAGGGAAGGACGGCTAGGAGTCAGTCAAGCAGTGAGCAACTCGGGAATGCAGAAGATGCATAGAGAAACGACGACAGAAGTGTCCATCTTGAAGCCAGAACTATCAACCAAACTCTAAGAACGAATGGCCAATATGGAAAAGGGAATGGAGAGCTAGGTGGATGGGTGAAAGACCTGGATTAACGTAAACGTACAGGAACACGTCCGGAAAAACTTAAATACTCTTGAAGAAAAGTCAATGACGGTGCTAAGAATTAAATGCGCGATAGAACCATTGATTTTCGGAGAACTTAAGAAATTAAAGGTTAAGTCATTGGGACATGAAGCAAATTTCGGGCGCATCAAGTCACTCTAAAATGACGGAACATCGAACTTCGACGCCTTCTGCAGAAAATTTGCCACCGTCGCCCCCCCCTCCACAGCTGAAATCTGCAGAAGAGACGGCTGTGCAACTTAAAGCCAAACTCCAGGGCTGGACAGCAGACGTTCCGAACGTCATTGCAACGTTGATATTGCCCGCGGTCATCGCGAGGATCACGAAACCCGTTTTGGAAATCACTATGCAGTCGTAGCCTACCGTAGCCAGCTCAAATTGAAGCTGCAGCAGCCAGGTTATACTCTGCAAGGGTTCACTTTGGCAATTGAAAGGTTGGCAAGTAAAGCTCTAGTGAATCTCCCGACAAGTTACGTGTTCATGAAGCTGCCTGTTCGTTCGTTGGGTATTCGAAGACCAAAGATACGTGAACGCTGGATGCTTGGCGAGTATAAGAGCATCAACAATGCGTTTACGGTCACGTTGAGCATGAAGGTGGCCTCCATGACGATGAGCGTACAAAATGACAGCGCAGAGGCACTAGGCAGGGGCGTCGCAGGAAAACTTCGAGTGGTGTATACCGGGGTGAAGCCGGCCAAGACATCTAGTGTAGAACTGTCCATGCCCGACCGACGAGCAGATGAAAAACGAATAAATGGTGTGACAATGGACACCATCGTTGCTGTCAATCACCAAACTTCCAGTGACGCTGCACGCCATATGCACAGGGATGAATGATAAAGTTATTGCGAACAAATGGATGCATCCAAAGTGACCATTCATCCTATTCGGATTTAGGGCGTTGCTCTATGCTGTAACACATACTGAAAAGGATTGCTGACATGGTCTTCTTGATCCAAAATCTGACTCGAGAGACGCAGCTGTGATGTACTCTGATGTATGGTACGCCACGACAATAATATTCGGGAAAAAACATTTTTATTGCGCGTAGGGTCCTGGTAACATTACGCACCATTTATGACAACTTACTTTGCTTAAGTACTGAACTCCCAGGCTTCACAGTTAAACTACTGTTGTTATTAATTGAGCTAAATTAACTGTTCTTTCACACTGGCCATGTTTGGGCTAAGGTTTGGACAGGTAATTTGTCTTAAGTACTTATAGAATAGTAAGTCGCCACAAACGGTATGTATCTCATTAAATATGAGAACCCCTAGTGGTTTACCGGAAAACATACGAGTCAGTTGGACAATTTAATAACATACAGCATGTTGACCATGGTAGCTCAATGGTTAAGAGCAACCGGACGGATACCGGGAGATCCCTGGCTCAAATCCCGGCTATGATATTGAATTTTTCAGTCTGACTCTACCTATCCATTCCTTCTTCTGGCTTTGTGAGCTCCACTGAGAACTGTCTTAGTGATAAGACAATGAAATTCAAGACCAGCCTCCTTTAGTCACCTTCATAAAGAAGTTGATTGAGAACATATTTATTCTGCAACCTTATGCAACAAAACGAATCTGGGTGTAATAAGATGCTTCATCACCTCTATCAGTACCTCGTTCTGTGCAGTGTTAATTATTATCGGAGGTCCTCTTGATCTTGGTAACTACTTGGCCTATTCAACGCCTTCCTCTTGATATCGGTGTAGCCATTTCTTGATCATCTTGTGGCCCCTGTTTGCTTCTGTCAACTCTTGGCAAAGACATGGGCAAGGCATATTGCGTCCTGTTGCAATGGATGTCTGAGAATGACAGAAAGAATTACAGAATAATGGAAGTCGTGTTTGTCGCACTTGCTTTGGACGTTGTAAGTGTATGGATTACTCCGCATATCGTTATTTTCAAATATTGTTCAAGGGAACGTATAATTATTACACCTGACATAGATTCAACCTCTTGAACGTGAGGCAAACACCTACAACAATACAGAGGCTGCCATCTCTTGTTGCATTATGTCACTTTCAGCGCAGTCTCCGCGAGTGATAAAACCGTTTCGCTGACACCCGCTGTGTGGATATCGTCTCTTTTCTAAATATAAATAGTGTGGGTTTGGTCCTTAACTTTCCTTCAGCCATTTTGTATGCTGTGTACCATAGACTGCTTCCAGCTGCAATGGTACAGTACTGCGACAAAAGAAGACAAAATGTTCCCCTTAATACTTCATTTCCACCGAAAATTATTAGCTCAATGCTAACGTACAGTCGGCCTTACTTTTATACAAATGCAACACTACGAAACGTCTTTTCAGTGTCTCCTACAGTCTCTATAGCAGGCACCTTTGTGCTTCTATAATCTCTCTGACCTACACACAGGTCCACCTATAACGCAGAGCTACACGCCGATTCTGAACACAACTCCGATATTCACACGTTAATTTCTTCACTGCAAGTTCCACAGTCCCGATACTCCGGAGATGCAGTTGGACAATCTGAACCAATTTCTGCCCGTTTGACGACCTGCCGACTTCCTATCACGGATCTTGGAACGTACTACACTCAGCTTGAAGTACCGCAATGAATTATTTACTGACTCTGGCCAACCCACATGTGACTGACTGAGTCTTACCGTTCCTTGGCCTTGCATCGCATTTTATAATCTTTCGGGCATGGTAGATCATACTAGAATTGGACCCTTCTGGAAACGCGGTCTAGAAAGGTATTTTGCATAGTAACAATTCATTTCCGCCGCGACTTCACAGTTACGTTCGTGACTGAAGGTGTGCCACTCCCACTCCTCCAGCCAATACAGTCTGATTTTTCGAGCTATCAGAGTACGTGATTCACCAGTATAACCAATCTGGCAACCTTTGTTTACGTTACCAGAGCAACGACCTTCCCCTCTTATCCTTCGCGTCCCTTCACGTATGTTCTTTTAAAATCAGACTGTAAGCAAGGAGACGATCCCCCTACTCCCATTTCTTTCTGATGGCGGCTAAGTTGCCCGATTCGCTCTTTCCCTTCGAAACAGACAGCAATGGCGACGTAATTTCTCGGCAGGCTTTGTGACCTCCGATGGACAGAATTTTTTCATGAATTTTCTGTTTCTAAACGCATTTGGTGTTTTCCTTAATACTGTCAGTTGGTCGTTCCACCATGGCATTGACTTCCGTGGTTGTATATTCCTCGAAGAAGTTTTAACAAGCCGTTGTGTTGCAAGAGTTAAATCTCTCAGTTGCCTTTTCAGCACCCAGAGAGATTGTATTATTTCAAACATTCGTTTAAGTTTAATGATTAAATTGTCATGAAGCTTTCACCTATCGTTTACTAAGATCTGAAGTGGCGATCAAAATGCAGCTCTTTTAAAATATATATTGAGTTCCTGTCTCAGGAATTGTAATCCGCAGTGTGGAGCTTATTCAGGAATTAATTGTGTGAATAAATAAATACAAATAAAATGCAAACGTGTTATTCTCTTACTGTAAACCTTTCCCATCGATTTGGCATAGTATCTTTCTTCTGTTGCCTTTAACAAAAAATACAGTATGGTTTACAAATTTAAATAATGTAAGTTTGTGGGTTCGTAGAATTAAAAGGCCGAGTTGCAGAAATTAAGAATCTCCTTTATTTTCGTAGCAATACACTTTCCAATTCTCAAGTAAGAGCATTACATCAGTCTTCCAAGGTCAAGGACAATAACAAACACTTTCAGCTGATTACATTAGCTCTCGTTACAACACTGAATGTTACACAACTGCTTCACAACCACAACTGTCCTGCTAGCGTGTCACAATCCCTTTTATATCTCCATTCATGATTACCAGACTGTTCTGTCAATCACTAGAAGTTTCTGGAAATAAGGCATCTAGTTACATAATTCGAACATTCTATCACCTTCCAGAAACGAAACTTAATCTACCCCGTGAGGCCTTTGACTCAGTTGTCTTGCCTGCCGGCACTGTTTACACACGTTCGTTATCTCCGTGAAAACTTATCCGCCGGCTATTATCTATTTGTGCCGAAACGTTTATGCCCAGCACCGCGACAATAACAATTACTTGACATATTCACGATATACTGCCAATAAGAAAAACTGGAGCAATTATATACTTGATTATGAACACTGTTATAATAAATAGCATTTAGTAAATGCTCTTTCACAGCTGTATGGACTAGATGAGCTAACTACGAAAGTCTGAAACTCACCCAAATAGTGGAGCATTTTCAGCCGCCTTCTTTTATATGGAAATTATGGACAAGAAGAGAAAAAAAGTCCAATTTACCGCTACAGAACACGCTGGATGTACCAGGATCCAAGTTTATCAGCTTCCTTTTTTTCTAATACATCCTGAGAATAATAACGTGAATGACAGAAAAAATAATACACATACTAAACGTATTTTGTAGAAAATTGTAACGTGAACAACTGCAAATGCCTGATTACACACAACAGTATGAAAACAATGGTTCTGTATTACACTCAGTATTGCAGTACACACCCCATTACTTTTGCCATATTCAAATTTATGAGTAATTAAACAATTGAATTTATGAAATTTTTCTTGTCATAATTCGAACTCTGTGCAATTTAACCTCCAAAATTCATAATATGCTATTTTAACTTATTAAGTTAATTAATTATTGTTACTGCTTGATTTGTTTTGTTTTCTTGTTTCCTAATACGCAGTGTATTTGTCTTATTGGGTAACATTTATCTTGAAATTTAATTAATATATATGGTTAAAAAAGTGCAAACTTATGAACAAATTACTAAAATTGTAATTTGTAAATTTAAACTAGCTGACCCGGCAAACTTCATACCCTCAATAAAATTTTGTGGACTCATCTATATAAATAAAAGAAATTTTGATTAGGTATTGATTCTGAAATTGGTGGTGAAGTTTAAATACAACACAGTTACAATTAAGTTAATCAATTCAAAGCTTTCTGATAAACAATGTATATATTTTTTTCTTTTTTGTGGTGCGTAGATATACAAAGTTGATAGATTTCCGTTGCCCGACCATGACAGAAACAGGGAAACTCCAAATTGATTCCGAAAACTTCCAACGATTGCCCTTGCATTTATTTATGGTCATCTCAAAAGACAAACGCACGGTAAATTTTAAATTCCTAAAATAAAAGATAAATCCGTTGGGATCGTCGGAATTCGCGGGATCAAGATATCGTCTCCTTTGTACTTTTCCTAGGTTATTGCTGTTATTCAATAAAATTTTCACAATTAGTCTTGTTCCATAGTACAGTCATAGTTGGTTAATGTTACGCAGCATGATCACAGGAGAGCCTAATTTTAATGTTAATTTATGAGGTGGGAGTACAGAGAATACTAATGAATTAAAACTTCTGTGGGATAGTTGATTACATCATGCTTGTTTATAATTGTGTGAACTGATTTGTACGAAAACAT
Organism: Mantis religiosa; assembly: GCA_030765055.1. NCBI lineage: Eukaryota > Metazoa > Arthropoda > Insecta > Mantodea > Mantidae > Mantis > Mantis religiosa. The sequence continues at coordinate 71,790,331 of CM060954.1, forward strand.
ATGATTTACGCAATTAATTTCCTATCCCGAACTTTAATGGACCAGTGACAACGTTGGACACATTTCTCCTGCATATACACAGCGAAATATTAATGAAGCTTTATCTTATTAAGATAAGCATTGTTATAATAAGAATTAAGAATTATCCTAATTATCCTATCCTAAGATAATAAAACATACGCTTCCGTGAGTATTGTGAGTAGAGAATGTCATGTTCGTGCTACAGAACATGTTTTTATTTAATAATAATTATGAAAGGTAAAATTCTGATGTTATTAAATCAATTGTAAAAGTTAGGCTTAATGGAACCTATTAAATATATTGCACTATTATTAGCAACATCAAATTGGACATTGTTATAAATAAATGTTGACGTATACAATGAGCTATGGAGTCGATTCTTCACATTCAAAGAAAATTTGTTTTAGCGTCTTATAGGTATATAAGAATGGCAATATATTGTTGGGGTCTAAAAATTTAAATTATTACAGTTATTAAATGTTAAAGGCATAACACATAGATAAGAATGTAATTGTTGTTATTATTTGATTTCATTAGGCATGTGCACACTGCAGCTAAAATGTGTTTATTCAACCATTTTATTCTTTCTTCTCCCTTTCATATGTTTGGTACAAAGCATCCAATTTAAACAAACATCTCTCTGAGTTGGAGACTTGAAACTATAGTTCAGAACTGAAAGACTAATTCGCTTTCTAGTAAACGATTCCACCCTAAATTACCCTTTACATGGAGAATTTTTTAAACTGAATTCAGGGTGAGCTGAAGACTTAGAACGTTTAACATAGCTCAGAACTGCATGACAATGCAATATTAGCTCACTTTCAAGAAAATCTCTTCACCCCAAACTAGCCTTTACATGAGAAAATGTTCCAAATATTTATTTTCTTATAACTGGATTTAACGACCTTGATTAATGAACCATATGTTTAACATATTTTCATGATGAATGAAGTCTATACATAATTTTTTCCAGGAGGAGCCTCTGAAGCTCGTTGAAACTTTATACATAGTTTAGAATTGGAAGAAAAACACATATAGGTAAGTTTATTTAGTGCACAAAGCCGGTCTGCAGAGAATAGAGCCCGCCTCAGTAGCGTAGATGGTAGCGTGCCTTACGTTCAAGAGGTCCCGTGTTCGAATCTCGGTCAGGGTGACTAACCTGGATAAGGTTTTTCCGGGGTCTTTCCTTATCCTGAAAGACGAATGTCGGATAACTCTAAGCTCTATGGACCCTGGGCTCATTTGAGCATCATTTTACCTATTCCATATCGACTGATATGACTTACCGTTGGAAGACGTAAATTATAACTACAGGAAACAAGGGAACGGTCCCGAATCCAAAAGTGTCACAATCATAGGAATCTTCAAGCAGCGACAACACATGATCAATTGCGGAGACTCTCAACATCTTAAACCCAGGGCCATAAGCGATAGGAAAACATCAACAATTGTAGGCATAAGAAAGCCCAACAAGGAGGACGAAAGTAAATCGCCTACTGACGAACTATAAGCAGCAGAATGTCGAATCTGGCTATATATAGGCAGCTTACATCAAAGTACAGGCGAGGAAACGGTGAACAAGCACCTGACCAGCATAAATGTGACAATCGTAGTAGAATACGAGGGGTTCCAAACAAGAGGTACACTAAAGGCCTTAGGGCGGTCATCCCGCCGCAGGTGATACAAAAAATGAATGCACCGGAATCATAGCCAGAAGAGGTTATTGTAAGATGACATATGCTTTTTCGTTACCAAATATCGGGAGTCAGGCACTCATATTAGCATCCTTTTTGTAAGCTAGTGTTTTAAACCCAATTTTCAAATAATTTTCCCTTTAAATATATCACCATCTTTGATCATTAGATTGCAAATTTCTTGCATAGATAAGGTATTGGTATTTAAGGCCAATTAGCAAAATTTAAGGTCTTATGGTGTTTTAAAGAGGTTATTAGTGATATGTTCTGACAACATCGCACCAAAGCTGCTTTGGGTCGAAAAAACTCCACTGCACTGTTATTTCGTAGGTACTTTGTTGTTATGCACGCTGAGGTCTCTTGAAAGTGTGGCTTCAGTTAGTTGTGCACAAAGTTAAATGATGATATTGACATGTAGCTTTCACTCACTATTTACGGAGATTTAAAGTTCCTGTCGAAATGCAGCTATATTCCAATGTATATCGTGTTCCTGACTGAAAAGTAATCCGCTGTGTGATACTCATTCTGGAACTAGAATATCAGTTAAATGAAATGCGATACAGTCTAGTATTACGTTCAGAGATGGCGTTGAGTGTTCGTAAACATTGTAAGTTTAACGTTTTATATTTTTAATTTAATATACAAAGATACAAAGATTGTCATAATAAATTTCTCCAGAACTTTCGTTGTTTTCTATACCGAGTTACACGTTTATATATAACTACAATATATCAAAATTCCAACCGATATCGTATATGGTTTCTAGGAACAATATGCTGCAAAATGTGAATACATATGAAGAAATGTCAAAGGCAATTATCGCTTCTCGGGATTTTGGGCTAAGATCGCCTTTTGGCTAAGATCAAAGTCCACCATGACACCACAAGAAGGCAAATTAATATTGACCCTGAGAACCCAGCTACAATTCAAACGCTGTACAGGAGGAAAGCGGTAAGATTAATCCTCGGGGAGGAAGGCAAGAGGTGCGAAATAGAGAAAGACAGTGACGGCCCACTTCAAGGAGTATTCCAGGAGAAAGGAATGTGACCTGTCCCTATATGCTCCAGAACACCAGGAAAATACAGAAGGTAGACCAGGCGTAGAATACAGAAAGCAGACCAGGCGGGGCAACCACAGAATCACGCCCAATGAAGTATTTGTGAGGCTGCGAAGATGTGAGAACACTGCTCCTGGGGATGACCGTATTACATACAATTACTTGAAGGCGATCGACCCAGCATGCTCCGTACTTGCCAGCATCTTCAATGTCTGCCTGAAGTACGAGAACATTCCTGACGAGTAGAAGACCTCCATGACGTCACTTATATACAAGAAGGGTGATCTGCATGGCATAGCAAACTGGCGCCCAATAGCCATCATGTAGACCATCTATAAGCTAATACACAGGTGTGTTGGCAAAGAGGGTCACCACCTGGCTGACTAGCGAGGACATCTTGGCACCGGCTCAGAAGGGGTTTATGCCTCACGACGGACTTTTTGAGCACAACTAAACGTTCCGGAGGAAGTTCGACCTTGCAAGAATAGAGAAGGGCAAATTTTTAGCAGCCTGGTTGGACTTCTCCAATGCATTTGGCTCCGTCCCGCATCAAGCCATATATGCGGGTCTCCATCTTCATTTCACATATCACCAGTGTCATCGCCTGCGGTGCCGTATGTAGTAAAAGCGGGCGTAAAACACTACACATTTCATTTCTAGAAAGGACAGGCGCTGGTGCCAAGTTTACCTGAATAATTAAAGACATGTATACAGACACTACTACCAGAATATGGACGGGTCAAGGTGCCACAGATACCATTGATATGAACGTCGGAGTCAAACAAGGATGCCCCATCAGTGGTCTGTTATTCAACCTTTCAATTGGCCCGATAATTAGAGAAATACAAGGACAACAGGCCGAACACAAGATGCTGGCCTATGCAGATGATCTGGTACTGCTCAACAAAGAGCCTGATTATCTGCAACATATGATTGATAAAGTCTACTCCTTGAATGAAAAGATAAACATTAAGATAAATCCAAGCAAATGTTTCAGCATACATCTTTCTGGAAAGACACCAACTGGCACCAGGGACACCAAGTTTAATGTCGGAGATCAGCAAATTAAACAGCTAAAAGACGGTGAGTTCGACAAGTTCCTGGGAAAGTCAGTTGGATTTCACATCGCGTCAAACCTGAAGGAGCTGGATGATCTAATGCTCACCGCGAAAAAGATTCTCCAGGCTAAGCTAGCTCCCTGGCAGAAGATGGATGCCCTCAAGTCATTCTTCTATTCATTCCTTAACTTCTTGATGAGGACTGCCCAATATTCCAAGGGTGACTGGGCCAAGCTGGACGATGTCATCAGGGCAGAGATCAAGAAAATTCTCAACGTCCCACAGGAAGCATCAAATGATTACATCTATGGCCCTTCCAGATCGGAATGTATAGGAATACCGGTAGCAGCAAGCGACTCAGATTTCCATCTGATCGACAACACCTTTAAGCTCCTATCCTCCAAAGACATTCATACAGCGGAGTTTACTCTAGGAGGTCTACAGAGCGTTGTAAGAAAGAGATTAGGAGGATTAGTCGATCACTATGACGTCGCAGCCTACCTGACTGGAGAGAAGGAGGGCGAGTTCAGGTGAATCACTAACGCCATCTCTTCGACCTGGACTCAAGCTCGAAAATCTTGTGCCAGGAATGATGTGGAATGGTCATTCAAAAACTACAAGCCTGCTATATGTGTCGACAGGATCCTGCGAGAGAGCCAGAGGCATCAGGTGCTGAGTACATTAAGAGATAAGACAAGGAATCAGCATCTAACTCGTCTTCTTGAGCTGCCCAGCCAAGGAAAAGCCATTGAATGCGTATCTGGGGATGCTGCCAGCTCGCACTTTATAAGAACTGGCCTCCACATAAGATTTGCAGACTGGAGGTTCATCCACAGGGCACGACTAAACCTATTGCCTTTGAACGGATGTTAGCACCATGACCAGGGATGCCAGCGAAGCTGCAGATGTGGATACGAGAGCGAGACCCTACCTCATGTAATAAATCACTGCATGAGGTACTACAAAATCATCACCGGAGGCACAACGCCGTGGTCGCCAGGGTCCGCAAGCCAGCCAGCAGCAGGTTCACCGTTCTGGCTGACAACCAGGTTATAGAAGGAAACCCAAGGCCAGACCTCGTGTTGGTGAAGGATAGTAGCGCAGTCATCTTAGACGTCACCATCCCATTCGACAACCGGCATCAGGCATTCAGTGAGGCAAGACGAGCCAAGGAAGAAAAGTACCGAGACTTGGCCAAGGCTCTGTGCACCAGATTCCAAAAAGGGGAGGTGGACGCCATCGTTCTGAGCTCCTTGGGTTCCTGGGATCCTGAGAACGATAGTGATGAAAAAGATCTGCTCAAAGAAGTACCTAACGCTTTTCAAGACATTGTGTGTGTCGGACGTCTTTAGGTACTCCAGAGACATCTACGTCGAGCATGTGACTGGCGTCCGACAGTGATCAAGTACACTGACTGGGGTTTTTATGTGGTTTTCCCCAGCCTCGCAAGGTTAATACCGGGGTAATAGATCACTAAAGTTCCACAGTGACAATATATGTTCCACACACACACACACACACACACACACACACACACACACACACACACACACACACACACACACACACACACACACACACACGCACACACATATATATGTATGTATCTGTAAAAACTTTTTATACATTTTCTGACCACGGCACCACTACATTGGTGTACATAGTGACGTGTGCTATTGCATAAAACATTTTGGACACTATGAACATTCATAAAGATGTAAATATTGTATACATTGTGTTGACTTTGAGATTATTCTCTGTAATCTTATTGTTTCTATCTCTTTTATGACTGAACAGAAATCTCCGACATAAATGTGTACCAAATGTAGTAGTTTAGCATTTGATCAATAAAAGAAAATCTGTTCTTATTAGTTTAATTTAAAGCTTAATTATGTATTATTTTCATTTAGGAGGCGATCAGCATGTTCCGCGGAGAGTATCGTTCGCGTATTCCGAAGCAGGAAAGGACTTCAGCGCTACCTACATGTAGGGGACTGGAACCAGCTGGATTACTGCAACGATCAGCAGGACGATTGAGGCAAAGAAGCTGCCACCGCTGGATATACGGGCCACCAGGAGGTGTATGCCGGCCCTGGTGGTTCAAAGGGGAATTCCCCACAGTGGCGCAGTGAGAATTGCGTGTGTTAGTGCCGCCGACTGCTCTAAGTGTTGGATATGTAGCAGTGGTTACCTAGAGATGTGGACCTGGTAATAGTGTATCATCTAACTCCGGATTGCTTACGGTGCACCGAAGAAGGATGCAGTTCCAAGTTTAAGTCCAAGGACTGGACCGCGACCAAGAGATCTCTTGAGAGGCATCTCTCTAAGGAGCTACAACATTAGAGTCACCGGTACGCAGAACCTGTGCCAAGGATGTCGTCTGGAATTGGTTTTCAGACCACGTGCTCATTTGTGCCCATTGAAGCCGCAACCCTCCATACAGGAGCCAAAATTAAATGTTTAGTGTTTAACGCCCGCTTTTACTACGTACGGCACCGTAGGCGGTACAGGAGCCAGATAGTCATAATATCTGTGATAGATGTTAAAGCACCTTCCCGTCTCGCAGGGCTCTTCACAACCACGAGCGATGGCACAGGCGGCAAGACATCATAGACGGAGTGCAGAATCCGGGCAGCCCACGAATCGAAATTCAGCAGGTGGAGGCTGATGCTGAGGTGGCCGAGAGTCTGGATATATACCCAAGAGGGCACAGTGTTAGTGTGCAGGAGATAGACCCGTCAGTGATCATGCGACCTAGTAGCCCTTGATCAGCCTAAACGTCTCTCCAGTGACAAACGCCTCGCGCAGGGGCGCTGACTCTTCCGCTCTGAATGATGAAGATGACACCTTGGAAAGCCAAGACGAGCCTAGGGTAGAGTTAACCATACTGCCATTCCTAGCTATGAGGACAGACATACCTGTTACCTCATACGAGGAGCAGGAATCCATTCCATCTCCGGCTTGTCCGGATTTGGAGAAAGAAGCAGGAGAAAGCCCTGACGAGGATGAACAGCTGAATGACACCAGGACCGCACCTCACCCAGAGCTGAGATTTAATTCACCGGTCGCCACCCCCGAGGGGCATGATACCATCCCATCTTCGGATGGTCCACCGTTTGGCTCTCACCAAGGCGGCCCGGGTTCGATCCCAGGCGACCGCAAAGTGAGATTTTTAGTGGACAACACGGCGCTGGGGCGGGTTTTCTCTGGGATCTCCGGTTTCCCCCGCCATCTCATTCCACCGGTGCTCCATCTTCATCTCATGTATCATCAGTGTTACCGCCTGCGGTGCCGTATGTAGTAAAAGCGGGCGTTAAACACCACACATTTCAATTTCGGATGGTCAGGATTCGGAAGATGAGGCAGGTGAATTACCTGATGAAGACGTACGGATAAACGAGCTCGTTGCCAACCCCGAGCTGATGCCTGATGACCACACACCAATACACAGCTACCTACTGATTCTGCAAAGGATCCTAGCTGAGGGCACCAGTGAGGAAGAGTGGCGGAGATTCCAGTACACCATGGAGGCCATCACTAAAATATACAGAGTATCAAGAAAATCTCCTTCTCCATTCCTGGCGAGCGTCGGAGCCAGCCCGAAATAGCTGACCCAAAATGTATACAGAGGTTATACAGGCGCAACCGGAGGAGAGCACTGCGCCTCATACTGGGAGCTGTGCTTCCTTCCAAGGTAAGTGATAGAGGCACACTTCGCCAACGCGGGCCTAGCTGCGGAGGTGAATTCTGAAATCTACCAGGTATCAAGGACCTCAAGGCACCGGTAGGTCTGTACAGGGTCACACCGGAAGGGGTGCAACACCACCTAGGAGTTGTGAGAACTCAGTTCCGGGGGATGATCGAATAACGTATCATCATTGGAAAGTGATTGACCCCGGGTGCAGCCTGCTGGCAGCAGTTTTTAATGTATGTCAAAAATACCTATACATCCCCAGGTCATGCAAATGCAGCAGGACTATCCTCATTTACAAAGACAAGGGCCCTAAGGAGGATCTGAGCAGCTGGCGCCCAATTGCCCTCACCGAACCATTTATAAGATCTTCACGGGGATTCTGGCTGCCCGGGTATCCCAGTGGGCTGAGCACAGCAATATACTGTATCCTGCTCAGAAGGGGTTCGTGCCATTTAATGGAGTCCTGGACCGTAACTTCTTGCTGGACACGGAGATGAACCACGCCAGGAATAATGGGGGCGACATCTAAATCGCGTGGCTGGATTTCTCTAATGCCTTTGGCTCCCTGTAGCACCAGGCCATCCAAGCGAGCTTAAAACATCATGGAGTTGGCCAGAAGTTCACCAAACTTGTGGGAAACCTCTATGAAGAGTGTACAACAACCGTGGTAAATTAGGATGGGCCAACATCCCAACTTCGGATACAGAGGGGCATCAAGCAGGGGTGCCCACTTAGTGGCCTATTGTTTAATTCGGCCATGGAACCTATGATGAGTAGGATCCAGGGTGACGCGGAGGGCGTGAAGATCCTGGCATTCGCTGACGATGTCGTCCTAATTTCACCTGACAGGAACGAATTGCAACAGCACATGAGGGAAGTGGAGACCATGGAGGGAGAGATTGGTATCCAACTAAACCACCGCAAGTGCTGCAGCCTTCATATGTTTGGGAAGATCCCGAGAGGTTGCCGTCTAACGGAGTTCCTCCTCAACGGGGCAGTTATTAAACATCTGCGAAATGGAGAACCCGCCAAGTTCCTTGGAAAGCCGACTGGCTTTAACATCTTGCCGAGGAACCAGGAAATGGATTAAATTCTGCGCAGGGGACTGAAGATCCTTGACTCAAAGTTAGCCCACTGACAGCAGTTAGACGCGCTTAAGGCTTTTTTCTATCCCGCTTTGAACTTCCCCTTGAGGATTGGGACCTTCTCTAAAACGCAGTGGGCAGGGATGGATAGGAAGGTTGTGACCAAACTGCGTAGGATATTGTATTCTCCGCAGAACTCCACACTGGATTACATCTATGGCAGCCGACAGAAGGGGGCCTTAGGATTTCCGTGCGCTGCTGCGGACTCTGATTTCCACCTTGTGGATACCGCATTTAAAGTCATCAGCTCCATTGACCAGAGGGTATCAGAACTGGGCTATAAGGATCTCGAGGCAGCTGTCCAAGACAAAATTCAAAATGCACCAACGGTGGAGAACTACGCCAGATATCTCTCTGGGGACCTGGAAGAAGAAATGTGGAATCCGTCCAGCACCAGCAGCAACATATGGAAAAGAGCAAGGAGAATGGAGTGAAATGGATTATCAAGGATAACCATCTGAACTTGCGTGTAGGGAACGCATCACTACACCGAGAGGAGAGACGCCGTGTACTGCGGTGCCTCAGAACTTAATACCGTAATATTCATGATGAACGGCTCCGAGGTTTACTGCAGCAAGGCAAGGCACCCCACTGCGTCTCCCTAGATAAGAGTTCAACCCACTTTATCTCCATCGGTGAATACACCGGATTTGCTGACTTGAGATTTATTCACAAAACAAGACTCGATCTACTCCTACTGAATGGCCGGAAGAGGAACCCACAGGATAGTAAAGCATGTGGACGCTGTGGGTACGTGTCTGAGACCCTTCCGCATGTCATCTGCTACTGCATGCGATATAGCCGGCTCTTCACCCGGCTTCACAATGCCATCGTTGAGCGGGCGAAGAAAGCGGTGAAGCAGAATTTCCGGCTGCTGTTCGAGAATCAGGCACCGTGTGGGCCAGAGGTGCGTCCAGACCTCGTTATCCAGGACGAACAGCAGACCGTGATAATTGATGTGACGGTGCCTTTCGAGAGTTCACCAGAGACGCTTCAAGAGGATCGGGAGCGGAAACTGGAGAAGTACCGGGCTCTGGCTGAGGAAATGGCGACAACCCATAGGAATGTGACAGTAGAAGCGATCGTTGTGGGGACCCTGGGATCCTGGGACCCCAAAAACGACAAGCTTTGTGTTTCAGAGTGTATACGTTGGTCCAGGGACATACACGTAGAGCACATAACAGGAAAACGCCATTGTGAAGGTTAAATAAATAAACATGTAAATACAATGAGGTCAGGCGTAAAGTAAAATATAAACTTTTAAAAGCCTCCTCTGATTGCTTATTTCCACATTAGATTTTGTAAGTAATTGTATAATTTATGTTGTTTTTCAACAACCAATATTGTTATAATTTTTTTCCTTGTTCCATTTACACCCCGCCTTTAACTGCTATGGTCATATGGGTGGCCGTTCTCCTTTGGAACATACTGAAGGTGTTAACTCGTTAACTTTGATTTTTAATCATTAGATCACGCACACATTCATACTTCCAGACTCTGGGAAAGAAGATGGGGAATTATCTTGGTCGGAGAAAAGTCCCCAACCCCACCACCGTGAATCAAACCCGGGACCCCCAGCACGGCAGGCAGGTACTCTACCGACTGAGTTACGGGGCCAGCCTGTTATAATGTTGTTTCCTATATGTATGTACTTACATTTAATGTCCTCTATTCTTGTGATTTCAATGTGTTTATGGTTCACCTGTTATTTGCTTGTTAACACTATTGTTGTTTCAGGCATGGGCAAAAGATTTATTGTTATTTTTATGTATCTATAAACATTTCTTCAATAAAAACTCTGTTCTTATCAGCTTAATATTTGGTATGTTCCCCATTGGGGAACTAGAATATTAAACTGATTTTTGTATATGACGGAGTGTTAGAAGCTTGCTTCACCTCTGTCACGGGTTGACCTGGCATTGCAGTATCGCCAGGATCGGCCCCCTCTTAATGACCAAACTTAGTCCTTTACTGCAAATCCCGAATGTTAAAGGTTTCATTCATTCACAAGATTTGAAAAATACTAGCCTTTGCAGATGAGTTAGCCCTGCTGTCGAGTGACAGGAAAGAACTCCAACACAACATCAGCAGTGTGGAATCAATGGCAGGAGAGGTGGGAATAAATCTGAACCACCAGAAGTGCTGCAGCCTTCATCTTTCGGGCAGAACCCCAAGAGGCTGCCACCCAACGCCGTTCCAAGTCAATGGACAGGTCATTCGGCAACTACGTGATGGGGAGGCCGCCAACTTCCTCGGCAAACCAACTGGATTTAACATCTTGCCGGGAAACAAGTTATGGAGAATATAATCCGCAAAGGATTGAAGATTTTTGATTCGAAGTTGGCCCCTGGCAAATCCTGGATGCTCTCAAGGCATTCTTCTTTCCAGCCCTCAACTTTTCGATGATAATGAGGACATTCTCTAAAACCCAATGGTCGGAGGGTGATAGGAAGCTAGCATCAAGACTGCGGAAGATATTATACCTTCCACAAAATTCAACGATGGACTACATCTACGGGAGTCGTCAGCAGGGCGCGCTGAGCATACCCTGTACCTCAGCTGATTCGGACTTTCACCTAGTCGACTCAGCATTCAAGATCTTAAGTTCCATCGACACGCGGGTTTCCGAACTTGGAAAGAAGGAGCTAGAGGCCGCGGTTAAAGATAAGACGCGCAAGGACCGCACGTTTAAGGACTGCGCCAAATACCTGACTGGTGACCTGCAGCAGGAGATGGGCAATCCAGCCTCAACAAGCAGGAATATATGGACCCGTGCCAGAATGGATTCCAGGAGAGTGGGTGTGGAGTGGGTAGAAGACGACCACACATTGGGCTTGCGAGTGGGAGCTATAGTTCTGCACCAGGGAGAGAGACGCCGTGTCCTGCGGTGCCTCAGAGCCGAGAAAAGAAAAAAACATCACGAACAGTTCGGGGGACTTGTGAGACAAGGGAAAGCTCTTCAGTGCGCCTGTCTGGACAAAAGTTCGTCCCACTTCATCTCCAGTGGCAAATACACAAGGTTCGCTGACTGGATGTTCATACATAAAGCTCGCCTGGACTTCCACTCAGTAAACGGAAGAAGAACCCGCAAGATAACAAAACCTGCAGATATATTGGCTACACATTGTACACTGCAGCACATCTGCCACTGTATGCAATAGTCAGCTCTTCACCCAACGCCATAACACCATCGTCGAACGGGTGAAGAAAGCAGCAGGGCAGAAATTCCGAGTGCTGTATGACAACCAAGCACTCTGCGAACCAGAACTCCGCCTCAACTTGGTCATTCAAAATGATCAGGAAACAATCATTATTGACGTGACGGTGCCATTTGAGAGTTCTCCGGAGGCACTAAAGGAGGCCAGAGACAGGAAGATCCAGAAATATCGGGCGCTCGTGGAGGAGATGGCGACTACTCATCGCTGTCACCGTAGAAGCAATTGTGGTGGAAGCACTGGGATCTTGGGACCCCAAAAACGACAAGCTATTGAAAAAGTAGTGCTCCAAGAAGTACCTTGGCCAGTTCAAAAAGCTATGTGTGACTGACTGCACTCGCTGGCCTAGAGACCTATTTCTTGAACATATAACAGGGAGACGGCAAGTGTGATCAGTGACTGAACAGGCAAGACTATAAATATAATCATTGTATGACATAATACCTGGTCTGATTCATATATTCACAATATTAAAATTGATGTATATTGTTAATAGCTTAGGAAATTGTTATAATCTAATCTGTTTTGAAGAATGTTTAATTTTTGAATTGTATTTTTTTTTCTGTTTAAGTAACTTTGTTTGTCATAAGCTCAAAATGTATACAAAACATTTATGAATAAAAAATCTGTTCTTATCAGCTTAATATCTGGTATGTTCTCCATTGGGGAACTAGAATATTAAACTGATTTTTGGAATATGACGGAGTGTTAGAAGCTTGCTTCACCCCTGTTACGGGTTGACCTGGCATTGCAGTATCGCCAGGATCGGCCCACTCTTAATGACTAAACTTAGTCCTTTACTGCAAATCCCGAATGTGAAATGTTTCATACATTCACAAGATTTGAAAAAGAGATATGCGTTTGGCGCATTTAGTTCTCAAATTCCTCGAATTGCTTTCTCCATAGTAGAGGCTAATCCACAAGCTTTCCACAGGCGTTCAAGGTTCAAACAGATCAGTACAGCATTCCTCCCCAGCCCCAAAATGCTTCACGCCATTTGAAACAACACCAAGACATCCAAATTCCTCGAATGCAAAAGGATCGCATTCGCACAAAGCCAGCCAGGTGAGCCTCGGGCACTATGAAGCTCGGAAAAGCCCCAAAAATGACCAAATTGCACAGCGGCCACAGCATGAGGAAGGGACGAAAGAGCCTCAAGTAGTGCGGAGGGCAATAAACGCAGGGATGTTCCTTGAGTCACGTCAATGACCTGTCTCTGCGGACACGCAACGCGATGAAAAGGAGATAAAAACTCCTTCACATGGTGCTCCTCAGAACGCTCCGACAGTCCTAGCCTATGCTTGTGCGGAGTGTAAACCGAGGTTTGCCAACAACCAAGGATCGAGGAACCATTTGATGTAGCATCATGACAAATTCCCGATGCGAATAGGACAATTTCCTAACAGTGGGCGGTGATGGATGTAATGGTACTGGGGAAGGTGAGAAAACTATGTATCCCAAAGATTACATACAGGAAGCCGGCAGAATGGGAGACTTGCAATTCCATGCGCGGCGGACTCAAGACTTCCCTCTGGTGGATATTGCGTTCAAGATTGTATCATCGATCGACAAGAATGTAGCCGAGTCTGGTCGTGAACAATTGGAGATGGTAGTTCAGGAGCGCATTAAAACAATGGCAACAGGGGACTGCGCCAGGCTCCTGTTCAAAGATATAAACACTAATTCAAGAATCCATCATCGATTAGACGAATGTCAAGCTCTGTGGACCCTAGGCTCATTTGAACGTCATTTCATCCATTTCATTCATCGTCCGATATGACTTAACGCTGGAGGTCGTAAATTAGACAATAAAATAAATAAAAATAATATATTAACATTTGAACGGGGCTAGGGAGTTTCAAGGAGAGCGGAGGTTAACTAGAAGGAACAAGAGGATGCTATGAGCATAAAGAAGGAATAGGTTGTCATAGACGGGGAAACGACAGATCGCGTTGTCTGAGAGCCGAGCTGAATAATCCTGAACGGCTCAGCGGACTGGTTCGGCAAGGCAAAGCTCTTTAGTGTACCTCACTAGGCAGTAGTTGAGTACATTTCCCTTACAGGTGGGAGTATACGAAATTCGCCGATTGGCGCTTCTAAGCAAGACTCGATCTCCTACCTGTCAGTGAGGCAAATCGAAATCCGAACTTCAACAAGGTTGCAGAAGGAATAAATATGCCACCAAAAGCTACCACATATGGTGTGTCATTGCAAGCTTTATTCGTTCACTATACTCTAGGAGGAACAACGCCATTGTGGAGCAGCCGCAGGTGTCCCAGAGAAAATTGCCGCTGTTATTTGAGAACGACACCCTGTGGCCCAGTCAAACGATCTGCGTCATCTGGTTGGATGTCTCAAATATTTCAGCTCGTTTTCCCATGAAGCTCACGGTTCAATCAGCCGATTTTCTTGGCAGCTGATAGACAAATTTCGAGTTCCGTCTGTTTAAATTAATGGAACAGTTTTAGCTCACTTAAATTTCTATAATTTTATATACATGGTTTAATATTTGTATCTGCGTTGCTTCATTATGCAGGTTTAAGTGAACAATGACATTCTCAACTTCATGATAGCAGTTTTTGCCCATTGTGTTAATTGAGGGCACAATCTCTCTGCATCCCAAGCAACTTTCGCCGCTGTTGGGCTTAACTACATTGAGACAAAATAATACGTAACGTGGATGCAAGAGTCTTGCATCCATAGATAACTTAACACAATATTGTACAAACTAAATTGTGTTATTTTACAATGCACCAAGGTCTTATCAAGTACTTTAACAATGAGGTGCATTTTAAGAAATTGATTTGCTGCAATATTATTGATGTTCAGTTCTTGAACGGAATATTTGGAAGCATATGTTTCCTTGTACCCTTTAATGCTCGTTAAGAAAACATACGACTACGCGACGTCAGTGATTATTATCCATTGAAGACAAAAGGAACTACTGGAGAATTTATCCAATATTTTGGGTAATAAGCTTGAATGTCCTGAATTTGTCTATTAAAATCATCCTGATGGCGGTAATGCTTTGACTGCTCTTTTCGCACCAAGGCAGTGGATTCGATCCCAGAAGACATGCAATATTTGTTGCTGGTAAAGAAGCGTATCTGTGAATTTCCCTGCCATTTATTATACCAGCTGCTCCATAATCACCTTTCCCTTTCATTCATTGCACCATTATTTCATACCATCCACTTCTTCACCCTCATATCAGGTATTGGGCTGATACCCATCCTGGATGTTCTCCGAGATCTAGTGTTGCTCGACACCACTTTTAAATTGTTGGATACTTTTCATAGATACTCTTTAATTCAAAGTATAAACTTGGAAGAAGCATAGGGACAGTGAAGCACAAATTAGTACAAAAGTGAATCGAGAAGATATTGACACATTGCTTCACTCACACTGTTTATTCACAGGACATGTTTCAAGAGCTCTTGCTCCTATCATCAGCTGATACTCGATTAGTGTAAGTTGTAGTGGTTTCCTCTTTCTCCATATTGTCAATAGATGGCGTGATGTACTTGTCAAAGATGTCCGGTGGTGGAGTTTCAAAATTCATGAATCTATGATGATTTTTGTTGATGAAGATTTTTTCCCATACGGAAAGGTCTATGGGGTGATTAACATATTTTATTAGAGATGTTTCCAAGTTGATGTCATGTCTAGCATTCAAAAAATGAAAAGCCACTGCTGATTTTTCTGTTTCACCATTTTTAATGTTTCTTAGATGTTCTTTAGTTCTGATGTTAATATTTCTTTTTGTTTTTCCTATATAAATTTTAGGGCAAGTTTCACATTTGATTTCATAGATTCCTGGTTTTTCTTTGGTAGTGATTGAATTTTTGGGACGGCCTTTTAACAAATTTCTGATATTAAACCTATTTTGAGGTACAAGAGTTATGTTGTGTTTTGAGAAGATTTTTTGGAATTTGTTATAGGCTGATGGGTGGAAGGGAATTTTTTAAAACGTTTTTTCTCTTTTTCTCCTGTAGGTTCTAGGGTGGTGGTTTCTTTTATTTTCTTAGCTTTGTTGAGTCTGTTAACTGTTTTGTCTACTAAATTTGGGTTGAAACCGTTGGATATAGCTACTTTTTTATATGTAGGTATTCTTCTTGATAATCTTCTCTGTTTAGTGGAAAGTTGATCATCCAAAAGAGTAAACTGTTGAAAATGGCATGTTGGTGTTGTTTTGGGTTGAAACTGTTGTTCTTGATGTAATTATCTGTGTGTGTCGGTTTCCTGTAAATACCAAAGGTGAGTTTGTTGTTCATTTTTTTGATCTTGGTGTCCAAAAAGGGGAGCACACCATCCTCTTCTGTTTCCAATGTAAATTTTATGGCTGGATTTTGTATATTCAAAAGTCTAAGACCATCTTGTATGAGTTTTTTAGGTACTATTGCAAAAATGTCGTCAACATAGTGATACCACACTTTGAAATAATTTGGAAAAGTTTTTGTGATATGTGTTTCAAAAGCACTCATAAATAGATCTGCCAAGAAGGGAGACAATGGGTTGCCCATAGCTAGGCCTGTTTTTTGTTTATAGATCTGTCCATTAAAGCTGAAAAAATTTTGATTGATACAAATTTCTGTAAGTTGTGAAAGTTCTTCTATTTCTTTAGATATTAATTGTATTGATTCCAGCCATTTTTTGAGAAGTGGAATAAGCTCATTGGTAGGTATACTTGGATATAATTAATATAAAAAATTAATCAAAAATTTAAATGAAAAACCGTAATCTACACAAAAGCAGACAAGGGTAACAAAATAGTAATACTGGACGAAGAAGACTATCGCAAAAAAATGGACAACCTTTTAAACGGAAAAGAATTTGTTAAACTAGAAAACAATCCATTAAAGAAAGCATGCAAATCTGTGGAATTAGCAATTAAAAACAGTAAAATCATGACTAAAAGAGATAAATTGAACAATAAAATAGACAATCCAAAAACACCATACATATATGGTTTACCCAAAATACATAAACCTGAAATTACCCTCAGACCAATAATTAATAACATTGATGCACCCACTTACCAACTATCAAAATGGCTGGCTCAAATCTTCAGATACTTCACAAAATTTGAAAATTTAAGTATCAAAAACTCGTTTGAATTGTTAAATCTCCTGAAGGACACAAAGATCAACTCTACAGATGCTTTAGTTTCCTTTGACGTCATTTCTTTATATCCAATGAGCTTATTCCACTTCTCAAAAAATGGCTGGAATCAATACAAATAACACCTGAAGAAATAGAAGAACTTTCACAACTTACAGAAATTTGTATCAATCAAAATTGTTTCAGCTTTAATGGACAGATCTATAAACAAAAAACAGGCCTAGCTATGGGCAACCCATTGTCTCCCTTCATGGCAGATTTATTTATGAGTGCTTTTGAAACACATATCACAAAAACTTTTCCAAATTATTTCAAAGTGTGGTATCACTATGTTGACGACATTTTTGCAATAGTACCTAAAAAACTCATACAAGATGGTCTTAGACTTTTGAATATACAAAATCCAGCCATAAAATTTACATTGGAAACAAGAGGATGGTGTGCTCCCCTTTTTGGACACCAAGATCAAAAAAATGAACAACAAACTCACCTTTGGTATTTACAGGAAACCGACACACACAGATAATTACATCAAGAACAACAGTTTCAACCCAAAACAACACCAACATGCCATTTTCAACAGTTTAATCTTTCGGATGATCAACTTTCCACTAAACAGAGAAGATTATCAAGAAGAATACCTACACATAAAAAAGTAGCTATATCCAACGGTTTCAACCCAAATTTAGTAGACAAAACAGTTAACAGACTCAACAAAGCTAAGAAAATAAAAGAAACCACCACCCTAGAACCTACAGGAGAAAAAGAGAAAAAACGTTTTAAAAAATTCCCTTCCACCCATCAGCCTATAACAAATTCCAAAAAATCTTCTCAAAACACAACATAACTCTTGCACCTCAAAATAGGTTTAATATCAGAAATTTGTTAAAAGGCCCTCCCAAAAATTCAATCACTACCAAAGAAAAACCAGGAATCTATGAGATCAAATGTGAAACTTGCCCTAAAATTTATATAGGAAAAACAAAAAGAAATATTAACATCAGAACTAAAGAACATCTAAGAAACATTAAAAATGGTGAAACAGAAAAATCAGCAGTGGCTTTTCATTTTTTGAATACTAGACATGACATCAACTTGGAAACATCTCTAGTAAAATATGTTAATCACCCCATAGACCTTTCCGTATGGGAAAAAATCTTCATCAACAAAAATCGTCATAGATTCATGAATTTTGAAACTCCACCACCGGACATCTTTGACAAGTACATCACACCATCTATTGACAATACGGAGAAAGAGAAAACCACTACAACTTACACTAATCGAGTATCAGCTGATGATAGGAGCAAGAGCTCTTGAAACATGTCCTGTGAATAAATAGTGTGAGTGAAGCAATGTGTCAATATCTTCTCGATTCACTTTTGTAATACTCTTTAATTGCTATGGTTTTCAGCGCCCTATTCCATATTAATCTTGAAAGACCTCTTAATTTGCTATGAGGCCTCTCTATTAAGCTTGAGGTTCTTGTATGTGTCATAAATCTATGACCACTGGATGTACTTCCCTTCGAAGGAAACCATGCTAAGAATTTTTATGCCCGAAAAAATCCATTGCCCTCCACTGGTCATGAACCCACAACCTCGGTAACCAAAGGCTAACATGTCACTCTTAGATTAGATTAAATTAGATTTTGTTCAGGTAGAATTGAACAGGAGGGACACAATCCCTACCTGCCCACACCGAAACCTGAGGTTTATTGTACGATTTTTATCCCTGTTTCCCCTAGCAATTCTCTCTTAAAACACTAATAAGTTTGAGGAGTCCATGGATTACGTTTTTATTCAACACAATCTCCTTTGCATCCACAGTTCCAAATTAATTGTAACTATTATCTTCCAGTGCTTCACACTAGAATATTAAGTGGAGCCGTTTCTTCCTCTATTCCACACATTCTGCATACTCATCTGCTTTCTAGTTAACTTGAGGACTGCAGCACTTCTTTCAGAACATGGTTGTTACATCATGTTTTCCATGCCTTTGTTTTTGGATTTTTTCCCCCGTATTCTATATCTGTCTTTGAATCCAGCTTAATAGAACAGACCTTACCATTAATTTCGTAATACCTAAGACAGTTTCGGGACCTATAAATTGGGAGTGTGTTTTCCTCTTGCCAGTCTGTCATTTCATTTCCGTTTACTCCAGAGTGGCCAGGGACCCATGCCAGAATAACTTAGCATATACCTGGCTAGTGTGAAAGAATGATTAATTTCCATCAATTAACTTAAATAATAGGAGTTTTTGATTAAGCCTGGGATATAAGTACTTACAATAGTAAGTCACCACAAATGGTGTATCTTGAACATAAGAGCCCCTAGTGGTTTACTGGAAAAATGTATGAGTCAATTGGAGAATTTAATGTCACGACAGCACAATGGTCATGGTAGCTCAGGGTAAGAGCGACTGGACGGAAACCAGAAGATCCATAGTTTAAATCCCGGGCATGGCATTGAATTTTTCAGTTTGACTATCAAAAAACATACCTATACATGGCTAGTGTGAAGTAATGATTAATTTCCATCAATTAACTTAAATAAGTCTATTACATTCCCCTAACCTTTCTAGAGCTTCTCTGTACAACTCAGTGGTCTTTGAACTCGTCAGGGATGCTGACAAAGTGTTAAGGCTAATGTGCCTGGCTATCTGAATATATCCACAAGTACCACCTAGCATAGCATCTGTCCATACACTCCTCCAAGCAAACTCTAATGGCATACAGTTCTGCCTGGAATACAGTGGTCAAAGTTCCCATAGGATACCGCTTCTCCAACTTGGGCTGTCTTTCATATACACCAGCTACTGTTCCATCATTGGTTTTAGATCCATCAGTGAACAATAATTGTCTCCAATCGGTGTTGATGAATAGTCTCCCAGTCCTCTCTACCTTCAATTAATCCATTGAAGGACTTATTAAGATGGAAGATGGCTTCATGAAATCCCCTGGCATTTCTATAACTGGTATAATCTCCACTTAAACTAATATACTGGTATGAAGTCCCAGGTATCATGAGGGTTTTCAGTTGCCTCCAGTCTTTAATCTATATGCTCCAGCCATCGCCTCCATTTTAACCCATTGGTGCAATGGAGGCAGTCTGAGCAGAGTTTCCATTCCGACTGTAGGTGTGCTACCAGTTCCGATTATGGCTAAATAGGCTAATCTCTGTACCTTTTCCACTATCTTGATGCCCCCTACCTGCTCAATCTTTTTCCACCAACTAATGATGCATAACTATGGGCAGTGTTTACAGTGATATAAATCCAGTGGGCACTCTTAGGACTTAAACCCCAGTTTCCACCACAGATTTTTTGGTACTCATTAGTGCCATTTTAGCTTTGGTGCATGTTGCTTTTAGGTGAGGGTTCCAAGTAAGTCCAATATCCAGTTTTACTCCTAGATACTTTACTTCACCCCTTAACAGTAGCACTTCACCAAATAATTGGAGCTTCCAATATTATGCCTGGATATGCTTCTTGTGAATGGTATCACTGCAGTCTTCTTGGGATTAACTCCAAGATCCTGTTTTTGGCACTACCTCTCTACAATATTCAGAGCTCGTTGAGCCAGTGTTTTAACATTATTTTCATATTTGCCAAGGACTAGAATGACCAGGTCATCTGCATACCCTTGACAATAAATTCCACTACTGTTAAGTTCCTCTATGAGATTATTAACTATAAGATTCCATAATACTGGGAACAATACTTCCCATTGTGGACAACCTCTTGTAGCACTAACTACCATACTTTCCTCTAAGGTGGTAGCCACAATTCTGCAGCTTTCTAGCATGGTCTTGATCCACCTACACAAACTGCTTTCTACCCCATACTTTTCTGCATCTCCATGCATAGCTTCAAAGGTCGTATTGCTAAAGGCCCCTTCAATATACCAGCTGAAGACACGTGTTACGCTAGATGTGCTAAAAAGCTCTTATTTTGCCTATTTTCACTCGCATTTACAATACGGGGTAATATTATGGGGAAACAGCGTAAAGAGCAAACTGATTTTCAAGCTGCAGAAAAAAGCTCTGAGAACTACAGTAGATATAAAAAAAGAGAGTTGCAGGGAACATTTTAAGAAAATGAATATATTAACTTTACCATGTGTTTACATAAAAGAATTCCTACTATATGTGAAATCTAACCTAAATCATCTTGTCACAAATTCTGAAATTCACACTCATAACACGCGGAATAAAAATAAGCTGCATATCCCTAGTCATAAAACAAAACTGTTTGAAAAGTCTTTTAAATATAATTGTCTAAAATTGTTTAATATCTTACCATCACACCTGAGGAACATAGGGTCAGTTAAAAAATTCAAAACTGATTTAAATAAATTCCTGCTTTCTAACCAGTTCTACTCGGTTGAGGAATTCAAACAATGCTGTGTACCTGAGAATAAGATACTGAAGTAATATAATATAGTAGTTTAAACATTAAGCTCCATTTTTCAGTTTATTTCATAAACTTCGTTCTCTCTCTCTCCTCCCTCTACTTTTGTGTAATTTTTCTTTTCAAATAATACATGTTATGAATACTACACTAAAACTTTAATGCTGTGTAATTTATGTATAAAATTGGTTTATATCACTTTTACAAATTTTGTATATCAATATTATAAATATGGCTGCATTTATTGTGTTACTATATGTTTTTCTGTAATTTTCACATGTCCAATAACATGTATATGTTTCAAAGAATGAAATAAACACTATACTATACTAATATCCAGAAAGATTCACCTAAGTGGTGAAGGATTGCCTCGCATGATTTTCCTTTTTGATAGGCATGCTGATTCGGGTGTAAAGGAACAATTGTTAGCCCTGTTTTACTTATATGCCTATCAACCATGTTACTCCTAAACCAACTCACAAATCCTTAGAAGTGCAAGCGATTCCAAGTTAAAATTGTGATCACATAACAGTATTATGCAGCAGACCAGCACAGGCTTTCCATTTACTGTGGTGTTCCACTTCATAAAGTCAAAGAACAGTATTCCTCACAGCTCCAAAAGATGATGGTCATGATTTTCCTGAGTGAGTAGGTGACCTTAGCTTTTAGAGATTTTACTTTGTCACGTTTACATTATTCCATTAATACTCTTTTGGACATGGGATCATAGTAGAGGACCATAGTTTCATCTCCTGTAACTAAAGTTTACTTTTCTCTTGCTGGCATGGCAGAGCTCCCAAAACACTTAACAGCAGATGATTTGCAGCTTTAGATTGCAGAAACAAGTCTAGGTACTCGTTCTGCACTAGCCTTATTCTTGTTTAAATGTTCATGAATAATTCAAAGGAATGTTATTTGAGGAAGGCCTAAACTTGCAGTTATTTCATCAATTTTGAGCTGCCAGTCTTCCTTAATTTCTCCTTCCACATGACCTATGTTTTCAGGAATAAGCACCTCCAAGAGCTGACATGTATGCTCTTCATCTTCAATGCTTTTTTGACCCATTTAAAAAAGGTTGGCTCATTCTTTTATGGTAGAATATGAGGGGGATGCTTAACCATGTACATCACCCAGTCGTTTTTAATTTCATTTGGAATAAGATCTTAAGATCTTATTTTGTGAAGAACTCAAAAACCATTTTGAACATGTCAAAATCTTCTACACATAGTCCTCTTTATTCAACTATATCTGAACAATGAAGACAGCACAGTGAAATTTACAGCTGCAATTATTGCTTAGCAGATAAAATATGACACCAGAACACAATTTTGTATAAATGATAAATCTTATTAGCAAAGCAGGATACTTATGGACCTACCCTAGTAACCTGCTAACATGCTGTGGTGCTTGGAAAATCTTAGATTATGCACCAACAAAACAGTGTATATTTAATGTGATCATGTATACTATTCTCTCTTTATTGAGCAAATTATATGGGACACTATGATCAATTTGGGTAAGGGGGGCAAGGAAATAAACATTTGACTTGTGAGGGTGCCTAGAGTTTATATACTTCTATTTCTGCCACAATGCCTTGTTTTTTAAGTGATGATAGTGAAAGGAAATTAAATTTAGTACTCATTTATAAAAATATGTATTTACAATCAATACAGTGCATGATCTAGCACCACCATTGAATATACAGTGAATTTTTACATTTTTATATTGATTTAATATAATTTAAGCATTACTTCTGATCTGTTGTAGTAAGTATAAAAATAAGTTATTCAATATAAACATAAAATTGCATTTTGATCATAAAAAAATTATTTTAGAAAAAGTCCATTTATGACATACTGTGCCCTTATTTAAAGAAAGTTTGCCACTCTTAAAAGGAAAATAAAAATCTGGAAACAAAAATCTGCAGTGTATATGTGTATTTTATACAATGGAAATGTTTTGTTGCTCCATGAACCCATTGGGCAAACATGAAGTCTGTTTCAAAAGATTCTGCATGAAAGAAGGCTTTGGTTTCTCAAGTTCCATGCACAAGAGTGCATTCCGTTGATCTGAAACAAAAGATACAGTGAACTGTCAGATTTAATTGTAACTGCTTTAAGGTATACTTAAGAACTGAAAGTTGACATTTAACATAGATGATCAGATATACTGTTTCTGTTAGCATTAAGATGAAGAACCAATTTAGTTGCTACATAGAAGGATTGCTCTGAAAGTTGCTACATCATACTTATATAGGTAACTAATCCTTGCTGCTTGTCAGTCACCATCAACACTCCAGGTTGTGTAATCCTGTGTCCATCAGCACTTCTTGAATGACCTCTGATGAGATTGGCTGGAATAAAGCTCCAGTTGCATAGCAAATACAATGTAGGTCTTTGAATTTTCCAAGTATTATCTTGCAGTTCTTACTTGCCATCCATTATGTATTTATGAGGTCATTCCACTAGAAATCATAACCAGATCTGAATTTCTTGCAACTAATCTTCTTTTCACATCTTCCATTAGATGCCTTTAAAAGTTAATACTAGCATGCTTCTGTGGCATGACAGAAGTGTTCCAGGATACCACACCTATTCAATTTTAATCCAGTCATTGCCAATTTTTTTCCTGGATACTCAGCAGGACTCCAGAAGGAAATCTCTCTTCCTTAGAATTGGCTTTCTGCTTAAATATTACAAACAATGAAAGTTTCTTGCTACCAGCAAGCAAAGCTAACATAGTGGTACAAAGCTGCTTTCCACAACCAGCCATATTGTCATATCTTTGAAGTTTTTTTCAAGGGTGATCTATGTTGCGGTCAAGGATTGATTTCTTCTAAAATCTTCGTGCACTGGCTTTATCATTTGTTCTATTGCAATTAAGCTCTTACTGAAATGATATGTGATGTACTTCCATTTTAGTTGAAAAATTGGAGGCTATATTACAGTATTGACAAAAAATGTTTTACACAGAAAAATTGATAAACCAACCAAAATAATCATCATGGTAAAAGTAGATTATATGAAGCAAATGGAAGAAATATTAAACAATAATGAGTTTGAACTAATCAGCAAAACCTCACTAACAGATATGTAGTCGTTGGAAGAAAGTAATAGCAAACATCAATATACCATAAATATTTGTATACAATGCACTTTTTTTAAAAACAATGTTATTTGTTAAATTGGAGAGCACATTTTATTTGAATTTATTATGCTGGAAGCACTGCCTTTAATACCTACATATAATCCTGCATATGCATTTCCTGTACGAGAATGTACAAAGTATAACAGGGTAGACTAATATTCATTTTCAAGTGAACTCCAGTACTAGTGTTCATGTTCACACTTCAGTGAACTTAAAAAATGAGTATTATGAGACTGCATTCATTTATTGTCATGGAAAAACTTTAAATTATCAAAGATACAGAAGAAATATAAAATCAAGCTGCAAGAATAAAGTTCAATGTTCCAGAATTTTGTAAAAGGGATTGAAAAAAAAGGGCAGATGAAAGTAACCAACTATGAAGACTGCTGGCCAAGTATCCATAAGTGGATGATAGACCTGGAGTCTTCATAAATTCGAGATGCCAATTTGGTTAGGGTGTAACCACAAAATATGCTAGCTTGAAGTAATGAGTATCACATTTTGATCAGTGTTATACACGTTTTCAAAGAATGGGCTGGACTCCATGCTTTTTTTGTATGACACAAGATTTCAATAGAGCTACATATGCCAGAAACATATGAAGGCAGACGTCTGACCTTTCAAAGGCATGTTATAATCTTCATATGCAGTGAACATCCCTTTTGCAAATAAGAAGTGCCAATTGAATGTCTAATTATTTTGAGATGCTGTGTGATACCATCCTTGAAAAAAAGGTTCAATGACTGTAGCAACACACCTGGTTGTGGGAAGCAACACTGTACCATTATGTTTGTTATGCTTACTGGCAGCGAAAACTTTCACTGTTTGTAATATTTGAGCACAAAACCTTTCCCGAGGAAGAGAGTTTTTCCTGCTTAGAGCCCAGGAAAAAAGATAGACAATACACTAGTTATTGACTGGATTAAAACTGTATAGGACACTTCTATCATGCCAAAAGAGCATGCTAGCATTAGCTTTTTCAAGCATCAGACAGAAGATGTGAAAAGAAGATTAACTGCAGGAAATTCAGAAATGGTTATGATTCCTGGAGAATGACTATATTTCTAAGTCATTGCAGTCATTGCATGTTTGCATAAATTGCCCATTTAAGACTCATCTGAAAATACTGTATACAGAACAAATAGAAGTAAGAACCACAACCAATTTGAAAATTTAGGAGCTGCATTGTTTTTGTAATGTAACTAGGTAAAAATACCGTCAGACTGAGTTCCAGCCAGTTTCATCAGAGGTCATTAAAGAAGTGCTGTACACCCAATAAAATGAAAGAAATGGAAAAGTACTGATGATGACGATGATGATGAAGATAAGCCATGTTATGCAAGGGAGTCCATTAGTATTAGTGAGGATTAGTTATCTACTTAGATATGATACAATATAAAAATGTGAGTAAATTTACTCAGACATTAGTTTGATTAATTGCACTGTACCATTTTAAAAGGTATATATTTTTCAATAAATATTGCTTAAAATTGCTTATTGAAGGATTGATTAGTCACATTTCAAATTTTCCAAACCATCAAATCTATTAGTCCATTTAATTGATTTAATAACTTCACTTCTGGATTTATTTTGTGATTAAATGACCAAAAAGATCGCTAAAGCTGATTTATTGATCCATTTATATCATTTCTAAAATGTTCTTTCATTCTGGTTTCCAAATTATGTACCCTATCACAATCCAAATAACTAAATTGATAAATGCCACAATTTTTTTTATTAGAAATGTTATCTTTTTTAGAAAAAATTAGTAAATTGTATCAAAATTTAACTGTATTGGAACACCACAGTGAAGCTAAATAATTATTAAATTATAGATGATATTACACATCAGCTTCACTTACGTACCTATATTGAGGACATGTTTTGCGAACTATCGTTCGCACGTCGACTCTAATGTGTCTAAAGCTTGATCCAGTGGTGTGGGTAGTTCTGGAGTTGCTGCTGCCATCTGTTGATTTTGAGATAAATTTAAAATGTGGGGTTGTCTTCTGGCAGGATTTCAAAGTTCATTAGTTGGTTTTTATGTTTTTCTATGTATATTCTCTCCCATATGACGAGTTCACTATGTTTTTGTACATATTTTAGTAATTTGGTGCTATCTTCAATTTTCACACCAGAAATGAGCTGCTATTGCGAACAAACAAATTTCAGGACTGGCTATGGGAAGCCCGCTATCACCATTTTTGGCCAATTTATACACGAGCTTTTTCGAAACACATAACTAAAGCCTTTCCTCATAATTTTAAAACATGGTACAGATATGTAGATGACATCTTTGTAATAATAGATGATGCTTTGAAACTACTCAACCTTCAAGAACCCAGCATAATTCACAGAAGAAACTGAAGAGGACTGTACTCTACCTTTTTTGGAACTTAAAATCACAAAAAACAATGCAAAACTGGAATTTGGTATTCATAGAAAAGCAACACACAGATAATTACATCAAAGCAAATGGTTATTAAACCATTACATAAAAAGGGTGATGTTACCAATGTGAGCAATTATAGGCCAATCACGCTGACTTCAACTTTCGCTAAACTCATTGAAAAAATTATATTAAAAAGAATAATGAGCTTCTTGGACAAACATAATATACTATCTAAATCTCAGCATGGTTTTCGAAAGGGCTTCTCTACAGTCACAGCTGCCGTAGAATTTATAGACGAACTAGTTACTAAAATGGAAAATGACAATCAGGTTATGGGGATTTTTTTTGGATTTATCTAAGGCCTTTGATAGCATTGATCATCAATTGTTAATTAAAAAATTGGACAAATATGGTATAAGGGGGGCGGCAGGCCAGTTAATTAAGACATATTTAGAAGGACGGGTACAAAGTACAGAAATAACATGTAAATTGAATCAAACAGAAACAAAATATGAATCCACCTTAGCAACTGTAAAATGTGGTGTCCCACAAGGGTCGGTGCTTGGACCACTATTATTCACCTTGTATACAAATGACTTACCTGCTCCTAATAATGTTAAAGCTGTGTCATATGCTGATGACACATCAATTATTTGTTGGGGTAAAACTGAAGATAACTTAATTACTAATATACATTCAGGCACAGATAAAATATTCAAATTTCTGGTTAGCAATAACCTGGTTAATAATCTAGATAAGACAAGCATAATATATTTTAAAATCAGTAAACTCCTCTCTAGTAATATAAGAATTAAAATTGAAAATGAAGAATTAGAAACATCAATCACTTATTCCTTGGACTACATATGGACAAAAATTTATCTTGGACAAATCATGTAAACTCTGTATGTAATAAAATTAGTAAGGGTATTTATTTGTTAAATTATATGGCACATTATCTGGATAAAACTCATTTAAAATGGATTTACTTTGGAATTATACACTCTCATTTAAATTATGGTATTGAATTATGGGGTACAACGTATAAAGATAATTTAAAGCGGCTACTTGTATTACAGAAAAGGTGTGTAAGAACCATATGCTCACTAAATTCCAGGGACTCCTGTAAGGAAGTTTTTAAAAGTGAAAGAATATTAACTGTGGTGTCATTATACATTTATAGGGTTATTCTTTTAGTCGGACAAAAATCAGATATAAAGATTAATAGCAATGTACACACATACGATACTAGAACCAAAAGCAATATGTATAGGGAAGGGAAAGGAAAGAAGTTTTTTGACAAGAATCCCTTTGTGATTGGAAAAGTATTATACAATAAATTACCATTCAATATTAAACAAACATCAGGTCCAGAGTTTACTAAACAGTTAAAAAATTATTTAATCAATAGTGCTTTCTATGATATAGATGAATATTTGTATATATGCTAAATAAAAAACCTGTAATGTATATGTGACATAGGCTATATGACATAACACTAATCCGAATTTGTAAATTGCTTGTTACATATGTTTGAGACTACATGCTGATACAACAAGGAAGATGACGTGGACGCCTGGACCTGCCTCACCCTGTGGATTTTACGACTTAAGATGATGTGTATTAGCTTTCAAACCTTTATTAATATCACACTAATTGTTAAAAGGACTAATGTTTATAGAATTATCATGTATCCTGTGTAGTTAAATATTTTTACAACTGTATATATTTAAATTATATATATTATTTTGACAAAGCCCAAAATTCTGTAAGAATCTCCTGGTGAATAAATATGAATATGAATATGAAAGCCTTGACCCAATTCCACACAAACATACCACCATCAACAGTCTCACACAACGATTAGTAAATCTACCCCTCAGCCAGCAAGAATATAAAAGAAAAATACCATAGAATCTTAAAAATTGCAATTAAAAATGGATATGGAAAAACTCTTGTAGATAAAAAACTAAAATCATTCAAACTTCAAAAAAGATTAAAATAGATCACAGCTCTTTCACCAATAAAACAAGAAATTAGATTTGCTAAATTTACTTACCATCCCTGGGCCACAAAAAGTTCCAAAAATTATTCAAGAAATACAATATAACATTGGCACCAAAAAACAATTACAATATTAAAAACCTACTTAACTGTAATACTGATAAGATAAAACCAGAAGAAAAATCAGGCATTTACAAGATTAACCCTTTCACCGACATGGACATCATATGACGTCCAAGTTAAAATGCCCCAAACCGATATGGACGTGTATAGACGTCCTGCGCATACATGCATTTAATGCTCATTTAATGCCAATTATTTTAATCTTGCTATTTTACAATAAATTTAAATTAGTTCTATAAGGAATGTAAATGTGCCCTTAAAGGTTTCTTTTTGAATTGTAACCTCCAAAACTAGATAAACACCCAAGGGCACATCTGCAGATTCACACCAAATAATATTGGTTTCCTTGCAAACTTCTTTTTCGCAACACACTACACATTTTCGAAATGGTTGCGACTTTTTTGGTTGTGGGTGGTATCCTTTTAGGAAAGTGTTTTCTCTCAAGTATGAGGGGTGATGTTGTGGTGAATTTCCTACCCCCTAGTATAAAGAGGCCTCTGAGTATTATAATACTCAATTAGGTTACGACCTCTTTATACACGCAAGTACAGGTAGATGAATGTCTTGCATGAATTTACAGTTCTGAAAATTACTAAACAACTGTGCATAGTTACATCCAGTGGTATAAAAATACTATTTTTTTACCATTTAACTGTTTTCCATAAAGAGGGATAGCTAGTAATAGCTGATCCGCATCACCCATATTTGACCCGCCATTTCCCCAAACAATGGAGTAACTAACATGCCATCTGTAGACCAGCACACGTCACTGCTACGTAAGTACTAAAGATTTCCTTCATAATCGTACAACAAATCTTCCAGATTTTCTACTGTAATATCAGAAGCCTCTACACATCATACCCAAGCTAATTTATTTGCTACATTACGGGGATAAGCCATGGTTAACACTGAAATTTAACAATTTCAAATGTGCCGTTCATTTAGCTCTTGATAGCTATAAGAAATCACTCTGAACACAAAGAGATTATAAATAACTAAAATACATAGCAAAAACAGCTGTATAAGGCTACTAGAAACCTTGGTTGAGAAACATTGTAATAACAGATGCTGACAGAGAGTTTTCTTTCCAGTGTGTGAGTGTGTAACGCAATATATTCTCGTATGATTATCGCTTGGTATAGCATAAATAAACTAAACTTGAACCGGAGAAGTTGCTTGCGTAGCTATACATACATTGGCTCGTATACACACAAAACAAAATGATTCAAATATTAGGCGCGTTCGGCACAAAGAATGGCTTTTGCTACAGTGAAACAAAGTAGTGAAATTTCAACAATTTATTAATGTAGTCTCTACTCTATTGTTACTGTAGATTTATACTGCCTTTAATGAGTTTTAAACCAGTTTTTGTTTTGTTTAAATAACTTAATAAATACGGAAGATACGGAATTGTATTTGTGATGCATTTTTACAGCATTTAACAATTTAAATGTCCTGTTCTGTCTATTGGGTATCCGTTTCCGGCCCCTGAAGGGTTTAAATGGCCATCGGCGAAGCGGTTAAGTGTAAAGACTGTGACAAAAATTTACATACGGAGGACAAAAAGAAACATAGGCACTAGAAAGAAAGAACATTTTAGGCACTTAAGATACAAAAATACTGATAAGTCCGCAATAGCAGCTCATTTCTGGTCTGAAAATCATGAAATTGAAAATAGCACCAAATTACTGAAATACGTACAAAAACATAGTGAACTCGTCATATGGGAGAGAATATACATAGAAAAACATAAAAACCAACTAATGAACTTTGAAAATGGCAGCAGAACTCCAGAACAACTCACACCACTGGATCAAGCTTTAGTTGCATTAGAGCCGACGATGCGAACAATAGTTTGCAAAACATGACCTCAATATAGGTACGTAAGTAATAAATATGATATAATAAATATGACTCATCTATAATTTAATAATTAGTAAATTGTATTTATTTTGAGGAACTAAAAATATTCCATGTTCTTTAAAACTTTTTGTAAACATTTTTACTGGCACAAGGATGATAAAAAAAAAAAATACAAATTACATCCTTGAGGCAAGTTTGGATATTTTAAATTCCTGTTAGTGTTTCCACATACTTTTAAATAATGATAAATGCTTGTGATTAAAATTATGGTACTTTTTGGTTTATAAAACTACTAAGTAATTAAGGGTTAGTCTGTGACTGTGAAATGTACAAACGACAGTGTCAATTTTGTTTACCTACGTTTCTTGAAATATTTTGTTATTTTCACACATATTCAAACACGCAAATCTTATTAGAAATGTTACAGCACCAAATTTCACTAACTCTAGTGTTTTTGGCGCTCACAAGCTTCAGGCTTCTTGGCCTCCATGCTGGAGAAAGTGTTCGCCAAAGTGCTTCCATAAACTTTTGCTTCATGCTCTACAAATTGTTTTCTTTTAGACCAGTAATTAGATGTATGTATGTGCTAGCATAAATCACTTTAGTTCCATTTTAAAACAAGTATAACAAAAATTAAATGGAATCACTCACTTTCTGATTGGCCAAATCTGTAATCAATTGCACATAAATTTTGTCTGAGTACATTGCAGTGGCATGTAAATTTGCACTATAAGGTAAGTTTTCCTAAATGTTTAGTCATTATTAGCACCATAATATCACATAAATATCATAACATTACACCGTAGTTAAAATGTCTTTTAAACAACATACATACTATACGAGGGTGGTCTGAAAAGTTTCCGACCTAATAAAGATACAAGACATTTTTTCAGATTTTTTATTTTTTAACATAGTCTCCTTATAACTCTACACACTTTTCCCAGCAATGCTCCCACCTCTGTAACCCGTCCAAGTAGTACTCAGCGTTTTGCTCTGCAAAATAATTGTGAACAAAAGTTCACCATTTGGTGAACTTTGGCGATGTTGTCGCTGATAGTTACAGTTTCTGGACGTCCTGAACGTTTGTCTCCCAAGCTCTTACGGCTACGTTTAAATTCAGCTGCCCAAAATTTCACTGTGGCAAATGATGGTGCAGAGTCCCCATATACAGAATCCAATTCATCTTTGATTTGTGTAGGCGTATTGCCTTTCAAAAACAAATATTTAATAATAGCTCAATACTCGATTTTGTCAATTTTCATAAAAACACTCCCATCAACTCACTCAAATGATGGTTACATAACAACTGAGTGTCCAAAATGGCTGAAACTTTGGTCAGTATCTGTCAACAGATGAACAATAAAATTCACTAGCTTTTATTTATGAGTGCTGCCATCTTCATGTTGAGGTCGGAAACTTTTCAGACCACCTCATATGTACACAGCCTTAAAAGTGTTCAACAACTGCAACAATTTTATGTGAGTTTGTTACCCTACCAAGGTATACAAGTAAGCCTCTCAAATAGAAGAGGTTAGGTATTCAGGCCTTTCAACATACCAAATTACCTGTAATTATGTTGGGAACTTAGAATTCAAATTAATCTTTGCATATGTTACAATGAATAATAAAGACACTTTTTCCCGGAACTTTCTGGTGTCTCCAGCGACAAAACATCTGAATTCGATATATGGCCAACATTACTATGCTTTTTATAGTGCTAAAATAGTTAACTGTACTGCCAGCAGAAACAGAGTGCTTTTAACTCCATTATTCACTCTTTCTGGGTTTGAGGGCATGGTATGAGGATACGTTACATCTGGAAAGAATGAATAATGGAGTTAACAACACCGGCTGTTAGCTGGCCCTGTAGCTCAGTCTGTAGAGCACCTGCCTGCCGTGGGAGGGGTCCCGGATTCGATTCCCGGCAGTGGGGATAGAGATTTTTCTCCGATCAAGATAATTCCTCATCTTTCCCAGAATCTGGAAGAAAGTATGAATAAGAGTGCAAATTTGTGTGATCTAATGATTAAAACCCAACAAATATGAGAATACCTTCAATATGTTTCAAAGAGAAGGGCCGCCAATATGACCACTGGAGTTAAAGGAAAGTTAAGTGAAAAAAAAAAAAAAAAAAAAAAAAAAGCACCAGCTATGAAGCTTTTGTTTATTTACATCCACTTTCTCATCTTCTTCAGTCTGCATGATTATTTCATTTACACTCTATATCTTGAACGTTTTCAAGAAAGAGTTCTCTCTATTCTGTTCACTTTCTGTTTATTTTCTGTCAATAATCCCTAGTCACCTAATCATTCTCTATCAGTATCTCATACTACATAAAGCAGACACATTTAAGATATATAACAAAAGAAACTTATTATGTTTATAAAAGTGAATCACTATGGAATTTCAAATAATGTAATTAAATGGAAGTCAAAATAAATTTTTTCACCATCATCTTACCTGTATCATGCCTGAGAAATATATGAGAGAACTCATGACCCAAATATTTGGATACTGAATCCTGGATATCCATAGCCAATTACAAAAATCTCAACTATATCATGTCAGATGCTGTTGTCATCAGGTTTTAATTATCTAATTTTCTTGTACATTCTATATAGGCACCATAATCTTACCTGAATTCTGTGGTCGCAATTTGCGAGCAAGAACTAGCCAATGACATGGCTTATTGTTCAAAGTACTTAACATGCAATGAAGAATTCTTTCACTGGTTGTCTTTGGAGCCTACAAAAATAAGAAAGACATTTAGACTGTTATATGCAGAGGAACTATGTATGCCTGTTACAATTTATCCATTCATACTTAACAATTGGTACTTTTGGCCAAATTTAAAAGAAATTGTTTTAACTTTTCCATCTACAGACACTTGTATTGAAGCAGAAAAGCTAGAAATAATATAGAGATATTGCTCTAACAGCAATGTAGATGAAGAAAACTGGTTCAAACGGTATATAACTGTTCATTACAATACTTTTTGAAAATTTCTTTTATAATTTTTGGGCTAATCTTTTGCTTCTCTTGAATGCTAGTATTGCAGAAATATTTACAATAGAATCTCAAATGCCCAAATTCCAAATAACCAAGGGGCCATATTAGCTAAGTTAAGCCACTTCTTTAAAATGCTAAATTACTTTTTAATGCAGTAATTCAAGCTTTTGGTGTACATACTGTGTGTGCCATATGAGTACATATTTTTATGGTTGTACACTCTGGCACTTGCAAAGATATTAAATTATGCAGTTAATTCATTATAAGTATTCAAAACAAATCATTATTCTTGCTCTTAAAGTGGCCAGTACTGGTTACACTCACGGCAACGGACATATAGTTTATCACGGAAGATAAAGGACTTGCTGGCCAGATAGGATTTCAAGTTTGAAAGTTTCGAGAGACATCTCGATTGACAGAGAATAGCTGTTTTTCTGATTTGCTCGAGAAGTCTCTCGAACTATGAATGAGATATATAAGCGATTGTGACACGCGAACAGCACAGTTTTGTAAAACAGTGAGTTGAGTTGTGTAACAAGAGAGTTGTGTGTAAAACAAGAGTCGGCTGTGAAGTGTTGTAACGAAAGCTAATGTTTGTTATTGTCAATGACCTTGGTGCTGTAGATTGTGATATGTGATGTAATGTTGTTATGTGAGAATTGAACAGTGCATTTCGATGGAAATAAAGAGCATTTAGAATTTCTGCAAATTGGATTTTTTTAATTCTACGAACCCACAAAGTCACAATTGGTGTCAGAAGTGGGACGACATGGAGGCTGCATTGGAAAAGATTCTAGAGAAGATGCTGGAAATGAAAGTCGAACTCACCTCGGAAACGAAGACGGCCAATGACAATCTCGCTGCAAAAACAGAAGCGGCAAATAACAGCCTGGCCGCGAAGCTGGAGACCACAAATAACAACTTGGCAGCGGAACTGGAAGAAATGAAGGCCGAATTAACAGCAAAGACGGAGGCGGCAAATAAAAAGCTGGCCGCAAAGTTGGAGACGACAAATCACAATCTGACTGCAGAACTGACCGAACTGACCACGTTAATGAAAGCGGCAAACGAGGCCCTCGCCGCAAAGTTTGAAGAGCAGTTGACCGGCGTAAGGGATGACGTCGCGGAGCTGAGCAAGCGGATGGGTTTAGTGGACGAGCGCCTTAACGATTTACAGGAAAAGGCCGACATTAACGCCAAGTCCCTGAACGCCATGGTGGAAGACGTCGAAGACCTTGCGAACCGCGTAAACAACCTGGAGGGAAAAGCCGACAACAACATAAAATCCCTGAACGCCATGGTAGAGGACATCGTCGGCAGGAGGTTGAAGGATTTGAAGGCCGACGCGCCGGGACGCGACACAACATCGGCGCGCGTCAAACCTCCTAAATACGACGGCGTGACAACTTTCGAAGTCTTCGGCCGCCAGTTCGACGCAGTGGCCATGCACAACAAATGGTCACCAGAGGAAGAGGCCACACAGCTAATAGCCAGCCTCCAAGGACGGACCGCGGAAGTCCTGAACGCGGTCCAGACAGCGGCAGCGCCCAAGGAAATCTGGGAGGCCCTGGAGAACCGCTTTGGAAACCACCGCTTAGCCGCAGCGTACCGCAGCCAGCTAAAGGCAAGGTCACTGCAGCCTAGTTGACCTCCCACCAGAGTTCGTATCCCGGGAAGCTGCCTACACCTTTGTCGACGGGGTACGAGACACGAAGTCAGCGCCTAATGCTCGGCGACTACAAAATCATCCACGAGGCGCTGACGGCAGCATTGAGGATGGACGCAGCCAAGGTGACAGCTATCCCGACGTCGAGAACGACGAGTGTCCGCTACACCGGTGACAGAAAACCAACCGAGGAACGCCGGCGAAGGCCGAGTGGCGTGTGCTGCGGGTGCGACCACTTGTGACGGCATCGGGCGACACCTTGCCTGTGGAGGCAAGGAGGCCCTCAATAGGAGGCCCTATTGAAGTTGACCTTGGGACGGAGTGCCGTACGTCTTGGGCGTTCGTTGCAAAGGTGGCTGAGGAGGTGATACTCGGATTGGATGCCCTCAAGAGCCAGAAGGCGACGGTCGACGTCGGCAGGAAGGTCCTGCGGCTAAATTGAGAAGAGGTGATACTCCGGCAACCCGAAGAGCGCCTTGGAACCTGCAGGGTCGTCTTGAAGGAAGACATGGTTGTCCCCGCGAGAAGCGAGGTGGTGGTGACGGCGCGACTGGAAGGTCAGCGAACCAGGAACATGATGCTGGACCAGAAGACGCCAGTGCACGGACTGTGTGTAGCCAGGACATTGTTGCCATGCCGAGAAGAGGTGCCAGTGAGGCTGCTTAACCTAACGGACACCGATCACGACGTGCAGGCTGGAACGGAGCTGGGGACGTGCGAGCCCGTGGTCAGCGTAACCGCAATCGACAAGACACAGGAGCCGGTGCCGAAGCAACACCTGGGACCCCGGCTGGAAGGCTTACTGGAGAGGGCGGCCGACCACCTGACCGCAGAACAGCTGGAGAAAGTTCGACAACTGCTGAGGCGATACCAGCGCGTCTTCAGCCAAGGCAACAGTGACTACGGCCGCACGGATAAAGTGCTTCACCGTATCGACACCGGATAATTTGCCACCATTGCCTATTCGGCAACCACCTAGACGCGTTCCGCTGGCAAAGCAAGAGGCGGTACGTAATATGCTAGATGACATGAAATCCAAAGGAGTGATTGAAGAGTCTGACAGCCCTTGGTGTTCCCCCGTAGTTCTGGTGACGAGGAAGAACGGCGGGCTACGCTTCTGCGTGGACTACAGGAAGTTGAACGCTGTCAGCCGATAGGATTGCTTCCCCCTACCCCGGATTGACGACACTCTGGACACGCTTGCTGGTGCTCAGTGGTTCTCGACCCTGGACCTGAAGTAGGGTTACTAGCAGGTGGCTCTAGACCCGAGAGACAAGGAGAAGACTGCATTTTCGACAGGCCAAGGGCTTTGGCAGTTCACAGTTACGCTCTTTGGCCTCTGCAATGTACCAGTTAGGTTCCAACGCCTAATGGAGTCATTAATGAGAGGGTTGACTTATGACGCCTGCCTGCTATACCTGGATGACATCATCATCGTCGGTAAGACCTTCGAAGACCATTTGGAAAACCTGAGCAAGGTACTACAGAGACTGCAGGCGACCAACCTGAAGCTGAACGCGAAGAAGTGCCAGCTCTTCCAAAAGGAAGTTAACTACTTGGGCCACATAGTCTCACCAACCGGAGTGGTCACAGATCCGGAGAAGACCCAGGCTGTGAGAGATTGGCCTCGGCCAAAGGATAAGCGAGAGTTGCGCAGTTTCCCAGGGCTGTGCAGTTATTACCGCCGTTTCATAAAGGGGTTCTCCAACATCGCCAAACCCCTCACCCGCCTGGCAGAGGAACAACTTTTTGTGTGGAAGGATGATGCCGAAGGCGCTTTCCAGCACCTGAAGAAGACCCTGTGCAGTGCTCCTATTCTGGGATTTCCATAATCAGGCGGCAACTTCATTGTGGACACCGATGCCAGCGACCATTGCATTGGAGGCGTCCTATCGCAAATCCAGGGTGGCCATGAGCGGGTGATAGCCTACTACAGCAAGACGCTATCCAAGGCAGAGAAGAACTACTGCGTCACCCGGCGACAGTTAGTGGCCGGAGTAAAGAAATTGGAGCACTTCCACAAGTACATGTATAGCCAACCATTCAACCTCAGGACTGACTAACCTGGCTACTAAGCTTTAGAAACCTGAAAGGCCAGACAGCACGTTGGGTCCAGAAGCTGCAGGAGTATGACTTCACTTCTCAACATCGTAGAGGGAAAAGCCACGGCAACGCAGACGCTGTGTCCCGAAGACCCTATCCAGAAGAGTGCGGCCAGTGCTCAAGAGTGGAAGAGAAGGAGCGTGCCGCAGCTGTCAGAGTGGTTACGGCCGTGCCTGCGAATGGCTGGGATAGCGCAGGCCTGAGGAGGGAGCAGCTGGCGGACGCAGACTTGTGGCCACTCTTGAGAGAAGTGGAGGCAGTGACAAGACCAACCTGAGAGGACATCGCACGGAGGAGCGCCACCTTTCAAGTCGTACTGGGCCAAATGGGAATCACTGAAAACAAGGAGGGCGTGCTGTTCTGGATATGGGAATCGCCTGATGGGAAGACGCATAGGGAGCAGTTGGTACTTCGTCGAAGTAAGGTGTTGGAAGTCTTGGAGGAAGTGCACACCGGTACATTAGGAGGAGACCTGGGAGCAAACCGGACGGTTGACAAACTTCGGCAGCGCTACTACTGGCTGAGGCTCCGAGCAGATGCTGTGAGATGGTGCCGTCAATGTCATGTGTGCGCGGCGAGTCGCGGCCCCCAGACTAGGAGCTGGGGTCGCATGCAGCAGTACAACGTCGGAGCGCCATTCGAAAGGATCGCCGTCGACATAGCTGGACCATTCCTAGTGTCCGACCGAGGCAACAAGTACCTGATGGTGGTCGTGGACTACTTCACCAAGTGGCCGGAGGTGTATGCCCTTCCGAACCAGGAGGCAAAGACAATCACGGACTGCATTGTGGAGCAAATGTTCTGCCAATTTGTGGTGCCGTTATAGCTCCAAAACTACCAGGGCACCAATTTTGAATCCAACCTGATGAAGGAGGCACTAGAAAGACTTGGGGTGAACAAGACCCGCACCACACCCCTACATCCACAGTCGAACGGCATGAGGGAGAGATACATCAAGACCTTAGAAGAGCACCCGAGAAAGGTCGTGGCCAGCCATCAGCGAGACTGGGACGTCAAGGTCCACTGTTCTTGCTGGCCTACCGCTCGTCAACACACGACACCACTGGGATGACGCCAGCCAGCTTAATGTTCGGCCGAGAGTTATACCTCCCCTGTGATCTGGCTTTTGGAAGCCCCTCCGGACGCAAAACAGCCAGCAACCTAGTATGTGGAGAACCTGGTGGACCATCTCCACGACATGCATGAGTTGGTTATTCAGAACATCCAGAAGGCAAGCGACCGCATGAAGACCCGATACGACAGGCAAGCCAACAGCCAAGGGTTCCATTGAGTGACCTAGTCTGGTTGTACTGCCCTACCCGGACCAAGGGACGATGCCCGAAGCTCCAGCAACCATGGCAAGGATTGTACCGGGTGGTAAAGAGGATTAACGACGTGGTCTACCGCATCCAGAAGGTGCCCAGTGGGAAGATGTTGGTGGTACACCTGGATCGTCTGGCCCGCTACGATGGTGCTGTGTGGGACGACCAGCTTTGAGGAGGGAGCAGTGTCACGGCAATGGATGTAAAAATTTCAGCACAAATAGATAACAAATGGCGGATAATGTTTCACGAGCTTGCATAAGCAGTTAACAATAGCGTGGCTAGTGTACACAAAGGAACTGATTGGCGGCTAGCACCGACAATTAATGATAGCGCCGATAAACAAGAGACGGATAGTTTATCACGGAAGATAAAGGACTTGCCGGCCAGAGAGGATTTCACGTCTGGAAGTTTCGAGAGATATCTAGATTGACAGAGAGTAGTTGTTTTTCTGATTTGCTCGAGAAATCTCTCGAATTATGAATGAGATATATAAATGATTGTGACATGCGAGCAGCACAGTTTTGTAAAACAGTGAGGTGAGTTGTGTAACAAGAGAGTTGTGTGTAAAACGAGAGTCAGCTGTGAAGTGTTGTAACGAAAGCTAACGTTTGTTATTGTCAACAACCTTGGTGCTGTAGATTGTGATAAGTGATGTAATGTTGTTACTGAGAACTGAACAGTGTATTTCGACAGAAATAAAGAACATTTAGAATTTCTGCAAATTGGATTTTTTTAATTCTACAAACCCACAAAGTCACAGAATCTAAAATCTAAAACAAAGAATCTAAAAAAATAAATTGGAATTAACACTGTGAAGTAATGTAATAATTAAAATTATACTATGAGTTGATTGAAACAATCTGTACTTCATATAACACAAATTTTCTTTTAACACATTTTGCCTTACAATGTGACTTTTTGATGGCCAACAGCTTCCTTCTATGCAAATTCTTGGACTACAAACTGATTACACAGTACAGAATTATGACACTATAGTCAAAGGCAGCCACTTAACCGAGATAAACAAAATTGTTATAAAGCACAATTTTTTCTAGCAGAAAACTTAAAAAAATTCCTTTGATTGGCTTAGTACTGTGTAAAATATTGAAATTAATTTTATTAGGCAATGTTTCTATCCTTAAAGCAGCTTTATCCTCCATAAATAAAACCAACTCTAAAAATGAAAATAAATGAGGTATTATTAGATAAAGAATGGTATAAAACTTCCTAAAGAATGAATGCAAGACTCACATCAGAATCTGATATTGATATTTTGTTGTGTTCCTTTGCAATTACTCTGGCAAGAACATTCCAATAACTTCTGGGTCTCTGAAACAGTTGGTATGCATGATTTCTTTGCACAAGTAAGATAACTTCTCCAAAGATATCTTCTAAAAAGCAGCTGTAAAATAAAAACATTACAATTTAGTTTATAAATCCAACAGTATTCCAGAATTTAATAAGATATGAATAAATCAAGCTGAAATACTGAAGTCAGATACAGTTGTCATAGCATTTTAAGGGGCGGTGCACATGCCCTTTACTTTTTAACTTTTTAAATCTGTTTTGAAAAATGTTATTCCCAATTTCAGCTAAGGTCTCTCAAAACTACTCCACATATTGTAATAATAAAAACATAAGTAGAATTTAGAGTGTAAATTCTTTTAAGTTTTATGATATGGATACTTCAGAAAAATCAGAAAATTATAAGATAAGTATTCACAGTTTAGTGGATACACTCTGTATAGCTTTTACTTTCAAAACACATACTTAGCTGATAACACAAGTTGAGGTGCATTGGCTGAGAATATGCATCGGTTGCATTTACCACCTCGAAATGCTTCTGCACAATGTTGGCAAACAAGCTCTGCTGTTATTTTCCACACTTTCATAGAGCTAATTAATCCACAAAGAATTGCACCTGGAGCTGCTTGATTAGCTTCTTTTGTCAATATACAAGGCTTTGGCCAATTAACAGCATCACTGCAAACAGAAGGAAAGAAAGTTGATTACTCCACATGTTTTAGAGTAGACATCAAGTGGCTAGAAGTTCATTTTATTTTGCTGTTTTATTTTGTCTATGGGTGTACATATTGCTTATGTTCCCATGCTTTAACAAGTATGGCTACTCATGTAATTTTCCAGTAGATGGAACAGTGAACAACCTAAGTAAAAGGCCACGCCATGGCTCAGTGGTTAGACCGCTTGGCTCTCACCAAGGCAGCCCGGGTTCGATCCCAGGTGACCGCAAAGTGAGATTTGTGGTGGACAACACGGCACTGGGGCGGGTTTTCTCCGGGACCTCCGGTTTCCCCCACCATCTCATTCCACCGGTGTTCCATCTTCATCTCATGTATTATCAGTGTCACCGCCTGCGGTGCCGTATATAGTAAAAGCGGGCGTTAAACACTACACACACACACAGACACCTAAGTAAAAGAGTGAAGACATAAAGGGAGACACTGATCCACCATGCATGCACATTACCCCATGCTGGCCGTTTAGTTTGTTAAAATCATATCTGGTAAAGGCAAGATTTGAACTGCTTTAAGTGCAATGTATGCATATAATATGTCTTAGAAACTGTTAGTGACTGATTGAGCAGATTGGGCAAGTTACAAAGGTCTGAAGAAAATTATATTTTGAAGTCATGTCCATGTGATCCAAAACAGCACACTGGATGGGTTGCTAAAATGAAAAGAGCAAACACATATAATTTAAATATTTTTAATGTATTAATCTCTTCATTGTAAGTAAGATATATTTTGCAGTTCATGCTGTGCTGTAGCATATATGTTAAAAACGTAAAGTAAAAAGTAAAAATTGGAAAGGATTCAAAGTAAAAGAATCACAATTTTATGTTAATATCTAAGGAAGTGTTTATCATTTGCTGTTTTATTTTTAGGCATTAACCTTTATGTGTAATATTATATTAAGCATACAAGTACAAAACAGTAGTTTACAAGTACAAAATTGAATCGAGAGTATACTGACACATTGCTTCACTCACACTGTGAGTGAAGCAATGTGTCAATATATTCTCGATTCAATTTTGTACTAATTTGTGCTTCACTGTCCCTACGCTTCTTTCAAGTTTATACTTTGAGTAGTTTACAAACTCACTGAACATTCAACATATAAAACTGAAACATATATATATAAAATTATAAGATTTATTTTAATTACAAATTATGATTTATTAATTTGAATAGTTATAAATAAAAGCGTTGTTAACAGTGAAGCTAATTTCATGTATAAAGAGTCATACCTTTTAAAATTTGTAACTTTACACGTGAACATTCCACATATTCTAAATTTTGATGTGCCATCAGTGAGTGGTCTACTGAACTTATGTAAAGAATCTTTCGAGAGAGGTAGCCAATTACAAGAGATCCAGACAACCAACTGTGATGAGTCGTTAATCGGCTGATGATGAGACTGCAACAGTCTCGAAAATGTTCCTGATTTTGTAAAAGGACATGAGTGAAGTTATAAGTTTTAAAAGGTATGACTCAATTTTAGTCTTTATACATATGATTTATTATTTTTATACATCTTTTGCTCACATTTGTTTATAATGGTTGTATTTAAATTAGGTTTGTTGGAAAAAGATTGTAAAAAAAAAAGTTAGTTTGGGGGAAAAAAAAAAAAGCTTCTAGGAGTCTGTTGTATAGTATTAGAACTAAGAATAAATAATCTATGTATATCATCTGAGTACTTATTTCATAACGGTACAACCTGATGTAAAAATAAGACTCACCTCAGAGGGTGAGAATTTGAAATGGATAATTCCCACTAATCATTTGTTAAGAAACTACAGAAAACTAATATCATATTTTTAAAATATTTGCAAAAAACTATATACTTCTTAATAAGAGAATAAACAATTTATATCTGGTCCATTTAATTGGAGA
The DNA here is from genome assembly GCA_030765055.1 of Mantis religiosa. Classification (NCBI taxonomy): domain Eukaryota; kingdom Metazoa; phylum Arthropoda; class Insecta; order Mantodea; family Mantidae; genus Mantis; species Mantis religiosa. The sequence continues at coordinate 71,833,292 of CM060954.1, forward strand.
GAATTATATTTTTCATGGGGAAATGTAACTTAAAGGTAGTATATTAAAAGGAAATTATTTTGAAATTACAACTATTATTTATGAGGTCTGTTCAAAAAGTATCGCAAATTTTGAATTTTTGCGGGCTATGTATATTTTATTGTTTAGTGGCGTTATGTTGGTACTCATGTCCCCTTATGTTGACAAACTCAGTCATTTTGAATTTTCAGTTAATTGTTGAAAGCTATTTTGTTTTGGCTTGTCTTCGATTTTTGCATTTTCCAAAAAAAGGAACAAAGAATCTATATCAAATTTTGAGTAAAAAACAAAATTAGGTGCGCAGATGCATTCTGAATGTTGATTGTGGCATATGGTGAAGCTACCCGGGATCAAAGCAACGTTCATCGTGGCACAAAAGGTTCTCAGAAGGTCGAGAAGATGTGAACGAAGAAGGTTGTCCCGGGTGCCCGAGCTCAACAATAAATGAAAACATTGAAGAAGTACAGAAAATAGTATTGGCCAGTCGTCAAATTACAGTTAGAGAAGTTGCTGAGGATCTAAACATATTGATTGGCTGGTGCCATTCGATTTTGACCAATTATTTGGGCATGAGACGGATCGCTGCAAAATTCATACCAAAGTTGCTCAATTTCGATCCAAAACACCATTGTATTAACGTTGCTAAGGAGCTGTTGAACTCTGTCTGTGACGACCCAAATTTGTTCCAGAGGGTCTTAACTGGAGACAAACCATGGGTTTATGGCTATGACGTGGAAACTAAAGCTCAATCACGCCAAGTTTGGTCGAATGTAAAGGTTTTGCTTACAGTTTTCTTTGATTGCAGGGGTGTGGTGCAATCATGAGTTCTTGCCACAGGGTAAAACGGTCAATAAGAAATATTACCTGCAAGTTATGTGCAATTTGTGCGAAGCAATCCGCCAGAAAACTCCGGATTTGTGGAAGAAACAAAAATTGGCTTTTGCACCCTGATAACACCCCTGCTCACACATCGTTGCTTGTGTGCAAATTTTTGGCCTAAAGCAACACACTGATGATGCTGCAGACAACGCACTCCCCAGACCTGGCCCCCAATGACTCTTTTTTGAAGAGGCCCATGAAAGGATGAAGGTAAGCCATTATTGAGGAGGTAGACGGCATCGAAGGAGGAGCTGAATAAGATCACAAAAAATGACTTTTTGAAGTGCTTTGAGGATTAGAAACAATTTTGGCATAAGTGTATAATATCTGGATCAGATAACCTTGAAGGGGACAAAATAATATTCATGAATAAATATTTTTTGAAAAAACACAACATTTGTGATACTTTTTGAAGAGACCTCATACATCTACTGCAATCCGATATTTAAACATTGAAAATTATTGATTTTTTTTGTAATGAGCCCTAGTTATTAAATATTTATTCAATAAAGGAGAAATATACATTAAATGTTCATAGTTACTAAAGCACTTATTGAAATTTTTTATCTACTTTGAGCCTTCATCCCCATTCGGTATGGAATAAATTTTTTACCCATCAAGATAAAGTATACATAATTTTAAATTATATAGCTGAAGAATCCATGGATGTAAAATATAATGAGCATCATGGTATAGTGCTTTTTTGCCCCTTTTAGTGCTGCCTGTTCGTTTTCTACTTAAAATATAACTTTTAATTGTTGAAAAACACAATTTTGCTCACTTCACAGCTTCTGTGGGGTTTAAACTTAAAAAAACTGTAATTCTGTCCATTTTGGGAGTATGTATACACATATTTCTTTATTCATTGACAAATCTTCTGGCTACAGCTGAAGCTTCTCACTTTAACTATAACATTTACTAACATTCTTTTAGAAGAAACCACCACCTGGTGGCAGTAACATTAGCAATGGAATAAACAGTAAATGAAGAAGCTGATAATGTAATCAAGTGATTATAAAACATATCCAAGCAAAAAGCTGTAATAAAATACATAAATCACTTACAGTTGTAAGTTTCTTATTAAACTTTTTGCATAACCCTTCATACATATGAGAAAAAACTTACTTTTCGGTTGCATTTTCTTCTTGTGTTAGCTTTAGAATATCTATCCGTGTCAGTTCAGTTGCCTGGAAGTATGTGCATGCACTTGCTTGAGCTGTGTACTTAGCAACAAAACATGCCTGGATTTGGGCACCTGGAACTAATCCTAAGGGATATGCTCGATTTCTCCAATTAGTCAGATAAAGTGTAATTTCATTATTTTTACCTGAAGTGCCTTTTAGTTTCAAAACTATATTTAGATAATCTGCAAGAAAAGTATAAATTATAAACAGAAGCTCCTCCAAATATGACTTAAAACTTAAAATTATAATATATCTGATAATATTCTATAAATAAAATTGTTTCCATGGTTATTTATTTTATTTTTTGATATTTTGTAAAATATCTTTGTATTAAGAATTATATTCATATTATGTGTTCTGTAATAATGTAATTCAGTCTATTAAACACATCCATTTCTGAAGTTTTCCGAGTTGTGATTAATGATTATTATACAGGAGTCTATTTTTGGCATTTCTGATAGCTTTTCATAAGTGTCAGTGTGAAGAAATATGTGAGAGCTACCCTTACCTCAGATTTTTAACAACTATAATTATCCTAAACCACACAGTTATGCTATATTTATATTGTATTCAACTATGTGTTCAACACATTCAATTGAGCAGATTAGCAAACAGATGCAAGCTGAGCTGCTCCTACAAGTGAGAGCAAAAAGGTAACAAAGAGTAAGACACTGAAAGATACAACAGATAAAGCACTAAGGGAATTAAAGGAACTTAAAAATATGTTAGAGAAAAGTACTGATACAGACAAACAGAATGAGAAAACAAAGTAAACAACAAATTAGAATTATGAGAGAAGTCCTGTTCATATAAAAAAGAATAACAGTTTAGGAGACAAGAACAGAAGGTACAACCTGGAGAACGTAAGAAGGGATGCGAAATGCAAAGTACAGATGTATTTTTTATACATGTTGCATGACCTTGCTCGGAATTACGCAAGTGACATGCAAATCAATGGTAGGGGTAAGATATCTGCTTTCACCAGCAGATTGCTGATAAAGCTAGTGGGTTAGATGACAGATGACTAACCCGACACCTCTTTTTCTTCCAAATAAACAAGTGAATTGATCATAAATTACTGTGCAATATTACGTCACATCTAAAAAATACATTTGTACAAGATGTTTTAGAAGGAAAACTAGGAGAGAAGGTGAGAAGATTTGAGGTATCTGACATTTTCCATTTTGGGAGGAGAAATGGGAGAAAGAAAGTATTAGCGAAGTTCACCAGAACATAACTACTTTTTGAGATGATAAAGCAGGCACTAAAAGGCACTGACATGTATATACAGAGATTTAACTTATGAGCAAATAAAATTATTAAAAAGATTAATAGAAAATAGAAGAGTCACACATAGACAAGGAAATTGGCATATATACAAAACTTTAAATTATGGATCAACAGCAAGTTGGAAAAAGAAATTAATGTGAAGAATAACTTGCAAGCAGTGAACCAAGAAAGCGCATACCTGATTAAAAATGCAGAAGCACAGGACATTGCACCAATATAAGAATTGATGGATCAGCAAATGTGGAGTCAGCATAAACAACAAAACAGCAGAACAGATGAAAGGAAGCAAGAAAATACAAAACTGAATTGATAAAAGTGACCATCGAAGATAGCACAACAGATGGAGTCAGAACAGAAGAGGAGAGGACAAAGGAAAAACAAATTCAATTCAATTCAATAGCAGTAACTCAACCCAGTGCAATGATTATGTTTGTAGAGAGCAAAAATTCTGGTCTTAAAGTTGGAAGGAAGATGTGATATATGAAAAGTTTGAATGGTAGATAAGATAAAGGGGGAGAAATAAGCTTGTTGGGAGGATAAGGGAATAAATGAGAAAAAAAATGTGTAGGTTATAGGGGGAATGAAAAGGGTGAATGCCTAACAGAAGATGTTAGATTATATAAGGATTAAAGAGTGCAAAGAAATCTGAAGCACGTGGGCAAAGATGTGGCGAAAATAGAAAGGAAAAGGAAGTGGTAATAGTGAATCAAAAGTGTATGATGAAATAAATAATAGCTTACCTTTTGATTGACAATGAAAGTAGTAAAGCAAGACAATAAAGTGCTAAGGCTAAGTTTAAAAAGTTAGAAATAATAGTAAAATGTCAGATAATCAGTTTTGTCAGGAAAAGAGGACATTTTGGTAATTAGAGATAAAATTATGAAAGAAAAAGTGAACAAATGGACATAGAAGTAAAGCTATAATGAAATCAGGGCAGAGAAGATTAGGGAAATTTTATAAAACTTATAACATTATACACTATTATATAATGAAAATTATACTGTGTCCTCCATGAAGCGGGAAAGGAAGAGGACAAGTGAATAAAGAGGGGAGATAAAAGAAAATAGAAATCAAAGAAGAGAGTGAGAAAAGAAACTGGAAATTGGACATGGGTAAGGGTCACCATGCACAATATAACCATGGTGTTGTGCTGTATGGGGCCCTAAGATAAATTTTGTACTCCAGTCAAAGGAAACTTGTAATATGTGTAATACATGAAGTAACCAAATGTAGTCAATAAAAATTCATTCATCCAATGCCGTAGTGGCAACAATAAGTAAATGTATTGCATTGTCAGATATCATCTCCTGTTACTACTGTCTTTTATTGATGTTTTAACTTAACTTTGCTTATACAGCAGTCAGTATTAAAGTTCAAAAATTTTGCAATAACATACACAGTATATGTATACTATTGCTTATGCAGTACTTAGCCTGACATCTGATCTCCAGGGATTATGATCAAAACTTTATCTTACTGCTCTCTCTCTCTTCTTGTGGAATTCAATTGTTGCTGACTTTTTTTTTTTTTGTAATTTACATCCTCCAATGTTAAGTCATATCGGATGGTGAATGGAATGGGTGAAATGATGCTCTAATAAGACCGGGGTCCATGAAGCTTAGAGTTACCGACATTTGTCTTTTAGGATAAGGGAAAACCCCGGAAAAACCTTATCCAGGTAACTCACCCTGACTGAGATTCGAACTTGGGACCTCTTGAACATGAGGCAGATACGCTACCACCACACTAACAAGGCAGGCATTGCTGATTTACATTCTGTACATGGTTGTGTTATTAAAAATTTAGTTTTTGTTCCTGATCTTACACCATATTATTTTCCCAACCACTCCTACCCTAAAAAAAAAACAAATTGTTTCTGCATTATTGAAGCTAGACAGCGTAAGCAAGTTACTTTTGTTAGCTTAGGTTTGTTTACTGTAGTAATCCTAGAGTGTTGGTCCCCATTCTTTCCTTTTACCTCGTTTATTACACTTCTCTTTTATTCTACTGATCCTTATTCCTTATTTTGTTTTCCCTAAGTCTCCTGTAATTCAGGCAGTGAGTATTCTTCTCCACAGTGCAAGTATTCACTCTTGCATCCCTCTCGATATGTTACACAGGGCTCCTGCTTCCTCTTGGACAAGGTACCACCATCTTCTCTCCTGCATAGAGTGCTGAGGGAGCAGATTTCTCTCCTGGACATGTTCTTGGTGATAGAGGAAACAAAACTTCCACATACTGCCCATCGACAATAATTCTATTATTTAATGTCTTCCAATGTAAGTCATATCCAACAATGAATGAAATGGGTGAAATGATGCTCAAATGAGCCCAGGATCCAAAGAGCTTAGAATTACCTAACTAAATATTTCACAATATGGGAAAACCCTGGAAAAACCATGTCCAGGTAAGTCACTCCAACTGACATTCGAACTTGGGACTTCTTGAATGTGAGGCAAGCACGTTACCACCACACTACAGAGACAGCAATTGATGAAAATGCTACATCTTTATGGTAAGAGTTTATGTCTATTTTGTACAATGAGACTTCACTGCACATGTTCAGTGAGTTCTCATGTATGGATGTTTCAGTGCTAGTGCATTCTATGACACATCAATTCAGTGGGACTAAGTATTTATTGCAGGAATTGTGCTGCTAATTTGTTTTTTGTTGTTATATCTATGAGTTATAATATATTATCTCCAGTGTCAGCAAAGAACTAATGCTCTGGCTTTTCCTTGTGGTAGAATATGGTTTACTTATATTAACAAACAATAAAAGAACAGTTCTTAGAAAAGCGAGTATAGAATGTCATGAGTTCCTACATATAAAATTCTTTATATGAACTTTTTGAAAATATACAGATAAAATCAATACAGTTATAGCAATAAGACCATAACTAATTAAGGTTAAAACAGATCAATAGCTCACTAGTTAAAACAAATGAAGGAGAATAACTTCAGATAAAGGAGTTTATTATACATAATTTATTTGAACTGTAGCTTTACTCAGACTGCTTCTATGTTCTGTGATAAACATGATGGTTTCTAAACTGCTGAGTTCAATTCTAGAACCGAAAGGAAGAACTTTACTTTATTAGGACATACTATAAGAAATGAATAGTTAAAATACACATTATGTTCTTTACCTGGAACACTAAAATATTCTGCTTCACTTTGATGCTTTTCTTTGATAAATTTGATCTTAGTGTGAAGACGATCAGTAATGATACCTTCCACATCAACCATCTCTCGTTGTCCTGCCTCTTCATGAAAGCTTTTATCATCCACCCTATCAAAATAAATAATATGTAAACTATTACTGTGTGATTGAGGCTGAGGATTTAAAGTCTAATAATAATGAATTGAAGTTAAAATAAAGGTAGTAACAACTTTTAAATTAGTAACTCTAAAACAATAAAATACGATCATTTATATTTTAATATTTGTAATGAGTATGGCCATGATACAATGAAGCACAAAATTAATGTAATTTTGAGGCAAACTAGTGCTCCATATATTGCTAGTATTTACCTAGAATGCATTCTTTAGGATCTTCCTAACATCCTCAGCTAATGTTGACTGTTGAATTTTAATTTGGTATACTTGAAGGTGATTGAGGCATCTATTTTGGTGAAGCAAACCTGAACTTCAAGTTTATCAGGATACCGACAGAGGCACTCCAATCGCCACCAAGAGTTCACCAAATCGAAATTCAACAGTCGACATTAACTGACAAGGAAACTATCACTATGCTCACACCTGTACACGCTCATTATTGTTTCACGCTGCTTGCTGTCACTACTTTGAAAAAAAAAAAAAAATACCAAGAGCAGCGGGAGTACAAAAGTTTTATAGAAGCATGATTCACATGGATCATGTATCTCAATATTCAAAGAACCAAGAGTAGAAGAGTATGGATTTAGAAATTTTGAGAGAACGTCATCACTGAATTTGAAAATTTGCTTTAAATTGCCGCTACCCCAAATACAGCTACAAAACAATGTTAAAAATTTTTAGCAGAACAATTAGCAGTAGCTGTACGACACTGTCTTGTAAAGGGAAGGGGACTCTACTGTACTAATAATGCAAAAACTTGTACTTTCAAATACCTGTGTTACAGTCATACATTTTGGAGATATATACAGACGGCTCTCTATACAAGCAAGAAGATAGAGCAGAAGCAGGAGACACTTATAAATTCTTTTGTTTCTATAAGCATATTGGAAATTATTTCACAAGCTTTGATGCAGAAATGGATGCAATTTATACTTCCTTACAAAATCTATTCATCTGGACAAATGTTTTCCAAATAGTTTTCTTATCCAAAGCATCTGGACAAATGTTTTCCAAATAGTTTTCTTATCCGAAGCAGCTATTCAGGCTATTATTTCAACTGACTGCCCTAAAATGGAAAAAATAAGTGAAATTTATAATATAATTAAACTTCTGCAAAATTTAAATAAATGTATTGCTTTTTCAATGGATTCCATCCCACTGAAGAATTTCGGAGAATGAGCAAGCAGATGTGTTACCAAGAAGGGTTCCAAAATTGCTCAAATAATGAAACAAAATATCCCCAATGAAACAGTTAAAAGATTAATTAGAAGTATTTTCACAATCTTATTCTTGCTTCCTCTGAAAAAACTTAATTGGAAGGGTCTGTAAAATAAACTTAAAATAATTACAGATTTACCTGGAAAATCATCTGTTGCAATGTTCAGATTAATGATAGACCATGATTAACAGAGAAAATATTTGTTCAAGATTGGATTGATGACTTTCCCATAGTGCTTTTTATGTGCTAAAGATGACTTATTAAACACAGATCACCTAACTCTAAGTAAAATTTCAAAAATGAAAATCTAGTCTTTAAATTGTGGGAGGCAAGAAGAATGACTTTAATATTACATTCTGAGATTAGATGCACATACACACATTTCAGAGATAAGTATTCAGCTTCCATTGTTAACCAAGTTACTCTCTGTTGCACTTTATTTATACTTAAGCTGTTATCATTGCCAGTAAGTAGCTGATTTCATCTTCTATAAACCTTAAACACATACAAGGCCTCTGCTCTTATTCCTGATACTGCCATATTTTCATATCTTGAGCATGAAAAGAGATTGAACTGAGATTTGAGATTATTTATTTTTCTTTATTATTTTCCCAATATCCATCCCTAAAGCTGTGTGTGATATACCACCCAAAATTGCTTTAAAAAATTTAGAGTCCTGTAATCCACACTGCTGCATCCCAAAAGATGGTTTCTGCTCCAACTTGTTAAATTCTTGTTTTGAACAACAAGCCTTCTGGAAAACAGCTGTAGGCAGTATTTGCCAATGTGCAGCCGCAAATTTTGGAACTTCATCAAGTTATTCTTATTTATCACAAACAAGCAACATGTTTAGGACATGTATATGGTTGTATACTAGGAACCCAAAACAAGTATGTAACAGAGCTAGAACAGTATATATCATGAAATTGTTATTGAACTTGTTGCTACTTAATTGTATCAAGTACATAACACAAATTCTATAAATGTAACTTAAGGAAACACTTTATGCTTGTTTGTTATAATCATGTAAAACTTACAAGTAAAACTAACCTGTAGATATTGCTGAGGCTAGCTGGTCTTTGTCCATCCACTGGACAAATTGTACTGTTTTCTGGCAGTACAGCACCAATTACATCAGGAAGAACTTGGGATAATGATTTTAATTTGCAGCTGAAACAGAAATGATCTCAACAGTTATCTCAACATTTTATAAAAACTCACAACAATATTATCCAGTAGCATTCTTATTATTTTATAGTCCTCAAGTATGATAAAATTGGTCCGATAGATTTGATGGTTTGGGAAAAGATATTTATTTTAAAAAACAAACATTGCGTAATGAATTTTGAAAAACTGGCAATCGGTTCTTTTTTAAGTTTGTTTTATTTTCAGATTTTGGTAGTACTAACAACATATTAGCATTTAGCATTCGTAACGATGGCGACAGCATTGTTGTTTCCAGCTGAGGATGTGTAAAAGTTTTACATGAAATCGCAATCCCAGACAATTTATAAGAAAAGTACCATTTCTTATAAGATAAGTGAAGTTTTAAGTTAAAAACTGTTATATTTGTATATATTTGTTTGCTTCACTATTAACAGCTTCATATTTTATGTATATACTACCATTGTTTGCTTTTATCAACTGACCACTCCATTTTGATCTAACATTCCACAGAAATTTGCCTGTCTTACCTGCCAATGTTCTGTGAACATTTTCTTTACTATATCGAGATTTAACTGTATTGGAACACCACAGTGAAGCGAAATATTTATTAATTTATAGATGAGTCGTATTTATTACACATCGGCTTCACTTACGTACCTATTTTGAGGACATGTTTCGCAAACCATCGTTTGCATCATCGGCTCTTATGCGACTTATGCGTGAACAATTTTAAAAAAAATTATAAAACAAAAATTCCTGAAGAACACTAGAACACATACTACAATAACTTTAATTCTCCCTACATATTAAAAATTAGAATTTTCTCTCTTTTTATTTACATGGTGTATTTTTGAAGCGGAGAGGAATGCTTTCTTAGGTTATAAAGTGCTGAATTATTCATAAATAGCAAAACTGGCATTGTTAAACAATGACAAAATATTCAAATTAGCAGTCCTAAATGTTTAAAACAAAATGCTTGTAATATGAACAAAATTTTAAGATTCTAGATCTCACACAATATGAAGCAATTATTTATAGAAGAAAATTAACTAGGCTTTTAAGAAATAATTTATTACACTTTGAATAAACATTTCGCATTATCCAATTTATTTTCAAACCCGAACATTATGACTTGAACCAATAAGCAGCAGAAATATATGGGCACTGTTAAAAAATCAAATATGTCATACCTCTAATTTGTAAACATCACATATATTTTGATAAAAGAAATACATCGCTAAATCAAAATGAACAAAAAGAATTACCAAAATTATATTACAATTTGCTACTTATATTTGTAATTAATATGCATGAGTGTGCAGTTATATTCACTTTGTATTCACACCATTGTACTTCACCATATGGTGAAATTTGCAAGTTGATATCTTTGAACAGCAAATATAATGATTGGAAAGAAGGAAAGGAAAGCAAGGAAAGAAAGGAAACTGTTTTGTTTTTTCAAAGACCAGCCTTATTCATCTGCTGCTTTCATGGTTATATCAGAACAGCCAAAATAATCAAAGAACATATAGAACCAGCCTATAAGTAAGATCAAGATATGTGCAAAATTAGGAGATAGAATTGGTATCCATATAGTAGTTCTATCTGTAACATTTAATTTAATGCTGCATTTTCTTTTTAAATAATAAAATGTTTATACAATCTGACAGACTATGTCACAAATAATGATTTAAGGTATCCACCGTTGAAGAAATGGTTCAAATGAGCAGCTTATGACATACATTTGAACATTTCATTTCCCCTTTACATACATGTTCAGATAAATGACTCTGTGAAGCATTACTGTTTAAAACATTACTGCAAATATTTAATTTATTCATAGCTATAATAATAATAATAATAATAATAATAATAATAATAATAATAATAATAATAATAATAATAATGATGATGATGATGATGATGATGATGATGATGATGATGATGATAATGATAATGATAATGATAATGATAATGATAATGATAATAATAATAATAATAATAATAATAATAATAATAATAATAATAATAATAATAATAATAATAATAATAATAATAATAATAATAATAATAATGCAACTTCTCAGTAACAAAGATATTCACCAACTGCAAAAAGCTTCTTTGGAGAAACTTTTTTCTGGCAATGCTCTATGTAGAAGCATTGCTATATACTAACTAGCTATTATGTCGCTACACTCACCTCTGAAAGTATGTAAATATTCCATAGTCACATAAATAGATCAAATCCGTTTTGTGGTGCATTCAACACACCCTAAAACTTTAATAATTTTACAGCATGCTAAGTAACATAGTTAACATTAAAGTTCCAAAGATGACATACAATAATTGCTTACCAATTCTGAAGTACTTTATAAATTTGCTGTCCAGGTGTGGACAGTGAGTAGACACTGCCAACATTCAAAACTGGCTGCACACTCACAAGTTTACCAGTAAGTACCAGAAACAACTGCCCTTGCTGGGGAAAAAAGAGTGAGAAGACCGGTTTATATGCTGCCACATAATACATTCCATTTTCATTCTTGAGTTAATGATCTTATTATCCCAGGAAAAAATAACATTATCATAATTTGTTATGGGAAGAAATAATCACAACTGTACAGGTTTCAAATAAAAGCATTACATGTCAACAAGTTATGGTGGAGAAGAATGTAAAAACATAGAAAACTATGAACACATGTAACTGGTAAATCAAGATCAGCTGGGTATATCCAGCATCAGGGATTATTTATCAGCTATTTAGTTTTGCCACAATTTAGACATTTTTATGCAACAACTAGCATATACATCTGACAATCATCATGAAACAAGGCTTCTCAAAGCTGAGTTTCCACTCTGTGAAATTACAATTGACTGAAATGTTTCCCGTAGCTTATGTAACCGCTGTACCTTCGTAGAATTTGCTGCACCTGTATAGTTTGATTTATATATAACTTTAAACATATATGTGTCTTTCTGCAGTAAATTAGTATTTAATTAAGAGGTTTAAGCATTTTATCAATGTAATATATCTATTTTAGATTTTGATTAGACTAATTTAACACCAGACTAAAGGAATATCTAATAAATTTAAAATCTAAGTGAACAGGCAAATCTGCTGAATGTCAACAATTTTTCTAGAAGACAACTTTAAATATATATATAAGACTAATTGATGAAAACTAATGGTTCATTATATAAATACTTAAATTCCAAAGTTAAGGTACACGAAAATATATAAAAGGTGCTTATTGCACAGGTATTTGCAAACATCATCACTTTAGGAAGTATTGATAGATGTACTATGTTTTTAATATTCTTCTTTGAATAATAGCAGTCAGCATATTAAAAGCAGTATTACAGAGAACTTTGCTATTAAACTTAAAATACTGCTTTACTAGTGCTCTCCATTCTTTGGGCAATGACTCTTTAACACTGCAGAAATACATTAACTGTTATGAATCCATTTGGTACATACATTTATTTGTTCCATACATAGGTCATTTGATAAGTCTGGTAAAAAAAAACAAGAATAACTTTTTTTCTTGTGAACGAACATCTTACCTTCTTTCCTGACATACTCTCCAAAGATGACTATACACTTGGTCCAGCAATGTTACAGTTTTTTCATCCCGTCAAAAAATAGGTTCCGTCAAGATCTACAAAATACTCGATGGTGACTATCACTTCTTCATAATAAATAATAAATATAATATTAAAAATTTACTGCATTTCTCTAAAAGAGATAAAACATTCCTAATAAAAAATCTGGTATTTATCAATTTAATTGTTTTGATTGTGATAAGTTTATATTGGAAAGACAAAACGTAATTTGGAAATCAGAACAAAAGAACATTTTCATAACATTAATTACAAAGAGACTGATAAATCAGCCATAGCAGATCATTTTTGGTCACTTAACCATGAAATAAATCCAGAATTTAAATTATTAAAACAGTTATAGGTCTGATAGATTTAATGGTTTGGAAAAAAATATTTTTAAAAAAAGTCATTGCGTAATGAATTTTGAAATACTGGCAGTTGATTCTGTTTTTAAATTTATTTCATTTTCAGATTTTGGTAGTACTGGCAAAAACATAGTAATCTCTAGTGAGCGTGACCTTGACAAGGATGTTTGAGGCTTGAGCTGAAGATGTGAAGAATTGTTTCACGAAATTGCGATCCTCATCAATTAATAAGAAAACTTTCATCATTTCTTATAAGATAAGTGCAATTTTAAGTTACAAATTATTATATTTGTATGTATTTGTTTGCTTCATTGTCAATAGTTTCATATTTTATGTACATCTTCATTTGATGAAAATTTCTTACCACTAAGCCAAATTTTTAAGTTTGGGAACAGGAAGAAGTCACTTAGAGCTAAGTCTGGTGAATAACGTGGATGAGGAACAAATTCAAAACCTAACTCATGCACTTTCGCCATTGCAATTGCTGATGTGTGCAATGGTGCATTTTCTTGGTGATAGAACACATTTTTGCATTTCAATCTCGGTCTCTTTTCAGTCAATTCATGTTGCAAACAATCCAACAATGAAGCAAAAGAGTCTCCAGTTATGGTTCTGCTTTTTAAAAGTAGTCTATAAGGTTTATTCCTTGAGAATCCTAAAAAAAAATGGCCATCACCTTCACCTTACCAGCTGTCTTGCAGATTGCGATTTAACATCGCTAGACACTCATTAGAAGTGTTCTTCCGGATGCGCTTTTGGTCGACTGTGAGTAATCGGAGCACCCATCTTGTAACAGCTTTTTCATTACCAATTTTTCATACAGGATATTATGCACTCGCTCAGTTAAGATGCCTACAGGCTCAGTAATCTTTCAAATGTTGATTCGGCGTCTTGCATAAGCCTAGCATGGATTTTTTCAATGGTATCCTGTGTGGTGACCTCAATTGGGCGACTAGAGTGTAATTCATCTTTGGTACTTCTACGACCACGTTCAATTTCATTGATCCAAAAGCAAATGGTCTTCAACAGAGTCTGCATGAACTTCATCTAATTCAGTTTTGACTTGTTTAGCAGTCCAATACTTCAAATGAAAATGTTTAATAACAGCATAAAACTGTTTTTTCAGTTTTCAATTGCAGTTATCACACTGACCAATTCAGATCGCTGTCAACAATGAACTGCATATTGTAGCACATTCAAATTTTTTGTACAATCTTTTGAATAATCAAGATAACCACCCAAAAAGTTGCAACCATTCCTTCATGGAAATGTATCAGACTTATCAAACGACCCTTGTATATCCTACAGTTTGATCACTGACAACAGGATGTGGAACAAGTCAACATGTTTATACAATATTTACAATATTATTTACAGACCCAAACTATTAATTATGAATGAATTGAATGAATTTCTGTATTTTCTTTAAGTGGAACATAGGGCCTTCTGAAATGCACAACCTCAAGGCCCCTAGGCAACAGGTTGAGGATCAGAGGTTTCCTGATCAGAGAGATTCCAGGATGAGTGATCAGCCCATCGCCGGAAGTGAAAGTACGAGAAAGATGAGGTGATAGGAAAGTTGATGATGGAGCAATCGGTGGAATGCTGGTGGGAAAAACCGGAGAACCCACAGAAAACCCACCCCAGCGCCATGCTGTCCACCACAAATCTCACTTTGCAGTCGCCTAGGATCAAACCTGGGCCGCCCTGGTGAGAGCCAAGCAGTCTATCCACTCAGCCATGGTGCAGCCAAACTATTAATTACATTAGCTATTATTTAGAAACTCACTGATTATATATAATGAATGTTCCAGAAGATATTGCTTCAGCTTTATCTTCAACGTCTTCAAATTCAGCATAATCTCCCCAAAAGATTATACCATACTTCATCGTGCGTGGAAATATGCAAAACAGACTAAGTTTAATGTATGATAGTATCACTGAAAGAGGACAAACGTCTAATACAATAAATAGCATGTTGAGCTCAATTTAGGAACAATTTCATCAATTAGAATTTTCCAGTTTAGATTCTGTCTATCCATAAGCCTAAGAATTTGGAAGCATTTGAATATTGGACGTAATTTTCATTTATCTTAATAGCAATGTAACAATGAATTGTATTGACTATAGTGAATTTTATAATATTTGCTTTATCAACATTAAGTTTCATCCCATTTACATTGAACCATGACTACATTATCATTATTATGTGATATGAACTTTCTTTTAGCCTAGCTAAGTTTTTATACGAATAATAGTGTTATATCATCAGCAAAACAAGGGACTTTCATGAAGCTGTTTAGACTTGGCGATAAATTGTTTATAAAAACTAATAACAGTACTGGTCCTAAAACAGAACCTTGTAGAAACCCTTGTTTTATAAGCCTTCATTTTGAATAACTTGGTATATTTGGATTTTCACTATAACATTTGGTTTGTCAAATTAAGAGTTAACTTTAATGGAGTTCCCTGAATGCTCCAAGATTCAATTTTTGAAAAAGCAATCAAAAGGTTTAGTTAAATCACAGAATATCCTAATTATGTGATTCCTTTTATTTAAATATTCTAACACATCAGTAGTGAATTCATAGGTAGCATTATCAATTGATATTACCTTTGTAAATCCAAGGAGTTCTGAGACAAGAATAGTTTGACTCCAGATATGGTACAGATAGCTGTATATAATTCATTAAAAAATCTTTGAAAACAAGGGTAATGAAGATACTGGCCTATTTTACTCTTTTCTGCTTTTTAGTAATGATGTTTTACACTTGAGAATTTTAACCAATCGGAAAATACTCCACACTATAGTTACATTTGTTCTTTTTTTTTTCTTTTTTTGTAATTTACGCCCTCCAACTTTAAGTCATATCGGACGATGAATATGGGTGAAATGATGCTCAAATGAGTCCAGGGTCCATAGAGCTTAGAGTTACCTGACATTCGTCTTTCAGGATAAGGGAAAACCCCAGAAAAAACATTATCCAGGTAACTCACCCTGACCGAGATTCGAACTCGGGACCTCTTGAATGTGAGACAGACATGCTACCACCACGCTACTGAGGCGGGCACTATAGTGACAGATCACATAAATAACTTAGGGGTGCTATTTCTTTAGCAGTGCTTTTTATTATTCTGCTGGATATTTCACCATATCCTGCAAAGTCTTTCAACCTCACTGATTCTATAGTAGCCAGTACTGCCTGCTTTATTGTGGATGATATGAAGCCAACAAATTCTCTTCCAGCAGAAGCATTATTTAACATTTTAGTTGCATTTTCATTATTCCTGTTGTTTAGTTTATATTGGTGGATATATTTATAAACTATTATTGAATTCATTTGTAGTTTTAGCCATGTTATTGATTTTATTATTATTTACTAGAAGAACTAAAATGATATCGGTGTGTTTCATTCTATTTGTTTCCTATTTTATTATATTACATATGGTCCTTACTTCATTTTGTGATGCCTTTATTTTTGTATTACAGTAAAAGTACTGGTCTCAGTGAATTTTCTTAAATACTAAAAATAAATATATTACTTAGTATAACTAATTTACCTCACATTTTGTTTCAGGAAAAGCAGCTAAAATGCAGCACACTGGAGTATTACTTGAAGGTATCATTGCTGGTGTTGATTTGTGAAGAATTCTCATTAAACAAGAATTACCACTGACGTTTTCACTTTCACCAACCTTTTCTTTTCCATAAATGCCTTCTTCCTGATTAGTATCATATTCCATTCGCATTTTCTTGTTATGATGAAGTTCATCCTTCTTTCCATCCCTTAAATAAGACAATTTGGCAACATATGCAAAATTTTCCTTCACTCTTTAATTTATTTACTTCTTACCACTAGGCAATAATAGACATGAAGTACTACACTTATCTGATTATTTGAAATTTCTTTTTTATATAAAAATAATACTTCCATTAAAACGTTGTTAAAATGTGATCTTAAGTTTTATAATTAAACTAATAAAATGTCTAAGCAAATTGTTTAAGAACTGATGTATGCATACATTCTATGCATATGTTTAAGATTTTCTTTATATTTTTTTTTTATATTTTTTATTTTATTCTCAACCCTGGACCTGGACTTCAAGTCCAGGGTCGAGAACCACTGTGTACCAGCTAGCGTGTCCAGGGTGTCGTCAATCTGGGTAAGGGGAAACAGTCCTTCCGGGTGACAGCGTTCAGCTTCCTGTAGTCCACGTAGAAGCATAGCTCACCGTTCTTCTTTGTCACCAGAAATACAGGGAACATCAAGGGCTGCCAGACTCTTCAATCACTCCCCTGGATTTCATGTCATCTACCATATCCCGTACCGCCGCTTGTTTTGCCAGCGGAACGCGTCTAGGTGGTGCCAAATAAGCTGGGTGTCTCTGGTGTCGAAGCGTTGAAGCACTTTATCCGTGCGGCCATAGTCACTGTTACCTTGGCTGAAGACGCACTGGTATCGTCTCAGCAGTTGTCTCTCTCCAGCTGTTCTATGGTCAGGTGGTCGGCCGCCCTTTCCAGTAAGCCTCCAGCCGGAGCCCCAGGCATTGCGTCGGCACCGGCTCCTGTGTCTTGTCGATTGCTGTCACGCTGAACACAGGCTCACACGTCACTCCGTTCCGGCCTGGATGTCGTTATTGGTGTGTCAGGTTGAGCAGCCTCACTGGTATCTCCTCTCTGCACGGCAACAATGTTCTGGCTACACACAGTCCGTGCACAGGCATCTTCCGGTCCAGCATCATGTTCTTCGTTCACTGGCCTTCCAGTCGCGCCGTCACCACCACCTCACTTCTCGTGGGGACAACCACGTCTTCCTTCAAGATGACCCTGCAGATTCCAAGGCGCTCTTCGGGTTCCTGGAGCATCACCTCTTCTCTATTGAGCCGCAGGACCTTCCTGCCGACGTCGACTGTCGCCTCGTGGCTCCTGAGGGCATCCAATCCTAGTATCACGTTCGCAGCCACCTTCGCGACGAACACCCACAGACGCACGGCACTCCATCCCAAGGTCAACTTCAGTAAGGCCTCCTTCTACACAGGCAAAGTGTCACCCAATGCCATCACAAGCTGGTATGGTCGGCTCGGCTTCCTCGTCGGCAAACCCTTGGCCACGTCAGGTCTGATGATGGTCACGGCTGCCCCGGTGTCCACCAGCACGCGGCACGGCTATCCTCTTACCCACCGTCCGCGATGAGGCTGTCATCCACACACCGGCTGATGGCGCGCAATGTCACTCGAGGGGATGGTGATGCCGACGCCGACGTGCCCCTCGCCACGCCGGGCTTTACTCGTTCTTCCGGTTGCTCTTCCTGGTATCGGCTGTCTCTCTCCATGTGTCCCGGCTGGCCGCACTCGCAGCACACGCCACTAGGTTTTTGCCGGCGTCCCTCGGCTGGTCTTCGGTGTAGCGGACACTCCTCGTTCTCGACGTCGGGATAGCTGTCACCTTGGCCGTCTCCATCCTCAGTGCTGCCGTTAGCGCCTCGTGGACAGTTTTGTAATCGCCGAGCATTAGGCGCTGAAGAATCTCCGTCTCTCGTACCCCGTCGACAAAGTTGTGGGAGGCTTCCCGGGATACGAACTCTGGTGGGAGGTCGAGTAAGGCTTTGCTAGCCTCGGTAGTGGAGATGGTAGCGATGGTCCTTCCGGTTTGTCCTATATACAGTGTCCCACCAGAATAATCGAACATGAATGGAGCATACAATTCTTTTAATGCAACCTGAGAAGTCTGGGCTGGGAGAGCATTGTTTTGATAATGACCATAGAGCCAATTTTCAGGAGACGACCATCTCGGCAATATGCAACAGTTACTGGGAACGGAGAATTAAGGAGTCTTTGGAGATTTCCTCTGAAAGGAGCACACTTAATCGTGATGCTGGATTTCAGTTCAGCTCCTTTTTTTTTTTTAATTTTTTTTTTTTTTTTTTTAAGCTTTATTGAAACAAAAGAAAACAAGGATCATCGCTTCTTATGTGGAAGCGGGGTTAGGTGAGGGAAAGTGTGTGCAGGTTTGGGCAGATCCCGCAATAAGCACTCTGGAAATTCTTGTTTATTTCGAGCAGCAACTATCTTGCTGTCTGGCATAAAGTGTAAGGCCAGGATGGCAGGCATGGCTTGCGCCCTGGAAGCCAAACTGGGGAGTCAGGGTGGACGGTACTAAGTGTTCAGTCAGCGTAGATGTCCCAAGTATGGGTTAACTGTTAAATTTATAGCTCTTATTTGTTCGCCGATGGTGTGCTTGTGGTCGTATGAGTCGTGGTGGGCTTGGAGTGTCCAAACGATCCTGTGCAGGTCGATCTTGCTGTTGTCCAGTCCGTTGGCTAAGGCCTGGAGGGAAGATGGGATGTCCACGGTTGCAGATTGGTGAGTTTGCGTAATGAGTGGCACTAGGTTATGGTACTTGTGTTCTGCTTCTGAGAGTTTGTTGATAACATCCCCCATTCGATCAAGGAGGGTGGAGAATTTTGTGAGTTCAGATGTGAAGTAGGTCAGAAAGGTGTGGAAGCTCTTTGCTGTCGCCTCTATGATGGTCTTCTCAAGCTGTGTGATGATCTCGGCGGTGTCTGGGGCTGTGTCCATGGCGGTCGGCTGGATGGTCGTGGCGGCAGAGGCGAGTTGCGTCTCCAGGGCAGCCAGGCAGTCGTTTGTGTTGTGAAGTTCGGACTGGATCTCTTGGAGACCGGTCTTAAAAATGGAAATCCGTCAATTTAAGAACCAAAGATCACTACAGCTTGATAATCAAGTTAAGTAGTTACGTTTCTTTGACACAATTTTCTATACTCACGCCATCTCCTGACCTGGCATTTAATTTACTGAAAACAGTCTTTCGTTCAGTAATGTGAATTTTGATAGTGTTTTGTCTTTGTTTATATTGGTGTTATATCCAGTGTTTCATTTGTGGTTATGACATTTTATAAATATCCTGATGATGGGAGTGATGCACACTCCCGGAACATTGATATCTAATCGTCTTTTCACCTGGCTTGTTGCCCGAGAAGAAAGTCAGCATATTCATTGCCAGGAAAGCTTCAGGTCTTATTTAACTGAATTTTAATTCAACTTCATCCATTTAACTGAAGTCACTCATAGATGACTCCACAGGTAGTGCGAGTGTCCTCATGCTATGAAACTAGCTAAACAAAATAGAAATGTGTATTTAAAAATAAATGATTTTGCTTTACTTCTTATACATCACATACAACCAAAAAATACAATAACAATAATAATATAACAATACAATAAGGAACTCAATAATAAGTATGATAATAGGATCTCATAGAAGCCAACAGAGTACTAGCAATATAACATTGCTATTCTGAGGTGTGCTACAGTAACCATGGCACATCTCAAGACATTCACAGAAGAGAACTCATTTGGTTCCGCAGTTTACCAATATTAATTTATAGAAAAGAGTTAGTACAATTGAAAATTAAAATTTTCATCAATATTTTGGCTTGTTAAAGGTAGTGTAAAATCATATTTTCTTACACATTTTGACAAGGTCCCTCCTCTCTCTTTAATCACATCTAAACAATGAAGTTACCTTTTAATAATGTTGCCTAACCAAGCTGCAGAGCTCCCAAAGGTGGCACAAATACTATACCAACAGGATTTTTTTGTTAAATTTCTGTAAGCGTTCTAAAAATACAGACAAAGCAAGCTTTATGATATACTTAAAAATAAACTGATTTATCTGAAATCTAGAGTTTTCTATTCTGAAAACCCAACAAATCAAGCAAGTCTAAGTGCCTGCCTCGGTAGCGCAGACGGTAGCATGTCTGCCTCACGTTCAAGAGGTCCCGAGTTCGAATCTCAGTCAGGGTGAGTTACCTGGATAAGGTTTTTCTGGGGTTCTCCCTTACCCTTAAAGATGAATGTCAGGTAACTCTAAGCTCTATGGACCCCGAGCTCATTTGAGCATCATTTCACCCATTTCGTTCATCGTACGTTATGACTTGATGTTGGAGGACGTAAATTACAAAAAGTCTAATACTACCATGTCCAATTCCAATAAGTAAATCATTGGCATTCTTTGGCATTGCCAGTGCATTCATGCTTCAGCTGCCATTGGGTATACTTACCTCAGAAGATACACTTCAAAGGTACTTCATATGTATTATAATATAGAGTGGTCTAACATATACTAAAAGCTCTTATGTCTGATGTATATGGGTTAAAGTGACCATCCTTTAGTATTTTGATAAACTCTGCTGACTGGTTCCCTTTCATATTCTCAAGGCTATAAACTTAGTCACATTTTGTAACAATTTTACTTCCCATTATAAATTAACAATGGCAGAAGATTTGGGTCATCAACCATAACATGCAGGGGGAAGTAAAACTGTAATAAACACAAATCAAAATTATATATAATACAGATCTGCCTACAAAATGTCCACCTTAGTTTTAATTTCTGATATGTCAAAAGACTATACTTATGAATTGGATTAAATTCAATTAAATAAGTTGTCAAAACATTTTGATGCCGTCTTTAAGTGGAGGCAAAAGAAATTGAAAGAAAACTGAGGTCTGTGAGTGAACTTATATAATTTTTAATTATTGCATTACTTCCAATTTGATATTAAAAAT
The DNA here is from genome assembly GCA_030765055.1 of Mantis religiosa. Taxonomy (NCBI): domain Eukaryota; kingdom Metazoa; phylum Arthropoda; class Insecta; order Mantodea; family Mantidae; genus Mantis; species Mantis religiosa. The sequence goes on from CM060954.1 coordinate 71,854,942, forward strand.
ATTGATTTAGGTTGCAATTAATACTGGGTGCACAAAATCTGTATTTTGCTTTAAAGGTGTAGGTAAATCTACTAACTTATTAGAAATGTTAATTGAAGGATAAATATTAGTTTATTCATTAATCCTATCATATTATGCCCAAAAAATTACACACACAGATCACACTAGACCGTGCCGCTATTGAGCATGATTGATTATGAAAGCAAACACCTCTGAAAGTCATATGAAGTAACTTAATAGTTAAGTTGAAAGAAAATTTTATACAGTATTATCCCTCATTTATATTCCCCTCTTTTGTGTTTTCCTGTTGTTTACAACACTTTTTGTAAAATTTCCTCAGATTTGTTATGTCTAGAGTGTATTAACATCCTAAGTTTGTTTTCTAAATATTGTATTTCCTACCATTTATTTCATGCCACACAGTTTGAGAAGGAAGACAAATGAAGTAAAATGGCCAATCAGAAACATTTAACCTTCAGCACAAAGCTTCCACATTCCCCCATTGTCAGGCATGTAATGACACAATCGCCCATGTTGATATTTCATAGAGAAAGAGTAGATGCTGCTTATTGTGACCAGGTGGAAAATACTTCACCAAATTCAGCTTTGTTAAGTTCCTGAATATGCTCTATTTTTCATTTGGCTATGCTCTCTTTGGCATTAATTTTGGACATAGTTAAATATTCATAATAAATGTTAACGCAATTGCAAATTAAAAGACTTACTGAGTCATTTTTTATAATTATTATTAAACGATAATTGCAATAAACATTATTACTATTATTAATAATATTAAAAAATATTGCCTCATCAAAATGGCCCAAAAATGGATTTCTAATGGGCCTTTTGATTCTTTATCTCTTTTTATTTTTAAGTTCATACAAATTGTCAAAAATATTTTCACCCCTGTAAAAGATGATAAATATCTATGCAGAACTATTGCTGCACATACCTCAGCATTGGTAAGTAGCACTTCACTTTTCCATTATTATTATTGTCACTGATGGTGGACTCAACTGCCTTTAGTTCATCTCCACATCACTTTCCTCGGTAGTAATCACAGCATCGCCCACCTGCAATGACTGCAGCAATAGAAATGTCTTAACTCTAATTGGTATTAGCAGCCATGATGACTGCTATTGTCACCCGAACATCGGAATTCCCAATAGAACCGGCCAGCAGTAGGGCCAGATGGGAAGCATTCAGGCCACGCCTACCCATTTATCTCGTGTCACTAACTGAAGGGATGATTAGGGGAGCAGCACGAGCCCTGTACTGTCTCTTTCCCCTCCCACCAGACGTCTGGAAACCTCGGGATAATTGTGCGCGCCGCAAACCTTCCAGAAACGGCGATCTTCCCTATATAAGGCCTGCAGTTGGCAAGTCAGTTGAGTTCTTGGCGAGCAGCCGTGAGGAGTGCCGAGTGAGCGGACGGACCGGAAGACGGTGTACATGTATCAGAGGAGTTGTACGTAACTGTGAGCGTGCAATGGACCTGTGACAGACGAACTAGTGAATTGTAATTGTGTGCGCTAAGTAATTCTATGTAATCGGCAAGTGTTTCAACAGTAATTCGGTGGAAATAAAGAACATTTTGAGTTTGTGCAATTGGACTTTTGATTTCACGAACCCACAAAGTCCCACTATGTTGTATTCCTCCCCTACCATTTATTTCCAACTCACATTTTGCAACTATTAATCCCTTTCTTGATTGGTGTCGATTAGTCCTTGATGTGAGATTTTATGAGAATCCATTATTACTGGGCTAAACTTTTTCGTTTTCGAGTACACCGTTTCTTGCTACAGTTTATTTAAGTTGTTGATTTATTACACTTATTTTTTAAGTTTTTTTCATTGATTTGTTTTACATTCATGTTTTATGTTTTTCTTGCTGATTTTACAAACCTTATTTGAGTTGAATGGCTAGTTATTTGTCGCAATCTCTATGTTGTTTCACATTATTCTATTTGTATAGTTATCTGCCTTGTGATTACATGCGTTTTAAGTCTGTATATCAGTATTTTAAGCATTTACAATTGTAATAGTTATTGAAAGCATTATTAAAAGTAAAGCTAATTTAATATTAAAAGATTTATTGAGATTTACTTAAACTTCATTCATGTCCTTTCATGGAAGTGTTGAAAACAGTGTTGTATAAATTAAATTAATCGACTCCCAATTAATTTAATTCATTCATGTCCATTAAAATTGACAAGAGGAATTTTTAAAATTATTTTAATAACTATTAAAAACTATTACAAATTTTTGGGACCATTGCAGTCCAATCCTCCACTGATTGGCAATTTAGCACTATCTTCACAATTAGCTGTCATGTGGACCTCTTGTAATTGGCTCACACTCTCAGAATATTAGACCATTTCGAGAGAGGGAGGTTGTTTCAAGGTATTATTATGATGATAATAAATTCAACATAGTGATCAGAAATATAAGTTTCTACACAACGGAAGACACTTCGTTACATTTGATGCAATATGGTCAATGACAGATGTAGTTATTGCAGTTATTGTAGTGGGTTCTTGAATTAAATCTTTTATATTATATTAATTAAACAGCTCTTTTGAGCTTTTTTACGATTTATCATTAGGTCCAGATTAATATTATGGTCTCCCACTAAGATAGCTTTAGCTCTTTCTTATATATTGTTGGAGTATAATGTGCTGTTGGGTAACATTAACCTCTTTCTCCAGGCATGGTCCTATGGACCAAAATGGGAAAAGCGTAAAGAGGGGTAATACTGTATTAAGATGTTTCTAAACCACTTGAAATTTTGCTATGAAGCCCCAAAAATAGAAAATTTCAATATTTTGCATATTTTACTCAACAGCTAGAGTGAAAAATACTGCTCATAGCACAGAATTCAAAGAAAGCCAAAATCTTGCAGACAAAACAGAAAATTAATGCAGAAACTTTTAAGACATTAAGTACAAATTCCAATTACTAAAATGAGTAAAGCAGCAAGACAAAAAACTTAGGATTGGCATGCTTTGTCAAGTTGTTGAATATGACATCATTTGCTACATTCTGGATCTTAAAATGTCATCTACTATCTGGCATCCCAATAACAGGATGTTAGTTGAGTCTCAATATCTCCTTGTCTTTTGCTGGACTCAGTTGTAAATGTTCCCTATCCATAACCGTACCTCACTGCTTGCACATGGGTTCACTGTAGTGAATAGTATATATTTATTCTACAAAAGGTACAGCTAAGTGCCATAACCAGAAGTTAAATGGACTATTGGTACTGAGTTTCTTCGTGGGTAATCAAGGACATTTGTCTTCAAAGGTGATACTCCATTTTCTACCTGCACTTGCAGGTGTTGAAATTATTTTATTATTAATTTGTGATAATTTGGTAACGTGGAAAGATAAAATTTTTGGGGTCTTTTTTGCCAACATATCCAACTATTCATTTCAAGCTAATCCCACATGTGCTAGGATCCACTGTACGACTACTAGTTTGCCTATATTTTGTAGCAGCTTTAATGAGTGGACTATTTCATTCATTATACTATACTGATTACTGTTTATATTGATTGTGAGGAAAATGTTTGAGTCACAGAATATTTGCCTGGAAATATGAATCCTAAAATTTGCAGTCACAACATATTTCATCACAAAGCTTTAAAAAGCATCAGAATTTGCACAATTTATACAAGTTTTGCTTTTGATTTATTTTGAAAACATTTGTGTTTTAGATTGCTCAAAAGCATCCAAATACCCCAAATTACAGGCAATTAAGGCATTAAAATGAAATTTAAAGTTCATCATTTATCCACAGCTGAGGGTTTCGGAAGCAAAGCAGCTAAGAATTTGTCAACTTACCTGTGACTGGTTTTGCTCATATTTTTTGCATCTTCCGTACATAAGATCATAGCATCTTTTGCATTAAATTGAAGATATGTCAATATCTTGAACTTCTTATCCTAAAATTGAATTATATATTTTGTTAGAAAATGCAATTAGCATAAGTTACACAAAATTAAAGCACAGTGATGTTTACAATTTAAGAATCTGAGCAGTCTTTTTAAAAAAAAATTTACAAGATATGACCTGACTTTTTATGGCTCCATAGACATATTATACAGCATTAATATCACTATACATTTTGTACAAAAGGATAAAATCAAGTTCTGTGAATTGGTAGTGTATGTCTTAAACTTCTAGTTGCAGCCTTTCTTCTCTAGCAAAATTTTGCTTTATACAAACAAATTGCTACACTAATCACTGGAAGTTTTAGAACAGTTTAATCACATTAACTGAACATCAGTTATGTTTACACTACAAGTGCAAACATAACTGATGTTTAATTAATATTGCTGCAGTTTGCTTAAATGAGGAAAATGAAACATAGAGCAGCTCCTGTTCCATTAAATAAAAAAGTAATCTGTGGCGTAACAGCAGGCCAAAGGCAGCCAACCCAACTGCCAGACTCATAAGAAAGGCAGAGGTGGGCGATCATCTAACCAATATGGGGAAGCAATGTTGTGAGTATCATGCACACCCAGATGGAAAGTTGGCTTTCTTGACCATGTTCCATTATATAGTTCAGTAAAATTTAGCTTAATCATTTCAAATACAAAATGAGATTTCATGAATAGAGTACAGAACATATTTTTTTCTATGGAAATGTACTACGAAATTCTTGTGAATGTTTAACCGACTTTCACTATCTAAATCAATTTCAGATCTAAGTCTTAGTCAATATATGGTTTCAAATTAAGCAATAAATGTTTATTCTAATATGCAGGACCATGACAAATATTAGTAATTAAAGGAGGATAGACTATTAATCAAGACTCAATACTACAACAAATTCATCTAAAAAATTTAGTACGTAATACGCTCTTCATTGTTCCTCTATTACATTTTTGCCAATCTTTTGTGATTTCCCAGATACACAAAATTCAGTCAATATGAAGGGAATTTTCAGGCTATTTAACAAAAAAAAACTTAAGATTAATAATTAATCTGCTACATTACATTTTAATCAAAACTGTGAAAGATATTTGCAAAAAAAGTGAAAAATAACAAAAACATTTTCCTTGTAAGGAGTGGTTTCGTATGAGACAATTTTCTTGGGAATCTATGCTTGGCATGATTACGCAGTGTAGGAAATTTGGTATTTAACTGAGAGAGAGAGAAAATGTATTTTCTTGAGAATACCTTTTGTGAATTTTAGTACACATTAAAATGGGTATCTCTAGTGAAATGTTCCTATTGAATATTTTTGGTCAAATATGGTACTTCCTATACCTATTTTACTTCTCACTTAAACCAAAATAATGTTATCTCAATATTTCATTTTTTCACAATGAAGATCAT